>QJPP01000539.1:0-243710 GCA_003996215.1 Jaltomata sinuosa
AACACAAACAAGTGAAAACAAACCCTCCGGCATCCCATACTACCGGAGCGTATAATCAACAAACAACAAACAAGGGTGGAGCCTCAAACAATGAATGATATGATGCATGAAGGTCTCAAGTGAAATGGTATCTCTGTATGTACCTCCTCCGGTGCCGATCCGGCCCAGCAGGTAGGTTCTATGGAAGGACACTGCCCGTATACCTCTACTCCCCCGTATACCCCTCCTCCGGCACACGCAGCCCGTAGCCCCTGGCCCGGATGACAAGGTCCATGGAGGTCCCAGACCCCATACTAAAACTCAGTATCAGAACATGTCGTCCGGAAGCAAGTCCGGTATCAAGATAGAGACCCAGTCTCTAATATGCATGCCCAGACCCTGTCCAGGACTAAAATAGTAGGAAAATATCTCAAAAACCCCTCCAAGGGTGCCCGGGCATAACCGGGTCTAAACAGTAGAAAGTCATCTCAGGTGCTCGGTCCGATCGAGGCTTAAAATCATCTCAAGTAGCAAGAAAACTCAACTAGCACCCCGGCCCTGCTGAGTCTAGCGTAGTAGTAAACCTGGTGTTTTAAAACATAATTTTACTTCCTTTTACCCAGGAATATTCACAAGTTAAATCAAACTATTTCCAAATTATTTTCATCAAAAACGGACCCCCCAGGCAATGCAAGGTTTAGAAAATAGTGTTTGTGGGCCCGAAGCCCAAACCGTAGTAAAATCTGTATAAAACCCTTTTTATATGCATGAAAATGGTATGATCAAACACAATAGCTGCCCAGCAGCTTACAATCAACCTATCGACCCTGCACAGGCCCACAGCTACTCAGCCAGCATAACCAGCCTAGAAGGATAATTATATGCCTGGGACTCGCGGACATTCCCAAAATCCCACCTTCTATGTTCCAGAGTCAACAAGGCCTCACATGACCACAAGGGTAAATAAAATATATCGGCAAATACTACAAGCAACGGAAAAACAAAAGAAGGCGGACATAAATAAAGCAGTCGAGGTCTGTGGTACCAACCTAATAAACCAACCCAAGGATGCCCATTAATATAATTTTATTCTATATATGCGGAGTCTAGGGAAAATAAACCGTAACCTACCTGTCGTCCGATGACAAGCTGCTAAGATGATGTCCAAGCTCGAACCACTCCGAGAAAATCCAAAACTAAATCAGAATCGGATTTGGGCTTGAATAACTTGACGTAGATAATTGATTTCCTTTTGTTAATAAACTATAGCGTTGATGAATATTCATTTATATACACATATATATATATATACGGTCCTACCTAAAATCCTTCAATGAATCTGCGTGTATAAGTATACTACTGCCACTAGTATACATTTTTGTTTGCTTAAAATGAATCCACCCTTCCTAACATAAAAAAGGAAAATGATGAGAGATGTAGTGGTATATAATATACATGAACACTTTTCAATCCAGTAGGTGAGTCACTTAGTCAGTGATTACTACACACACATATGTCATCCTAATAGTATTAGTAACATGATGCATACTTTACTCAATTCCACGTGTGATGTGTGATGTGAGATAGACTAATATATTTATCTCGTTATATATATTTGGGTATTGCATAAATTCGTGGTAAAATATATATAATTTTTGAATATACCATAATCATTAAAAAATTATTTTGAATAAAACCTACTATATTATAATAATAAATTTCAACATAACTAAATTTACTATCTCCGTTAAAATATTACAATGTATAAAAACCTTATAAAATAAATACATATACAATTATATCGTAACAAAATATTTTTCATAAACTTTTAAAATATTTTAAAAAGGTAATAATAATATAACTTTTTACCAAAATCAACTTCCAAATAAAATATTTTCAAATGCACGCAATATTAATAAAATTCTTAAATTTAAGTTCGCAACTCACCATCGCATGATTTTGATACTCAAGAACTCTCTCAGAATCCTCCCTTATGTTTTCTCACTGTTTCGGAACTGAAATGGCATTTTAAAACGTGAAGTTGAGGCTTAAATCGAGTTTGACCTGACCCGGTTCGCAACCCGGTTTCTGCCAGACAGTCCGCGGTAAAACAATCATAACTTTTTACTCTGAGATCAGTTGGACGTGAGGTTTTGCGTGTTGGAAACTAGACTCGTAGACCTTCGATTTGGTATTTTGGAGGACTTCTAACTCTTTATATATTGAGATAAAAGCTCCGAGAAATTTTACCCAAAGTTCAGAAAATTTATTAAAGATCTTAAGATAACTTTTCCGATATGATTGACTTCAAAACTTATAATGCGACCAAACAAATGTGCCCGACACCGAAATACCGGTCCTGACGAGCCTTAAGTGACTTGGGTCCGCTACAACAAGCTCTAACAGTTCAAGGAAAACGTATACGTGGAAATAACCGGAAGGGTCAATACATCATCCACTACTAAAAAGGACTTTCGTCCTCGAAAGTCAAGGTCAAGGGGGGGTACCTGAAGGCTAAAATAGCTGCGGATACTGATCCCGCATATCTCTCTCGGTCTCCCAGGTAGCCTCCTCTACTGGACGGTGCCTCCACTGAACCTTAACAACCGGGATCTCTCGAGACCTCAGTCTCCTGACATCTCGGGCCAAAATAGCTGCCGGCTCCTCAACGAAGGCTAAACCCTCATCCAACTGAACTGAATCCCACTGCAACACATGAGACTCGTCTGAGACATACCGAAGAAACATCGAAACATGGAATACAGAATGTATAGCTGAAAACGTCGGAGGCAAGGCTAGCTGATAAGCAACGCTACCAACCCTCTGAAGAATCTCAAACGACCCAATGTACCTGGGGCTATGCTTGCCCCGCCTACCAAATCTCATCACGCCCTTCATGGGAGATACACGGAGAAACACCAAGTCACCGACACTAAACTCCAAGGCACGAAGCCTACAATCAGCATAACTCTTCTGTCTGCTCTGAGCTGCCCGAAGTCTGTCCTCCAGAATCTGAATGGTCCTCTCGGACTGGCCATCTGTCTGAGGGTAGGCGGTACTAAGATGAACATCTGTACCCAAATCTCGCTGAATAGCCCTCCAGAACTGAGATGTGAACTGAGTGCCACAGTCTGAAATAATAGAAGCTGGGACCCCGTGCAACCGAACAATCTCCCGAAGGTAGATCTGAGCTAACCTCTCTGCGCCATACGAAGTCTGAACCGGCAAGAAATGTGCTGACTTAGTCAGCCTATCAACCATCACCCATATGGAATCAAACCCATGAGAAGTACGAGGCAAACCAACAACAAAGTCCATAGTAATCCCTTCCCACTTCCACTCAGGAATGGGAAGTCGCTGCATCAAACCACCAGGTCTCATGTGCTCGAACTTAACCTGCTGACAGTTCAAGCACCGAGATACGAAATCCGCTATATCCTGCTTCATACCACTCCACCAGTAAAGCTGTCTCAAGTCTCTATACATCTTTGTTGTGCCAGGGTGAATGGAGTATCTAGTACAATGTGCCTCATGAAGTATCAACTGAATCAAATCACTAATCCTCGGAACACAAAGGCGACTATCAAACCTCAGAACCCCATCTGAATCTAGAGTAGCCTGGCTGGTCTCACCCTGAACAGCCCGATCACGAAGGTCACACAACTGCTGATCCTCAAACTGACGGCTCTGAATCTAATCAATCAAAGTAGAACGAACCTCGACACTAGCAGATAGGATCCGACAAGTCAAGCCTAACCAAACGGTTAGCCAAGGACTGGATGTCCAAGGCCAATGGTCGCTCTGAAACTGAAAGAGAAGCTAGGCTACCCATACTTACTTCCTTCTGGCTCGAGGCATCCGCTACCACATTTTCCTCGTCCGGATGATACAGAATAGTGAAGTCATAGTCCTTCAATAACTCGACCCACCTCCTCTGTCTCGAGTTTAACTCTCGCTGACTCGTGATATACTGAAGACTACGGTGATCAGTGAAGATCTCACAGTGAACTCCATATAGGTAATGCCTCCAGATCTTGAGCATAAAAACTACCGCCGCCAACTCTAAGTCATGAGTGGGGTAGTTGCGCTCGTGAACCTTTAGCTGCCTCGATGCATATGCTATTACTCGACCCTGCTGCATCAACACACAACTAATACCAACCCCAGAAGCATCACAATACACGGAGAAGCTCTGACCCTCAACCGGCAAAGTCAAAACTGGAGCTGAAGTCAATAAGGCCTTAAGCCTCTGGAAGCTATCCTCACACTTATCCGACCACTGAAATGGGACATCCTTCCTAGTCAGCATAGTCAAGGGTGCTGCTATGGAAGAAAATCCCTCAACGAACCGTCGGTAGTAACTTGCTAACCCAATAAAGCTGCGGACCTCAGTAGCAGTAGTAGGTCTAGGACAATCACAATCCGCAGAAATCTTTCCCGGGTCAACCCTAATCCCATCCTTAGACACCACGTGCCCTAGGAATGCAACTGACTCAAGCCAAAACTCGCACTTTGAGAACTTAGAATAAAGCCGATGATCTCTCAAAGTCTGGAGTATAACCCTCAAGTGCTGCTCATGCTCATCTCTACTACGCGAGTATACCAAGATGTCGTCTATAAAAACTATCACAAATGAGTCCAAATACGGGCCAAGAACCCTGTGCATCAAGTTCATAAAGGCTGCGAGGGCATTAGTCAACCCAAAAGACATCACTAGGAACTCATAATGGCCATAGCCAGACCTCAAATCAATCTTCGAAAACACGACTTAACCCTGAAGCTGGTCAAACAAATCATCAATCCTTGGCATCAGATACCTATTCTTCACTGTCACCCTATTCAGCTGCCGATAATCAATACACATGCGCATCGACCCATCCTTATTCTTCACGAAGAGAACAGGAGCACCCCAAGGTGACACACTAGGTCTAATAAACCCCTTAGCTAACAAATCCTGGAGCTGCTCCTTAAGCTCCCTCAACTCAGCAGGAGCCATACGGTAAGGAGAAATAGAAATGGGCCTGGTGCCCGGCTCTAACTCAATAGCGAAATCAATATCTCTCTCAGGTGGAAGGACTGGCAGGTCGGTAGGAAACACATCGAGGAAGTCTCTAACCACAGGAACAGACTCAGGAGAAGTAGGGTCAACACTAAAATCTCGGACATATGCTAGATAAGCTAAACACCCACGGGAAATCAACTTCCTAGCTCGAAGACAAGAGATGATCCCAGATGGTGCATGGCTAACAGAACCCTGCCACATAACCGGGGATACACCGGGCACAGCTATGGTAATGGTCTTGGCATAACAATCCAAAACCACACGGTGAGGGGATAACCAGTCCATGCCTAGTATCACATCAAAATATAGCATATCAAGAATCATCAAATCACCCCAAGTCTCTGAATCACCAACAGATAACATACAGGATCTCACAATCTGATCCACTACTAAAGAATCTCCTACTGGGGTTGAAACAGAAACATGAACAGATAATGGCTCACTAGCCAACCCCAAACAAGGCAAAAAGTAGGCAGATACATATGAACAAGTGGATCCAGGATCAAATAAAGCCATAGCAGACTGATGGCACACAGAAATCGTACCTGTAATCATAGCATCTGAGGCCTCTACCTCTGGTCTCCTAGGGACCGCGTAAAACTGACGACGACCTCCACCTGCCCGACCGCCATCCCTACCACCTTCACTGCTATGTGGAGCACCACCTCTCCCCTGACGACCAGCCCCTCTAGCCGAAGGCTGAACTGCTCATAAAGGCTCGGCCAACTGAACTGTACCCTGATGAGGACAATCTCTAGCAAAATGACCGATCACACCACAAGTAAAACAAGCCCCTGGCGGCCTACTCGGTCGAGATGAACCAGCAGATCCCACATAACCACCACGGCCTGATGCCCCAGAAACAGTACCCCTTGAAGACTAGCCGCCATAGCCCTGATGGCTGCTCTGACCCTGCTCGAACTGGGTACTACCGAAAGTCTAAAGGGAAGCCTGAACCCGTCGGCTGGACTGACCCTGGTGCTGCTGTGGCTGATAACTCCGGCTCCACTGGCCAGAACCTCTACTGCCATATCTGGAACCACTATAGACACCCTGATATCGAGGCCTCTTATCTCTGGACCCCTGATCATGTCGCTGTAAGTCCTCCACAGTGCGGGCATAGTCTACGATAGCCTGAAATGACCGACCACTGGCGATCAATATCTCAGTTGGCTGCCTGATATCTGGCCTCAAACCCCATACAAATCTGCGAATCCTATCTGCCTCAGTAGGAATGATCATAGCTCCGAACGGTGCTAGCTGATGAAAATGGGTCTCATACTCTGAGACAGTCGTAGACCCCTGCATAAGGTGAGTAAACTGCTCCCTACGACGCTCACGATCACTCTAAGTAGGAACTTGGTCATAAAGGCCTCATAAAACTCAGACCAGGTCAAAGGAGGTGACAACGGTGGTCTACAAGCAACCTGGGCCCTCCACCATAACTTCGCTGGGCCCTCCAACTGATAGGTAGTATAACCAACCCCGTGAGTCTCCAACCAACCCAAATGATACAACATCTCCTCACAGGTAGTAATAAAGTCATGTGGATCCTGTCCAGAAGTACCAGCAAACCTCGAAGGTTCTAACCTCAAAAATCTACCCAACGCCTTCTTCTCTGACTCTGTCATAACTGGGCTAGGAGCAAGAGGATGTGCAACAGATGGAACCGGAATGACCTCTGCACGGGGAGCCATAGTAGCAGGATGCACTCCTGAGCTCTGTGCACCAAGGGCTGCCCCTGAGCGGATGTCTGCGCTACCTCAGAAGGACGCTCTGCAATCATACACAAAAGCTGTAATAGTAATCCCCGAATATCTGGAGACTGAGCTGCGGATGGAGCTGGCACAGAAGTGGGCACTGGGGCTGGTACTGGAGCTGGTGCTGGAGCTGGTGGTACCTGGGCTGCCCCCTGATCCACATGCTGCTCGAGCTCTATCTCCACCCTAGCAGCTCTAGCAGGTGCCACTGATCGAGGGCTTCCTCGACCCTTAGCTAGAGTAGGAGGCTCATCTCTGCGTGACGCCGATGATCTCGTACGAACCATCTATGGAAGAATGAAGTAGAACAAATAAGATTTCCAGAAACTTCAAGGGATCCACGCACGACACAGAAGCAATGAAAGAGTCAAATTTCCTAAAATGTCAATGTAGCCTCCCAAAGATTGAGTACGGACGTCTCCGCCCCGATTCGCAGGACTCTACTAGACATTGGCTCCTATCCCGATGACACCGGTGAACCTAAAGCTCTGATACCAAGTTGTCACGACCCAATTTCTCGGTCATGATGGCACCTACAACCCCGGTAGGTGAACCAATCCCCGTAGCCCAGAACAGTTAGTAATGGGCTACTATCTAACAATAAGAGAACAAGACGAGAGAACAGAATAAGAAGGACTATAAAATTATACATTGCTTGAAACTAAAACCCCAAGACTAGGATCATAGTATAGAACCGAAACTACATACATGGAGTGCAAACGATCCAAAACAATATATACAGATGTCTCTGAATGGTAATAGAGTACATAAAGCAAAAGATAAACTAAAGCTAAGCTCCGGTCGCCAAGAGCTCACCCTCAGTCTGAAGTAGTCCCCAACAGATCTCCAAGCACGAATCACAGCGATCTAACGGCGATGGCCCCCGCTAGGATATGCACCCAAAGATGCAGGGGGGTAGGGGTGAGCACCAAATGCGAAGCATAAGGTACCCAGTAGGTATCATAGGCCGACTGGGCACATATAATATAAAAGCGTAGTAACAGACAGAATAGAAGCAAGCAGTCACAGAAATCAACAAAAGGTACACAGGAACTAGCCCAGAGGGAAATCAACAGAACCACATGTGAGGCTAGTAAGCAGAATATACACACCATAGGCACAGGTGAAAGTAAGAAATAACGCACCTGGGGTCCTTGCAATAACAGTGTATACATAATAAGTTTACGAAATGGACGGTATACCGGTAACCTCAAGTGTAGGAAGAAGAGAGAAAGAGTAATGATAGGCATGCTCAGAGACATGAATCAAACTCAACTAATCATATCAATCTCAAATCCAGAAACTAACAGTCTAGCAGTAACCAATCTCATACTTCTCCATAATAGAGAACAATTCTGTAAGTAAATAGCAAAAGTCTACCTACAGTCCCCCGGCCGCCCATACAACCGAGGAACACAAACAAGTGAAAACAAACCCTCCGGCATCCCATACTACCGGAGCGTACAATCAACAAACAACAAACAAGGGTGGAGCCTCAAACAATGAATGATATGATGCATGAAGATCTCAAGTGAAATGGTATCTCTGTATGTACCTTCTCCGGCGCCGATCCGGCCCAGCAGGTAGGTTCCATGGAAGGACACTGCCCGTATACCTCTACTCCACCGTATACCCCTCCTCGGCACACGCAGCCCGTAGCCCCTGGCCCGGATGGCAAGGTCCATGGAGGTCCCAGACCCCATACTAAAACTCAGTATCAGAACATGTCATCCGGAAGCAAGTCCGGTATCAAGATAGAGACCCAGTCTCTAATATGCATGCCCAGACCCTGTCCAGGACTAAAATAGTAGGAAAATATCTCAAAAAAAACCCCTCCAAGGGTGCCCGGGCATAACCGGGTCTAAACAGTAGAAAGTCATCTCAGGTGCTCGGTCTAACCGAGGCTTAAAATCATCTCAAGTAGCAAGAAAACTCAACTAGCACCCCGGCCCTGCTGAGTCTAGCGTAGTAGTAAACCTGGTGTTTTAAAACATAATTTTACTTCCTTTTACCCAGGAATATTCACAAGTTAAATCAAACCATTTCCAAATTATTTTCATCAAAAACGGGCCCCCCAGGCCATGCAAGGTTTAGAAAATAGTGTCTGTGGGCCCGAAGCCCAAACCGTAGTAAAATCTGTATAAAAACCTTTTTATATGCATGAAAATGGTATGATCAAACACAATAGCTGCCCAGCAGCTTACAATCAACCTATCGACCCTGCACAGTCCCACAGCTACTCAGCCAGCATAACCAGCCTAGAAGGATAATTATATGCCCGGGACTCGCGGACATTCCCAAAATCCCACCTTCTATGTTCCAGAGTCAACAAGGCCTCACATGACCACAAGGGTAAATAAAATATATCGGCAAATACTACAAGCAACGGAAAAACAAAAGAAGGCGGACATAAATAAAGCAGTCGAGGTCTGTGGTACCAACCTAATAAACCAACCCAAGGATGCCCATTAATATAATTTTATTCTATATATGCGGAGTCTAGGGAAAATAAACCGTAACCTACCTGTCGTCCGATGACAAGCTGCTAAGATGATGTCCAAGCTCGAACCACTCCGAGAAAATCCAAAACTAAATCAGAATCGGATTTGGGCTTGAATAACTTGACGTAGATAATTGATTTCCTTTTGTTAATAAACTATAGCGTTGATGAATATTCATTTATATGCACATATATATATATATATACGGTCCTACCTAAAATCCTTCAATGAATCTGCGTGTATAAGTATACTACTGCCACTAGTATACATTTTTGTTTGCTTAAAATGAATCCACCCTTCCTAACATAAAAAAGGAAAATGATGAGAGATGTAGTGGTATATAATATACATGAACACTTTTCAATCCAGTAGGTGAGTCACTTAGTCAGTGATTACTACACACACATATGTCATCCTAATAGTATTAGTAACATGATGCATACTTTACTCAATTCCACGTGTGATGTGTGATGTGAGATAGACTAATATATTTATCTCGTTATATATATTCGGGTATTGCATAAATTCGTGATAAAATATATATAATTTTTGAATATACCATAATCATTAGAAAATTATTTCGAATAAAACTTACTATATTATAATAATAAATTTCAACATAACTAAATTTACTATCTCCGTTAAAATATTACAATGTATAAAAACCTTATAAAATAAATACATATACAATTATATCGTAACAAAATATTTTTCATAAACTTTTAAAATATTTTAAAAAGGTAAGAATAATATAACTTTTTACCAAAATCAACTTCCAAATTAAATATTTTCAAATGCACGCGATATTAATAAAATTCTTAAATTTAAGTTCGCAACTCACCATCGCATGATTTTGATACTCAAGAACTCTCTCGGAATCCTCCCTTATATTTTCTCACTGTTTCGGAACTGAAATGGCATTTTAAAACGTGAAGTTGAGGCTTAAATCGAGTTTGACCCGACCCGGTTCGCGACCCGGTTCGCAACCCGGTTTCTGCCAGACAGTCCGCGGTAAAACAGTCATAACATTTTACTCCAAGATCAGTTGGACGTGAGATTTTGTGTGTTGGAAACTAGACTCGTAGACCTTCGATTTGGTATTTCGAGGGAATTCTAACTCTTTATATATTGAGAGAAAAGCTCCGAGACATTTTACCCAAAGTTCAGAAAATTTATTAAAGATCTTACGATAACTTTGCCGATTTGCTTGACTTCAAAACTTATAATGCGACCAAATAAATGGGCCCGACACCGAAATACCGGTCCTGACGAGCCTTAAGTGACTTGGGTCCACTACAACAAGCTCTAACGGTTCAAAGAAAACGTATACGTGGAAATAACTGGAAGGGTCAATACACTGCTACATATGGATTTATGAAGGAAAGTGTAGCCCCTGGATCTAACAATGCATAAACATCGGTATTAAAGACTGGCAACTTACCCATGACCATGTCAGGAGAATCCTCCTGGTCTTGTCCAGCCTGAAGTGCATATAATCTGTTCTGGTACTGAGCACCACCTGTACTAGACGAGGCACCCTGTTGAGTAAGGCGACTTGCTGGGTTTGCTGCAGAGCTGGCTTGATTTTGTGAATGAGTGTCCCTGTCCTTCTGAAAATTTTCAGGGCACTCTCTCATCCTGTGGCCTGGCTTACCGCACCCAAAACAATTTCCACTACTTGCCATGCACTCACCTTGGTGGTTCCTACCACACTGCTTGAACACTGGGTTAGTGCGCCCACTAGTCATTGTACCTTGGGACTTAGAGCCAGACACTCTATCCTGACGATCCTTGTTGAACTTGGGCACTAGGGCACTAGCAAAAGATGGAGCTGGTGCTGAATTTTTCTGGCGATATTGAGAGTGATTCCCACCCTCTGACCTCTACTGATAGTGGCTGAAATCACTTGTCCTAGCCCTCTTAGTGTCACCTCCCCTTTCCTTAATCTTCTCCTCCTCAAATTGCTGAGTATAAGTAACGAGCCTTGAGAAGTCCATTTTATTTATGAGCATGGTTGTCTTGCATTCCTTGACCATATCATCAAACACTCTATACACTAACTTGCTCATACGGGCTCTAGAGTTAGCTACCATTGCTGGAGCATACTTGGATATCTGAGTGAACTTTAGAGCATAGTCCTTCACGCTCATGGCATCCTACTTCAGGTTGATAAATTCCTGAACCTTGGCTTCCCTGAGCTCTAGTGGGAAGAACTAGTCAAGAAAAGCAGTCTTGAAAAGTTCCCATGTCACTGGTCCTCCCCCGGCACAACAAGATTCCTTCCATTGATGGTACCAAGTATAAGCCACTCTTTTCAGCCGGTAAGCGGCTAGTTCTACACCCTCAACTGGAGTGACACCCATAATATTGGTCACCTTCTAAATGTCCTCTAAAAACTATTGGGGATCCTCTTCTGATTTAGACCCTTGAAACTCTGGAGGGTTCATCCGAGCAAAGTCCCGGATTTTTGCTGCAACAGTATTGGTCTGAGGCAGAGCTGGTGTTGCTGCTTGTTGATTGACCTGGGAAGTCATAGCCTGAGCAAGCACTTGGAAAGAAGCCCTGAATTCGGCATGTGAAACCTGCTCATTTAACGGATCTGCTAGAGCTGCTAGTGTTGGCTGATTCCTAGTGTTAGCTTTTCTGGGAGGCATTTTTCTGAAATGTGAAGAGCAGAAGTTAGGATATATGAGAATTAAATAGAGTTTATACTCTATAGCACAGACTGGAAAAGAAAGAAGGGAAGTTATTCCTAATGACGTCTCATAGCTTCTCCCCATAAGTGTGGCACGCTTCTCACCCATAAAGAAGACTCTACTTGACCTAGCTTTTAGACACCCTAGGACACTTAAACCTGATGCTCTGATACCAAGTTTATCACGCCCCGAAGTTACCCCCTGGACTCAATATGGTACTCAGTGTCATAAGCGACCCCAAGCTAACCCATGGCATAGCATATCTATATGAAAATCAAATTAAGGCACGCACAGTGCGAAATCTAAATAACTCAATATCTGAATACGGGAAAAGAGCACAAAATCTGAATAAGTATAATATAAAAATAGTTTAGTGCTGAATGAGTGACAACACTAACAACTGCTGAATCTAGTCTATGTCTGAAAGCCTTCTAACTAAATTGGAGTTATTGGTACAGTCCCCCAGCTAACTCTAATTAATCTAAAAACTGGAATAAATACTATAAAGGTAAGCATGTCTATCGTCCTCGACTAATGAGGACACACCACTGAACTGTTGAGTGCAGACCGGAAATTAGACTTGGCGCGGTCTGGATGTTGAGTGCCTGAACCTACATCATAAAATGATGTAGCACAAAAGTATGCGTCAGTACTTTGAATGTACTAAGCATGCAGGGTATGTACAAAGCTAGACAATACAGAACTGAACATGAAAATAGATGTACTGCAATATAACTGAAAACTAAACTGGACACAATGACCAAATAAAAATCATGAAATAACATGATGAAGTGAGTACTAAATATAATTGTGGAATACAAGGTCAATGCAATATGAGTCTGACTGTGGGAGATACTATTAACCGACATACCCCAAGTTGAGCTAACTATGGGGCCAACATGTAACCCTGGGTGGAAGGGTGTTCATACCTTGCAAAGGGTATGAACAAGTCTGTCGTGGATCCACTAACTGATGTCCTCAAGGGACAAGGGTGTCAAGCCTAATCTGACGGGTAGCCCCTTTAGAACCTACGGTGGTGCCGTAGTTCTGGAACATAGGGATTTCTACCAAAGGTCTCAGCCTAAAACTGACGGGTGAGCCTTCATCCCTTAGTTCGCTCGGTGCTAAGTCTACTCCCAACTGAATGTAAGCTAACATGCAACTATAACACTGGATAGCTCAAAAATACTGATATAATCTGAGAATGCACATAAATATACTGAAAGATATGGCATTTGAATCCTGACGCATGATTATCTGACTGGTATGCGTAGCAAGTATAATTTATGAAGCACTGAAAATTATCACAAGCTAGGGTTCTGAATTCTATACATAAACAATACTAATTCTTCGAGAAAAATGGTCTAAGCATCATAATAATTATAGAATCTGAATAGCAAGGAAATCTCTAAGGTTTACCAACCCTAAGTCTAATTAATCACGGAGAAACTGAAGGAACTGGCTGAGTTCTAGGGACCTAGTGGGTGAAAGGAACCCACTAGTGAAATCCCACATTCCTGGATGAAGATTTTACGTTTGAACCTTTGTATTCTAAGAGGAACTTGGAGGAAACCCTTTTTACCTTATTCTTGAGAGAGAACGTTCTGTTCTTGATTAATTTGCTAAGTATCGGATGATTTAGAAGTAATGAGGGAAAATAGGGTTAAAGACCCTTTAGTTTATCCCAAAATGACTTAGGATCGTAGTTAAAATAATTAGGAAAAGACTGAACTGCCCCAACTTAAGAGGAAATTTTTGGGAGAAGCCTCCGCCGGATGGGCCGCCCGACGGGCGTCGGACCTACGATGGCCCGTCGGCCCTACGATGGCCCGTCGGCCCTGGCGTCGAAATGAGGCAGGAGGGGCTGGTCCCCTGGAGCATTTTCATGGGCGGCTCCCATGGCCCATCGCATCAGCAATTCCCATGGCATTATCCAGTATGGGGGAGGGAGGCTGGGACGCTGGGTGCTTGCACAGACTGCCCGACGGCCCATCGGACCGCCGATGCCCATCGGGTCCCTCGTCAGGTCGGCTGGGCTAAGGGGCTGGCAACCCTCACAAGCTTCCCATCGGACTACCGACGCCCGTCAAGTCCCCCGAATAGATGGAGCCGACTAGGACTGACTCCTAGACCCTTCCCACGGGGACCCCTGACGGGCCGTCGTGAACACGATGCCCGTGGGTCAGCCTGTGGGGCTTGACTAGGATGAAATTTTCTGAGTCTGGCTAAGTTCTGGGTTTCCAATACTGGTTTAAATTCTGGGGTGTTATAGTTTTTGAATGAAATATTGGATTCTCTGCTAAGCGAATTGCTGATAAGTTATCTCAATGCAAAGTAATTGCATAATCTGTTTGTTGATTTAGGTCCCTTAATAGTTGCACAAGCCATGTACTCTCATGTGCTGCCATGGTTGTGGCTTGATACTCTACCTCTATTGTTGATAAAGAGATAGTAGGCTGCCTCTTACTGCATGAAGAAATTGCTCCTGCCCCAAATTTAAAGACGTACCAAGTCATACAATGTCAAGTGTCATAGTCACCGGCATAGTCGGCATCACAGTACCCGTGTAACTTGCACTCTCTGCCTTTCTTATAATGAATACCATATCCAATAGTACTTTTCACGTACCTCAGGACTTGTCGGGTTGCTTTCAAATGAGGCTTCTTTGGATCTTGCATATGTTGACTCAACACACCAACTGCAAATGATATGTCAGGCCTAGTTAATGTTAGGTAAATGAGATTACCCACCAACTGCCTATACATAGTTTCTTCCAGCAGATCTTTCCCATCATGAGAACAAATTTTCATGTTTGATTCCATTGGCGTCATCGTTGTCTTACAACTGACCATTCCAAATTTGTTCAGCAACTCATTAGAATATTTATGCTGGTGAATAATCATTCCTTCTTCAGTATGATCAACTTCTAGATCGAGAAAGTGCTTGAGCTCTCCAAGCTCTTTCATTTGAAACCGAATCGATAAATTTTGTTTCGTCCCAACAATGTCTTCTTCACAGTCACCTGTTATGATTAAATAATCAACATAGACCAACACAGTGGACAGCTTCTCTCCATTGATTTTAACAAACAAACTGGAATCTACAGGTATCACAACATAGCCACTTTGTGTCAAAAATTCAGCAATCTTACCATACCAAGCCCTTGGTACTTTCTTTAATCCATAAATCATTTTTCTCAACTTGCACAAATACTCTGGATGTTTTTGTCTTTCAAAACCAATTGGCTGAGTCATGTAAATATCCCTATCCAGTTCCCCATGCAAAAATGCATTTTTCACATACATTTGCCATAATTTCCAATTTTTGCTTGCTGCAAGCGCCAATAATACACGCACTATTGTGAGATTAGCTACTAGACTGAAGGTTTCATCATAGTCTAGTCCATATTTTGAGAAAAACCCCGAGCCACCAAACGAGCTTTGCTTCTCTCAACAGAACTATCGGCGTGACGCTTCACTTTATAAACCCATTTGCAGGAAATGAATTTCATATCTCTTGGCTTTGGCACGAGCTCCCAAGTCTGATTTTGCTCTAATGCAACAATATCCTCTTCCATGGCTTTAATCCACTATGAATTTTGAGATGCCTCTTCAAATGTTTCAAGTTCTTATGTAGCTCCTTCTACTATGGCGGCATTGGCGTACTTAGGATTTTGCTTGCGAATTCTCTGTCCTCTTCTAAGTGGAGTTGGATTGTCTTCTTCTCCTTCCTCATTAGGTTTTCGGTAGACACCTGTTTGCCAAGGATTCTGAGTTGTGCCATGTTCATCTTCATCATCATCTTTTTTATCTTCAACTTCTCCTAAGCTCAAAGGAATAATTTTCATCTCATCTTTGAAGATATCCGAGCTCGACAGTGTACCATTTTCTGAAGACCACCATGAGGAAGCTTCATAAAAAATAACATTTTGGGATGTGTAGCACCTTCCAGTTGCAGGATCATAACATTTCCACCCTTTTATTTGGTTATCATATCCTACAAAGATGCACCTGGCAGCATTTTTTTTAATTTTGCTGTGCAAATGATCAGGTACAAATACATAGCACACACATCCAAAGACACGAAAATAGCTAACTGTAGGCTTAAGGTTCCACACTTTCTCAAAAGGCGATATGAAACCCAACCTTTTTTGTGGAAGCCTATTGATCAAAAGGCTGCTGTCCTCATTGCTTCTACCCAAAATCTTCCCTGTACATTTTTTGCATGAAGCATACTTCGACAAATTTCTGCAAGATGTCGGTTCTTTCTTTCCGCGACCCCATTTTGTTGTGGAGTATAGGCACATGTGAACTGATGATTTATTTGACATTTGCGAAGAAACTCTAGAAACTGTATTGATGTATATTCTCCTCCATTGTCGCTTTGCAAACAACCAATTTTCTTGTCAAGATCGGCTTCGACTACCTCCTTAAACTCTTTAAATTTTGAGAAGTGTTAGATTTTTGCTTCATAAAATTCACCCACACGTACCTAGAAAAATCATCGATAAATGTTACCATGTACTTCATCCCGCCAATTGATTGTTGCTTCACAAGACCAAACACATCCGATTGTATCAACTCAAGTGTTTCCTTTGCTCTAAATTTGGACTCTTTATGTGGTAGTTGATGTGATTTTCCATATTGACATCCTGCACAAATTGTATCTGTTTTTACTTTTATTTGTGGCAGTCCCTTGAGCATTGACTTCTTCATCATCACATTCAGCTTGGAGAAGCTAACATGACTCAATCGCATATGCCACAGATCAACTGTTTCATTATTTCTCGCCTTGTCTACATATGCAGTTTCCGCTGACAACACATAAATTGAGTATAATTTTCTTCCTTCCATCATTGGATTCTCTGTGATGTTGAGCTCTCCATATATCTTAACATATTCTAGACCAAACAAAACATAGTGGCCTGAGTATGTTAGTTGTGCTACTGATAATAAATTCTTCTTCATACCTGGGACATGGTAAACATCTTGAAGTGGTACATAGTCAACGCCACATTGAGGTGATAACATTGTATTACCAACGTGAGCAATAGGTAGCTTGGAGTTGTCAGTTGTTACAACCACATGACTTTCCCTAGACTAAGATAAATTTTGCATTTTTTCTTTCACACCTGTCATATGGTTTGTGCAACCCGAATCGACAATCCAATCATTCTCATAATCAATATGGTCTCTTGTCATTGCTGAGAGAGCTAGCTCCTCTTCAGCAGCAAAGCATGCCTTAACATCCCATTAATCATCGTCATTGGACGTAGCAACATTACCTTCCACAAGTTTTTCCTTTTTATTACCTTCCACAATTTTTTCCTTTTTCAACCAACAATATATTGCCTTTATGACCCATCTTTCCAAAATTAAAGCACTTTCCTGGGAACTTTTTCCTCTCGTATTGTTTTCTGTAATCATCAATATATTCTAGATCCAACAGAACCATTCTGCTTGAATTCCCATCTACTTTTGTTGGCGTACAGAGCTTCCTCCTCACTTTTCAAAGAAACTCCTCCAATTTGCTTAGCTAATGCTTCTTGACAAGCTAGCAATTTTTCCAACTCAACAATGGATGGTTGTTTCTGCCATCCTTGCATAGCAGCAATAAAGCCTCTATACTCGGGCCTCAAACTATGAACAATTATTTGCTTTGTCCTGGTTTCTCCAATGGCTTCCTCTGGATCTAGCTCACTAATTTCACGACACAACATCTTCACCTTGTTAAAGTATTGAGCAATTGTCATATCACATTGTTCTATCGATAATAGCTCGCTTTCTAGAAGTTAGAGCCTTGTGTCATTCTTCTTTGTGAAGAGAGTCTTAAACGTGTCCCATACTTCTTTTGGAGTCTTGGCATCTCGAATATGCTCCAAGTCATCATCTTTAACTATTGTCTTCAAGACAAACATTGCTTTGCCTGCCTTTATGGTCCACTTTCTCAACGTACCAATTGCATCTTCTGCCTGTGGTTGTACAGCCTCACTGCCATTGATGACCTCCCATGGATCTTGTCCCTGCATATAAGAAATCATACATGTTGACCATGTATTGTAGTTGTGATTGCTGAGATTCTTGATTCCACCAACAAGTCCTACTTTCTGCATATCACTCATTGTTTGGGAGGAGGAAAAAAAACTCTTGATCAATTTGTGACGATCTTTTACCGGCGCTCTGATACCAGATGTTGAACAAAAATTGGACGTTGTATTTATTTCTATGAATAACATTGCCTTAAATAGGCGTACATCAAAGACCAACTACTACGGTAATTACGCAACAACTACTACCATGATATTAACTAGGAAACACATAGCTAAATTCTACTAGGAATCGACTAACAACTAGGACTTCTATTTAGACTACGACTAGGACTTCTATTGTGCTCTGACTTGTTACCCATGAGTTGGTGTTATATTCCCTCCACCCAATAATACTTTTCCACTATTGACTTTGTACACTTCTTAAGAAATCATAAATATAAGGGTAGTTTTACCATATCACCATTTGAATATAATAAATACAATGTCTTAAAAAATGTAATAGAGAAATGACTATAATTAAGGATAAGGGTAAATTAGGAACTAAGTGTAAACTTATCTCTTGATTTCATAAATTGGACAAGTATCCAACATCACATTGAATCTTATTACTATATTATCTTCTCGACTTATATGTAGCTAAACTATCAAAGAATTCTCTCAAAAATCCCCCCAATCAACAATTCTCAAACATCTACAAGGAGACACATCATATATTCCCCTCTAACTATTTCACATAATTAATTCTCATCTCGCACCTTCTCCACACTTAACAACATAGGTGACACAATGACACCATTACCATCACTAGAAAGGGAACATATACTACCTCTAATCTCGACCACTACTTAGCTTCTTTTACAGTCAGTTACTCCCACATAAGGTAGAAATTACCGAAGGAATAGATTGAGAGCATGAAATGCATGACATGCAAATAGAGGCCTAACTCTTGACTACAAACATGGAGTATGAACTGAACATATTTAATAAGAGCATGAGCATTGGGGATACGTGGATGTTGTTCAATATTAACTTATACTTAGCATGACCTTGTCACTCAAGTTGAGATCTGGGAAATCCAGTGTGATGGGCAAGGTTACTTCACATTATGAACACACAAGACGTGAACTGAGCGGTCTTCTTAGCATGGACATGCCATAACCAATCATAACCATCAAGGGTGGATGTACAATGGTCTTAGAAAAAGGAAATCAAAAGCACGAATCTTTTAAGAAGTCTGATCTGAGTATGTACATGATGTAGCATGATTTCAATAGCCATATTGGACATATCACAAAACTTTAGTTTATAGGACTAGGCATAACAAGAGATATGGGTTCATGGGTCATGAGCATCATAACATAGACCCTGAATCCCTAGAATCTTAGAGAAAGATTTACATCGTTGAGAGACACTATCACTTCTAATTCAAAGGACAGAGCATGTACATAAGAATACATGGAAAATTCAGTCCTCAGACATAGACATGGTTCAAGCGTGAGACATGCATAGAGTGTCCTCTTAAGCTGAAATATAAAGAATGTGATAGAATAAGAATAGGTCGCTAAGGCACGTATCATAACCCTCTTCTGAAACTCATCACCACTAGAAACTCAAGACTTTCCTTGGTTTTACACCTCATTATCTCCTCTTTAGCTCAAAGGTCACTATCTTAGGCCTGCAGACGTATTCTATAAAAAGATATATAAGTACAACACTCATCACTGTGGGGAATCACTATACACATGAATGCTAGTCTCACCCAGATATTATACATGGAAAAAATACTAACTCCTTCCTAGAACATTCCCTCCAGGGACACTATTCATAACTTACTCTAACATCTATAGCCATAAAATTAAAACTTAATTGTCTTGGACACACATATTCACGTTCTCTAACACTAAGAAAAAAAATCCATTCTCCAATCCTTAGTCCACTAGCATTTATCTAATCTCATATCCACCCAATTCAACTAATCTTAAAGGTATACCAAGAGGATCAACAACGTACCTTTAGATCCATGATACCCTCAATTCCATTCAAATGGATGCCAAATAATTACTATCTAGACTCCTCCATATAAAGCAACTCAAGAATACAAATCAGGAGCACCTAACACTTAACAACTTACAACTTGATCTAACAACATATTACCTCGGGTACAACTTATTCTTATAAAATTAGGGCTTTTATTCATCTAATGACTTAGCCACAATCTACTACTTCAACATTAGTTCTCATGTATATATCATGCTTACACATTCAAACCTTCTCTAAGTTATTAACCTTATCCCTCTCATGCACCATGTTAAGCCTACTAGATCAACCTCATAAAAGTAACCTTATCATCACCAACTATCATTCTTTCTACCTTGGTGACCATCCCTGACTCAAGCTTAGCGTCTCACACTAGGTAAAGTTAATATCACGGTTTAGCATGTTATTCAGGCTTACAGCTACCAGATAAAAATCAAGAAACACTAATCCACCAAAACTTTGATAGAGTGGTCGATCTTAATCTTACGATATAACCCATTACAGTACATTAGCACATCCTCCTTTCTCATATCACATCTACTTACCCATGCATACATTTAAACTACATTCAAAGTTCTATAAACATCACTAAGTCTCCCTTTCCAAATTTCTCCAAATGAAAGTATAATTTTATAAATTCATAACCACTCTATCCTTACATTCACAACCTATAATTGGTCTATATTACTACAATAACCAACCATCATAAGCTCCTTCCCTATTTCAAATAATTAAAAGGAACATCTTAACTAACCACTCTACTTCTACCAATTTCCATAAAATTTGCAAATCTTGCTACACTAAAACCCACACCATACGGGTATACCACCTATATCACACACTTAGTGGGTACAAGACTCTAGCTTCCTTCTTTGATCATTCACTACCTGCACTCTCCGGCTTCTAAACTCATGACTCCATATATCTCTAGCATTGGAACCATCTCACTACTCATATCCCATAACACCCTAATTTATACTTTCTCTCAGGTGGAATACTATTTCAACACTAACATACATACCATTCCCCCTAAGCATGACAACTGCAACCAAATTTTGCAAGGGTCTGAAAAGACGTCTCACTTAGGCTCAAAAGCATGATTCTTGAATACAGGGGTAAACTTAGAACCAATAGACTTTGACGCACTAATGGAATCCTCTCAAGCCCTTATGCAGTTTCATAAAAATTTTAGTGACTCAACCAGTTAGGATTACATTCTAAGGAGTCTTATCTATGTACTTCTATCACCTTGATGTTAAGGCGTAGTCAGCAGAGTTAGAGCAGAGTAGGAATCTGGATAAGTTTCTTATGGACAACACTTTTTCACGATCTAGAGTATGAAAGTATGAAAAATATTTCCTAAATGTTCTGTAGCCTCCTAATTATATGTGTGGTGCACAATACACCCATAAGTAAGACGCTACTCGATACGGCTTCGCAGACACCCTAGGACCATGAACCGTGCTCTGATACAAAGTTTGTCAAGCACTGAGATAAGACCTTGGACATAACTGGAAATCCAGATCAAAGAAGGCCCGAGAAGACCCCTTAGCATAACACCATGAGCATTAAAATAAGAATTTGCAGAAAAAATACCCATTTGAGAACATGATTTAAATCATAAGTACAAATTTACAAAGCGTTGGGAAAAAAACATTTGAATGATATTTACATAGGTCTACAAAGCCTCTAACATAAGAATAAAATATCTATGCCAGGACAAGGAAATACCATAAAACATAAGACTAATGGTGTCTATCAATAAGATGCCTTCCGAAAGATAGAGGGCTCACCAAAAGCTGAACCTTTCTGAACGAGTCTAACACTGCATAGTACCACGAGAAGCTGCCACAGAACCTATATCATAAAATGATGTAGCCGCCCAAAGATAGTCAGTACGTGAAATATAGTGGTACATAGAATAACAAAATATATACAATATACTTTATCTGAAAAATTGTCATTTAAATGCTTCCAACATAATAAATAATAAAATATCAGTAGTAAATTTCATAAGGAGAAAAATAATAGACTTTCATCTGGTACTTTTGAACTAGATGGTATCACCAATTTTCATATATATGTCACCACGGGCTATGTGGGTCCGACCAATGCTCAATCGGCTAAACCCCAACCCATGTTTGCCGCATTAGTCGGGATATACTTTACATTAAGGCCAACATAATCATCCTCGTAGAGGGAAAAGTAAGGTCATCCAGATCAGGATCGAACCATCCCTGTGTTGGCAAACACAGGTTTTTGGTGTTGAAACATTCAACTCACACCTTCTCGGATCACCATCTAATTCTCTTATAGCCCATATTATTACCATTTTTCAATATCGTTAAAAATATCATTCAGTATCATAAAATTTTCCATAGAGGTATAATCCGTTATTGGTATCATCATACGAAGACTTGCAAGTCATTTATTTCATCAATATAGAACCCATATGGTCTGTAAGCAATTCATTATGCCCATTTCATATAATTCATGGAAGAAAACCATGATTTCTGTCTCAATCAAATAGATTCATAAAGTCCGCTAGAATAGCAATATCTTTCTAAATTAGTAAACTATTTTGAAGACTTTTGGATATTATGAAGAACAAGTGAAAAACCTTTCAATCCCCATTGTTGAACACCATTCATTATATAACCTTTAGTATTTTCAAATAAAAGTTAGGGGATAATGATTTCATGAGTTTTCACGTAGCATAAAGCAAAGTCTCTTTGAATATAGTTTTAAAATTGACCTTTTGTGTATATTTAATTAACCAGGTTACTAAATGAATATGAGATTATTATTGTTCTATGATATAAAAGTGTTTTATGCTCTCTATTCTATTGGTATGTCTAATAAACTTATTTGAGGGTGCCAAATTTTAATATGTTTGTGTCAAGAAACCATGGTATTAACCTCACAATTCATCTTCTTGAAATATGACTGTAGTAGTAACTTGTCTTAAGCAGATTCTATCTAGAATACATTTTTCAAATTCACTTGTTGGGATGAACTTATAAGCTATAAAAACCAGAGTTTGATGCATGTCTCGTCCTTGTTACGAGTCTCTATTTTGTCGCTATCTTTTGTAGTAACCTTTCTGTTTATGGAAACAATCAAATTTTTCTAATCCTATTTTCCATGTTATTCTTTCACATGTACACGTTGCGAGTTAAAATGGAGTCTCCATAGACCTCCATTCTATCTCTCTATCATGGATGTATCAAAAAGTAGTTGCAGCTCAAGTAAAAGTAGCAGAACAGTAGCAGCAGTCCAGTTTTCCTCTGGACAGAAATAGAAATTGGGTTGAGATTTAGCAAGCTCAATTGCTTGCTGTCATCGATTTTGGGCAAGCCACAAAATCGATTTTCCTTTCTTTCTCTAATGTTATTATTTCTTTGCTTATCTCGTGAACACTAATATTTTACTTAATCTAAATGAATCTTTGGGGAGAAATTTTAAGTTGAAATTTCATTTTACTTTGGTCATTTAATATTTTCTTTAATTTGATTTAAGTTAGGAAAACTTAAACTCGTAGAATAACTTGAAGAATTTTCTAGAATTTGAATTAATTATTTAACTTAAAGTCTCGGATAAAATCGTTAAAGTTAGAATTATTTTTGAACTTCGACATTTAATTTATTTCATTACTTGGAGTAAAATAAATTGATAAGTATCAAATAAGTTCTGTTCATCGTAATAAGATTATTCAAATAACATAAAGGAATTTTTTTTAGCCAAATATGTTTAAATTCACCGGTGAACTGCGTGTAATTGGATCCTTTAAGGTTTTTAACACCATCTTTAGAGGATCACTTGAACCCTTACCCAAAACTCTGGTTTTCAACAAAAGGGTTTAAAAAACATCCTTTTAAAATAATTTTCTTAATTTTCTAAAAATTAAGTGATAACTCTCTATTATTCTCAATCTTTTTAATATTTTTTAAAATAAAATTAAAGTAAATATTTTTTAAAATAAAACAAAAGTAAATATTTTTTCTATGAAGTTATGACGATTTTTAATTTTTAAAAATGATCATTACAGAATGGCGACTCTGCTGCGGATTCATCTAGGATCTATCCTAAAGGATTTTATTGTTTGGCTAACTCTTATTTATATTAATAGTTACTTTCTGCAAATTACTTGTTTAAATTTCAAATATATAATTGTCATTGCATACATGACATATTGTCACAACCTAAACCGCTGCGAGTGGCACCCACCCAAAACCCCCGGATGAGCGAACCCAATAACCAACCAACACTTAGTGAAACTAGCAGCTCAAAACCAGTTGCATTAAATAAAACTAGCATTCACAGCTAAAATAACTAATAATAAAGATCATGCGGAAAAACACACCTATAATCTGAAAGTCGTGTACCAAAACATCTACTAGTGTCTAGAGTGTGGGGATGCAACCCAAAAAATAAAGAAGTCTAGCTCTGAAACAATAGAATAGAAGCAAACTTGATGAAACCATGGTAGTCCAGAAGAAACAGCTCACACTTGGATTCTGGAAATGTCGGGACTACAACTAAGGTCGCGTAGCAGCCATCAGAATATGTCCTGTACTCATAAAAAGAAAGCAAGTACAGTATCAATACACAAAACTACAGTGTACTGGTAGGATCATAGGCCAGCTCCAATAAACAACATATGAACATTAAACTAAATCTGAGTAAGGTAAGACGAAATATGAATAACTAATCAGCAAACATGACCCAAACTCTCGGTCCTCTACCTAACTTACAACCTACATGAAACATGTCCAACAACCACCACAAACAACAACAAATACAGACAAACCAACCCTTCTCAAGTAACCCGAACCAACCAAGGCTTTCTAGGACAACACCTACAGTGTTCAACATGTAATTTTGATCTACACAAGGACCAACTCCGTATTTAAGTACAGCCACCCAGCCACTCATGGGTCAATATGCAACAATCATATTTCAAGAAACAACCCTTTCCACTCATGGAACCATCAACAGAACACTATCAACATTTATAATCAAACCCGCACCAGGCGTGGTACCCGAGCCAACAATTAAAAAACTTGTACCAGGTGTGGTACTAGAGACAACCATTATAGAACCTGTACTAGGCGTGGTACCAGAGCCAACCATTGTAGAACCTGTACCATTTGTTATACCCGAGCCAACTAATATATGTATCCCGTACCAAGCGTGGTACTTGAGCAAACCGATAAATGTATCCCTTACTAGACGTGGTACTCGAGCCAACCAATGTATGACCACCGAGATCTTTGACTTAGCTCCCAAAGGTAATCCACCCGGCCCTTAGGCGTGGTACCCAAATTAATCAAATGTTACATACAATCCAATAATTAACAATAATAAACACAACCACACTTGTAAACCAACAAGTAACAAAGACAAGTTTATTTCACATGATTGACAACCGAATATTTAGACATTCATAATTTTATTCCCTAAACTATGAAATGAACATATAATACGAAGCAACACTTAAAATGTACACATGTCGCAAATGTGAAACAACAATTATCACCTACCTCGAATAGCCTGAAATCTCTACTGGACCGGAGCCTTCCCTTTTCCTGAAGCTTTAGCTTGCCCTTAGTCTAAAAATCATTACACATAATACGAAAATCAGTATAAGTGGCCTAATAATCCTCAAATTATACTCAAATCCTAATCTCCAGGCCAAATCATGATCATTTCACCCATCCCAGGGCTTTCCCACCACTAATTCACCTAAAACTATAATTTTTACGGATATATTAAGCAAATTATGGTGAATAAGTCATGAATGATAAATTATAAACAAGACCAAAGAATCTTTACACCCTAGAATCCCTATTACACTGGATTCTACCTCCTTAGGTCAAGCCAAACCTTTCAGCAAGCTCGTAAATATCAATTCTAAGGTTTGAGAATCGAAGTACTAAAGTAGGGGAGTAAAATCCTTACCTATACGATGGCTTTTTGTGGAAAATCGAGTTAGGGTGGCCCAAACAGCCTCTGACCTGCCCCAAAACATTCTTGAATGATTCTGAATGTTTTTGGGGAAATTTTTGCATTTACAATGACTTGCTCTGCTATAGCGGTCCCCAATCTACTATAGCGGCACCCTATAGTGGGACCCACTGCTATGGCGGTGCTGACCGCCTTGACTAATGCTATAGCTTGAATTTCTCCGCTATAAAGGTTGTTGCTGTAGTGCAGTGTCAACCGCTATAGCAGTTGACATGGAATAGAACCTCAGAAAATTCCCCAAAATTGCCTATTTTACAACACACTTCAAATCGTGACGTTCCAAACCAACCCTTTCACATCAACTTTGATATCGGGAGTTTTACTCACCCGAATCCAGTTCTGAAAAGTCTCACGGACTCCTTAACACCATAGCTAACAAAAGACTAGCTCAACCAAAGACATTTTATGCAATCCTTTTCAATATTGCCCTAGATCATACTTCACTCAGAATCCATCTTAGACTAGCCTAGCCAAAAATTTCCAACAATTTAGCCATCGTTCGTCCCTGAAAAACCCAAAAAAGATGAGCTAAAAGAGAGAAAAGGGTAGTACATGAATCCTCAAACAAGTGAGGGTACTTTTCTCGCATGTCCTTATTGGTTTCCCAAGTGGCTTCCTCAACCGGATGATGCTTCCATTGAACCATTACCACTCTGATTTCCTTTGTCCTCAATTTCAAGACATCCCGATCAAGAATAGCAATTGGTTCCTCCTCGTACTGAAAGGAATTGTCTAGCAAGACCAAATCCCACTTAATAATGTACTCCTCATCCCCATTGTATCGCTTCAGTATGGGTACATGGAAGACTAGATGGACTCCTGACAAACTGGGAGGCAGTGCTAACCTTAAGACCACTGTCCTTACAATCTCGAGAACCTCAAATGGATCGATATACCAAGGGATAAGCTTGCCCCTCTTTCCAAACCATATTACCCCTTTCATTGGTGACACCGTCAACAACACTTGCACACCAGTCTGAAATGCCACGTCCCACCTTGTGATTTGCATACTCTTTTTGCCTGCTTTGGGCTGTTAGCCACTTGGTTTGAATAACCCTTACCTTTTCCTGAGCTTCCTTTACCAAGTCAACACCCAAATGTTTCATATCGCATGCCTCAAACCACCCTATGGGTGATCTACATCTCCTCCTATAAAGTACCTCGAATGGTGCCATGTCAATACTGGAGTTATAGTTGTTGTTGTATGAGAATTCACACATCGGTAGGAACAGATCCCAACAGGCCCCAAAATCAATCACATATGCTCTTAGCATGTCCTCAAAGACCTGAATCATCCTCTCCGACTGACCATCTGTCTGAGGATAAAAAGTCATTCTGAAAGTGAGTTGGGTGCCCAACTCTTCGTACAACTTATCCTAGAACTTGGAAGTAAACTGCGTACCTTTGTTTGAAATAATGGAGAGTGGCACCCCATACAATTTCATAATTTCCCTCACATAAGTCTTGGTCAACTGCTGGGAGTTGTAATCCACCCTGACCGGAATGAAATGAGATGACTTGGTCAGCCTGTCCACAATGACCCAAATAGAATCATATTACCCCAAGGTCTTAGGAAGACCCACCACGAAGTCCATGGCTATCCTTTCCCACTTCCACTCGGAAATGGGCCTCCTTTAAAGCAATCGTGCAGGCCTCTGGTGCTCGTACTGAACCTGCTGACAATTTTGACATTTAGACACATACTCAGCTATGTCCTCTTCATCCAGGCCACTAATAAAGTTGCCTCAAGTCTCAATACATTTTAGGTACACCCGGATGGATTGAATATTGTGAACCATGAGCTCCTAACAACACATTATGTATCAGGTCATCAACCCGAGGAACAAAAATCCGCCCTCTAAAGCACAATACCCCACCTACGTCAAGCGTGGCATCTTGGGCCTCCCTGGACATCACCTTGTTCTGAAGCTTGTTCAATTATACATCCTGAAACTATTTGGATTTGATTTCATTTAGAAATGTGGCTCTATCCTCAATACTTTCCAACATCCCACCCTATTTTGAAATGCACAATGGCATGACCTTGGATTTTAGAGCCCGAATCTCCCTAGTCAAGGGTCATTTGGATACCCCCAAACAAGCCAAACTGCCCATGCTAATCATTTTCTAGCTCAATGAGTCTTCCACCATATTAGCCTTACCCGGATGATACTGGATGGTCACATTATAATCCTTCATTAGTTCTATCCACCTCCTCTGTCTAAGATTCAAATATTTTTTTGTAAACACATGTTGTAGGCTGCGATGGTCTGTGAACACTTCACACTTGACACCATAAAGGCAGTGTCTCAAGATCTTGAGTGTGAAGACCACCGATGCCAACTCCAAATCATGGGTTGAGTAATTCTTCTCATGAGGCTTCAACTGCCTTGAAACATAAGCTATAACATTCTTGTCCTGTATCAACAAAGCACCCAAACCCGAATGTGAAGCATCACTAAACACAATGAAATCCTTACCTTTAACCGGCAATGATAGGATGTGAGCTGTAGTCAGAAGTGTCTTGAGCTTTTGGAAGATCTCCTCACACTTGTCAGACAAAACAAAAGGTACCTCCATCTGATTCAAACATGTCAAGTGAGTAGCAATTGAAGCAAAGTTCTTGACAAACCTGCGATAGTAGCCTGCAAGCCCCATAAAACATCTAAACTCAGTCACAGTACTAGGCTGAACCCAACTTTTAACCGCCTCGAACTTTTGGGGATCCACCATCACCTTTTTTTTGAAAACCTCATGCCCGAAGAAGGCAACCGAAGACAACACAAATTCACACTTTGGAAACTCGGCATACAATATTTTGTGCCTCAATATTCCCAGAACAATGTGAAGATGCTCTGCATGCTCCTTCCTACTCTTGGAGTAAATCAAAATATTATCTATAAACACAATTATGAATTGATCCAGAAATGACTTGAAGATACCATTCATCAAACTCATGAAAGTCACTGGCGCATTGGTTAACCCAAACGACATTATGAGGAACTCATAGTGCCCATACCAAGTTTGGAATACCGTCTTAGGTATATCCTCAGGCCTAATCTTTTGCTGATGGTAACCTGAGCTCAAGTCAATTTTTGAAAATATGAAATCACCCTGCAACTGGTCAAAAAGGTCATCTATGTGGGGTAAGGGATACGTAT
This sequence comes from Jaltomata sinuosa, assembly GCA_003996215.1. Taxonomy (NCBI): domain Eukaryota; kingdom Viridiplantae; phylum Streptophyta; class Magnoliopsida; order Solanales; family Solanaceae; genus Jaltomata; species Jaltomata sinuosa. The sequence goes on from QJPP01000539.1 coordinate 29,273, forward strand.
TTCGGATGGTGACCTTGTTTAGTTGCTTGTAGTCTATACATATCCTCATACTACCATCCTTCTTTTTCACAAACAATTCGGAGCACCCCAAGGTGAAGCACTGGGATGAATAAAGCCCTTATCTAAAAGCCCCTAAAGCTGATTCTTAAGTTCCTTCAACTCTTACGGGGCCATACGATAAGGAGGAATAGAGATTGGGCGAGTCCCCTTCTCAAAATCAATGAATAAATCGATATCCCTATTCGGAGGCATGGTAGGCAAATCCACCAGAAACACCTCCTAAAATTCAGAAACCACCAGAACTGACTCATTCAAAGGGGACTCCCTGCTAACATCCCAAAAATGAGCCAAAAAGGCTGAAAAACCTTTCCCCCCCAACTTCTTAGCCCGAACAAAGGATATAATCTTAGTCACCTTAGGCATGTACACACCTTCCCACTCTAGTCTATTCTTACCCTGTATCTCTAGACTTACTGTCTTAGAATTACAATTTAACACATCATGATATGGAGACAACCAAGTCATACCCAAAATGACATCAAAATCTAGCATGTCTAGAATAACTAAATCTACCCAAGTATGCAACCCCACAAACACCACAGAACAAGTATGATACACATGGGTTACTACCACAGACTCCTCGACTGAGGTAGAAACATGAATAGGGGAATCAAGGACATCATAAACCAAATCCAGCCCCAAAACCAATTTTACAGATACATACGAATATGTGGAACCTAGATCAAACAATACATAAGTAATTCAGTCACAGTCTAGAATTGTACATGTTATCACAGCATCCGACGCATCGGCCTCAAATTTCCCTTAGAATATATAACAGTGGCCCATGTCACAATCTGAGCAACCCTCTGGCTGGCGGCACTAATCTCCTACCCATGCCACCATCCCCTTTGTTTCCATGGCCTCACTAAAAATTACCTCGCCCATCCTGTGGACATCCCCTGCCATTGCCATCTCAACCAGCCAGAACCACAACCTTAGTCTGCTGCTGAGTCTGATTTCCTGTCTGTCTGTGAGGGTATTCCCTCATTGAAGTGACCAAGATCACCATAATGGAAACATTCAAGGTCAAGATAAGGCCTACTAGTAGAAGTATAAGAAGCCCCCTGGCCTCTAGGAGCTGAAAACTGCTGACTAGCTCCTGGATGACCACGTGCAGAAGCTGGCAGGGTTGACTGAATAGGACGAGCTGAATAAACCTGCTAACTAGGATCCCTGGAGTAAGAACCACCTAAATTACCCTCATAAAGGGACTTCTTAGCTAACACCTTAGCTTGCCCAGCCTATCTAAACCTCTCTAATTTCTTCACATAGTCGGTCACCTCATTAAAGCTCTTCCCTATCGAGGTCATATGAACAGACAAGACCTGCAACTCAGTATTCAGACCCTTAACATACAGATAAATTTTCTCCTCTTCAGTACCCAGAAGTTGAGTAGAATAACGTGACAAGGCATGAAACTTAGCGTCATAGGCTGAAACAAATACATTACCCTTATCAAGATCCAGAAACTCATCCTTCTTACGATCTCTTAGAGTGCGAGGCACATATTTCTCCAAAAATAGGGCATGGAAATGAGCCCAAGTTATCAAACAAAAGAGTGAAAGGAATTAGATACCAATTTGGATCGCATATACCAATTGGAATCAAGTTATAACATAAAGAAAGGAAGAAGAGATAGTTTGCTAAAGTCTTGTAGCCTATCAAAGAAAAGTATAGACGTTGCCGTACAGTTCTGCAAGACTCTACTAGACCCATTTTGGTAAGATGAGATCAACAAACCTAGGGCTCTGATACCATCTTTGTCATGACCTAAAACGCCGCAAGTGGAACACACCTAAAAACCCCGGATGAGTGAACGCAATAACCAACCAATACTTAGCAAAACAAGCAGCTCAAAACCAGTTGCATTAAAAACTAGCATAATTAAAATAACTAATAATAAAGATCCTACAGAAAAACACCCCTAGAATATGAAGTCGTGTACCAAAATATCTACGAGTGTCTAGAGTGCAGAGATACAACCCCAAAAACAAAGAAGTCTAGGTACGAAAAAATGGACTAGAAGCAAACTAGATGAAAACATAGTAGCCCAAATGAAGCAGCTCGCCCTTGGATTTTGGAAACATTCGAACTACAACTGAGGTCATGTAGCAGCCACTGGAATATATTCTGTACTCACAAAAGGAAAGCAAGCAAAATATCAGTACACAAAACAACAGTGTACTAGTAGGATCATCGGTCAGCTCCAATAAACAACATATGAATATTAAACTAAAGTTGAGTATGGTAAGACTAAACATGAATAACCAATCAGCAAATATGACCCAAACTCTCAGTCCTTCACCTAACTTACCAACTACATGAAACTTGTCCAACAACCATGACAAACAACAATAAATAAAAACAAACCAACCCTTCTCAAGTAACCGAGACCAACCAAAGATCCCTAGGATAACACCTACAGTGTTCAACATGGAATTCCAGTCTACACAAGGACCAAACCCATATTTAAGTACAACCACCCGACCACTCATGGTCCAATATGCAACAGTCACATTTCAAGAAACAACTGGGTCCATTCATGGAACCGTCAACAGAACACAATCAACAAGTATAATTGATAAACTCTCAAACGTACTCTCCAAATATGGAGGTATCGGCGATTGTCAAGCAAAACATATTTATCAGTACCCAATGGATGTCGGGGTCGTACCCACAGAGATTTGTAGATAGCATAATGATGATTGTATAAAAAGGACTTTACTAAGAGAGTAAGTGTTTAAATGCAAGAAAGTAAAGGATTTGGGGGAATTTGGAATTCTGTCACAAAAATCTAATTCAAGCAAGACGAAAGAGTAAAATGGGTTTACAAATCAGAGTAGACGACTAGGGATGTGCGTCCAATGGGGTTCTAGTGTGGGATAGGATGATTGCCTGTTCACACAAATTCTCTCTTATTGACATAGGTAGCCTTCGTTATAGGTATGGTTGTGCATCTCTAAATCAACAGCTTAAAGCACTATCGGTTTAACAACAAACAACCAAGCTAAAGCTTAGGGATGTCATACTATTACTAGCTTAGACCCTTAAATGGGTGATTCCATCGATATGAGCTATTTCTAGCCTCAATCTAAATGGAAGCCCAAGTTACCATGAGCAATTTCACATCGAAAACTATGAAATTCTCTTTCAAGCAACAACATAGCCAAGTAAGGAAAATCAATCTTTCCAACCACCAATTTTAGGATTAAAACTTGGTGAAACTACTAGACCCATGTCAAATAAGAAATTATAAGAAAGAGTTAGCAACACTCACACCCATTTGTCAAGAACCCACTATCAACACATCCCTAGACAAATGAAATTAGCTACTCATACTAAAGGAAGGAGATATACCAAGTGGGTAAGTCAAATTCCTCTTCATTCAAGTGTAATTTCAAGTTCTAAGCTTAGTTTTTGTACACAAATGGTTAACCAAGATTTAGAAGAGAGAATGGATTGAAACCCTTTTCTTCTTGGAGAGGAAAACTTGTTCACAAAGCTAAAATTACTTTAGCGTATTCAGAGCTGAAGGATCTTTTTACAATTATGCCTAAATTGGTTTTTTATACTTTCCCAAAACGTCACTAATATTCTAGACAAAACTATCCTTCGGATGGTATGCGATGCAATGTATGGTTCGCACGTCATGATATGCACGTTGTACACCATCTTCAATTGGACCAGTGACTTTAGCTAATTTGGAGGCTTCGTGCGAAGGAGATATGGTTCGGACGATGAATTGTTCGCATCGCACAATGACCGCATGCCTTAGCAAATTCTTCAGTGGATTTTGTAACTCCATGCAGTGTAGGGGTGTTGCACCACAGCTTGTGTGTGTCGCACGAGCACTGCATCTCAGGGTAAAATCTCTATCTTTTTTGAGCACTTCACACTTCACTCCTTTTAAGCTTATTTTGATCCATTTCCTTGTTTTCCATCTTTGATCACAAGTACCTGCATAGACATCAATAAAGGCCATAAGAACCTCTAAATATATTCCAAACATAGCAATAATTCATGAATAAAGGCTCAATAAGTTGGTAAATTACCGACTTATAAAACCCCCAAACTTGAACTATTGCTTGTCCTCAAGAAAGCTACTCACAAGAAATGAATGAATTATGGTCTAGACTCAATCAAGGTACAAAGGACTAATCTATACTAAAAATTAAGAAAAATAATAAACAAAAAGACTCAAACAAAAGTCTCAACCACAATGCTTATCTCAATTTGAACCACCATAATATGAAGGCAATTGGTCATTTCAAAACCTTTTCCAAAAGGACTTAATTTCTCATTCAAAATCAAGGGAATTTTGTCATTCAAAACAAGACATATAAGCTTCTCAAGTCATTGGCATGGACCTTCAAGGTTTGCCTCGAGATTCGCCACACAACCTGTCTCATTCATTCCTCTCAATTGAAATAGAGACTTCATGTTTCAATTCGAGTGCATGATGTCACTCACTACAAGAGAGAATCTCACTCACAATCATGCAATTCACTAAAGAATGGGATTATAGGAGAACCAAGGAGACTCTCACTCTCTCAAGGAAGTTCAAGTGCACATACGTCGAACCATAGGCTTGCCCTTTATGTGAATCGCCACTAATGTAGAGTAGCCAACCTCAGAATCACCAAGGACTTGTGGGTTACGATGTTGGCTAGGGCTAAGGTGAGGATTTCATTTGGTTCAAGTGACTACACCTCCCTAATGCTCTTTGCTATCATTTCAAGCACCGCTCACATTTTCAGATATTTGACTTCAACTTATTTCTCCCTCACACAATCCAAGCTTCTCCTTTTAAGTCATGATTATTCAACTCCTTGTATCGCCTTCATTTGGTAGCACCAAATTTTTGCTTTTCATTTTTTGCTCATTAGATTGACTTTTGGAGCAAATTTAAATGCAAACCTAAGGTGCTACCTTTTACTTAAAGTACGCTCCTTTTCTTCTTCTCATTTCATCACATACAACCCCAAACTTAGGCATTTGCCTATGTTGTCTTTTCATCCCCCCTCCTAAACTTAGGCTTTTAGCCTACGTTTAATTTTCAAGAAATTAGAGAGGACGGGTGCCAACATAGAGGTTCCAAAAGAGTCAAGGTATTAGACAAGGTGTCATAGAACGGTTACAAGATCAATGGGGTTCACTAGGATTGATGTTGAGGGAAGTCATTTAGATGGACTGGCTATCAAAAAGGGCCTAAGGTCATCTTCCAAGCTCGGTTAATCCTAGAAATTTGCCTTGAATCACATTCGGGGCAAGATCTAGATGACACACATTCATTAGAATAAAGGTAAAGCCTCACCACACAAGACATCATGCCACAAGACTTCATTCATTAGTCTCAAAATTAATTGGGACAAATGATTTTCAACAAGCTATTCTGAGTTCATTACACACTCATTTGTGAGTCAATCAAGCCAAAGCGAGAGTGTGCAAGTCATGACAAGAGAATGTTTTTCCTCAAAAAAAATCATTTCCCTTCTTTCTTTTATTTTCAAAAACAACTTGCCAAGAAAACTTTTTCGGTGGGTCTATTTCTAGACAAGCAACGACGAACTCAATTTTAAACTAAAATTTGGCATTTTGCCTTAAGAAAGTCGCCTCTCAATCTATAATAGGGAAACACCGACCCGGTTCGACACAAAAACAAAAAAAAAACTAAACAAAATTTTGCTCCTTGGGAAAGAACCGAGGTATTAAGAAAACCCTCGGAGTTTATTGCTAAACTACTATTAACAAGGCGATATCCAAATTGTACGCTCATGATTTGATTGAGAACAAGTGTCGGTGTAAGCCTTTAGCACATTTGCAAAGCACAGGTAGTAAAATAATAGGGTGTGTAAAACTAACCCCACAACGCAATCACAACAAAAAAAATCAAGCCCAACAAGGGCACAATTAAGATCAAAACAAACTAACATAAGAAAAAGGCTCGGCAAGGGCAATAAGCATCACAATCATCAAAAATATACCCGACAAAGTCCAAATAAAATCTAGTAGAACTAAAAATGTCAACAAGGTCGGGCAAGGGCAATAAAAATAATATCTCAAGCCCAATCATGGGCAAACAACAAAAAGCAATTAAAGTCACCCCCTCCCCACCAAAATATGCCTTGCCCTCAATGCTATTAGCTCATAAGGATAGAAGGGAAAACTCCCTAGAGGACTATGCCTCATCATCATCATCTGCAACTGTTGCCTCATCATCTGAGATCTTTCTACTCGGGACAGCACCACCCTTTCGAGAGTGCATAGAAAGTGTCGAGTCATGAAGGACTTGTTGGAATTCAGGGTCCTCATCATTATCCAAACCTACATCCTCAATACCGGGCTGCACATCCTCATCATCTGCATAAGCTGCCAACAAGTCGTCCATTGGGCCGCGCCTGCGCTGAGGTGCAGGTAAGGTGCTCAAATCTTTTTCTTCCACCAGAGCTTTACCTTTGGCTTTGTCAACATCTTTCCGGAGTGTTTTGACAGAATTTTCACAAACATCCACCCTTTTGCAAAGAGTGGACACTTTCTCCACAACTCCTTTGATGGCCCTCTTCACCACCTTCTCAATCAATCCTGGTAGATTATTTGACAAATCCATCAATTGACTCTCATGGTTGTATGTTTTTTCAACCATATCTTGAAGCCCAATTTTAGATAATTGATCTTTAGGTCCATTGGCAGTGGGGGTGTGTGTTTCTAAAGCAGGATGAGAAGGAGAGGAGGCATGTAATTCAGCATCATAGTTATCATCCTCAACTTCTATTGAAACCTCTACCCTATGCCTTTTAAAACGAGGAGCATCCCGGTCAGTTCTTATCGAGATCTAGCAGACCAATAGCCAAAGTAGAGGCATCACAGTCAAAGTAAAGAACACCAGCGTGTGCACAATGTTTATTGATTAGCACTGGAAAGAGGAATGCATCACCACCCCTATGAGCCTTCCTTTTTATAACAAAGGCGATGACCTCACCAACATTGATATGATCCCTCACCATGATTGCAGCTACCAGAATGGCCCCATCATGCATAACCTTTTGGTCATTTTGAGAAGGCATGAAGCGATGGAAGAAAAAATCATACCACATGTACGCCTCGAAGTACAACGTCCAACGTGGGATTTCACCCTCTAAAGTAGCCCAGAGAGGTTCATCAAGAGAAATGATAGGAGCCGCCCATTCTAGAGGTTTTCTCTTGAGAAGTAGCTTAGCCATAAGTTCAGGGGCTGGTTAAATGGGAGTGCTCCAATAGATAACATTAATAGCAGCTAGAGTGATCCTGATTTCCTTGCCTCGAACAATTGCTGACTCTAACGCGGGGAATGTTTCACAAACCCCTTTGTAGCCCTTAGCATCTTGTGTGGCCTGGTATGAGGCAATGAACTCCCAATCTAACTCCTTATAGTAGTTACCGGGCACCTCTTGAAATGGCTGCCACTGACATCTGGTAACTGAGTAGGGATGTAAGGTAGGTTATCCCCCACTGCATCCAGGTTAAAGCTTTTATCTGGGTTGAAGGACCTACCCATATCACGATCATAAATGACCTTCATCCCTTCTACTCCAAACCAAACTCTCTCCTCCTCGGAGACTTGAGTACGGGAAGATAAAGTTTTCTTTTTCCTCTTTGTTGATGGATTGGAGGAGGAGGAAGCCGTTAGCCTTCGTGAACTCCTTTTGGCACTACCCCTGCTAGAAGACATATTTTGCATACACAGATTGTGAGCTAAAAACAAAAACAAAAACCTAAAAAAAAGTTAACAACTAAAAAGGTTGGAATGCAAAAGACTAGAAAAACAAAGTAGGTGACTGATGGCTTGTGTGTACCACATGCGAAATGCAATAAATAGAGTGCGTGTCGCATGTGCTATCACACGAGCTAACAGAATCCTAGAGGGATTTTTCATTGACGTACGAAGCTGGTGCAGTCCACACTAACCAAAGTGCATATCGCACAACTCTTTGCCCCTCGAAGCAGTGACTGGCTTTCTTTTTCAACACGGTGTGATTCCTTGTGCGACCCACACATCAAGATCTATGCATCACATGCAAAATGCACAAAGGCACAATTGGAATTTTTGGTTCCTTGTGTTTTTGTAAATTACGCATGTGATCCATAGAGCGAGATGTGCTTAGGCTCTTGGAACCACACCACAAACCACTAAGATTAAACAAATGGGCAAGGGATATCATGACCACAAACATCCGGGTACTCAGACTTCCCCAGCTTTCCATTGACAAAATCAAGCAAGAAAAGAACTTAACGACTTCCCTTAAGATGGATGTTACCCCGTCTATCATCGGGAACATCAAGCCCTTACTTGAAACAATGGGCTCCAATAATTTATACCCTCCCTGCACAAGATTATACACCCAAAGATAATTTTCGACAAAGAACCATGGGCATACAAGTAGGAAGATTCTGCCCCACAAATTATTCTCAACAAAATCTCATGACTAACGATGATTTGCCCTTAAGAACGATATCACCCAATCAATCATCGAGCCAAATCATTCATCAATCATAATTGGGTTACTCACACTTCACCCCAAACACAGATTTCAATGCTAAAAATCACTACCAATCAACATGCATAAAAAAATTGAAGTTCTACCAAGTTGACACTAAGCATAAATTATCAACATAATTCAAAATTGGGGACCCAAAATTTTTGGATCCCACCCAAATTCAACATGACAATTCTATTAAGCATGCTTCACAATATGAGTTTCCAACCTTCATAAAAACAAGTATTTAACATCGAAAAACTTACCACAAGTGAAGATTAAGTGGAGAGGAGTAGAAATTGGAGCTTTTAAAGAGAAATAATGGACACCCAATTGATTTGCCTGGAGAAAAGACTGGCAGGGATGGTAGATGAGCGGTGGAGATGGTTGGGTGAGACGAGAAGATGATTTTAGGAGAAGTAGGAGGATTTGTGGAAGGATTTGGGAGAGAATTTTGAGAGTTGGAGAGAAAATATAGTGAAGGTTGTGACAGAGGCGGAATAAACAGAGAAAAGAAGAAGAAAAGTTAGGTCGGGTCATCTCCGAGTTGGGTCGATCAATGAGTTAGGTCAATAAAAATTCAACTTTATCTTTGGTGCACCATAACATGTGATTCACACCAGCCTTGGTGTGGACCGCATGTCATTTTGCATATCATATTTTTCTTCTCTGGGTTTGCCCAGGCTTCTGGTTGGCCATGCGACGGAGCTGCGACATGCACTTAGGCTCGTGCAGACAACACAGCCCAATACAGGACACCTCAAATTTTTCAACTTCCTTCCAAGCACTCTCTTTTGGCGTGCGGTGAGCTATGCGACATGCATAATTGCTTGTGCGGTCTGCACAGTTCTCCACACAACCTATTTTCGCCCCATTTTCACTTGTCCATTTTTTTTCTCCATGCATTCCGTAAAAATGCACCAAAAACAACAAAAGATAACCAAAACAAGGTAAGGAAACTTAGGTTGCCTCCCAAGCAGCGCTTGATTTAATATGGAGGCTCGATGATACTTTCTCAACTCAGTCAATTTTTGGATTAGTGATGGTATCAATGGGTAGCTTCCCTTGCATCCTTGGGTTCATTTGGGTCGAGAGGTGGTTCATTTGGGCCTCAAGATTCTTGATCGAGGCGGAGTGAGAGCTCACAGTTTTGGTGAAGTGTTAAAACTTTACTCTTTAGCTCACTTACTCATGTATTTATTTTATCCACCTTCTTGAGAACCAAGGACAACATCTCATCTAGATTGGAATGACCGGGATTGCTTTTTCCTAATTGGTAGAGAGAGTTTGCTTTGTTCGGAGGTATATAGGGATTTGACCTCTGGTGATTAAAGCGATCACTATCTTTGTCTCTATCCCGCTAATTTCCTTCCCTTTCCTTATCTCTAACCCAACCTTGGTTCTCCTCCCTCGGGCGATAATACCCAGGATGAGAACCCGCTGACACAAAGCATAGTTTACAATCTACCACTGTCATCAGCTCATCATTACTTGCTTTAATTTTTTATGTACTCACAATATTCACCACCTTACCACCACCAGCTCCCATTACATGCTTGGCCATCAAATCAATTTGTGTCATCATTTTTGCCATTGTCTCATTACATGCTTGGCCATCAAACTAATTTGTGTCATAATTTTTGCCATTGTCTCATCTCGCTCCTCATCCCTCTTCCTTATTTCATTGGTGTAACACCTCAGAATTTGGACCAGCTTTCTAAGTTTGAAACTCTGAAAAATTTCATGTTCCCAGGAATTACGGGTCCAAACCATGGACCATGGTTTGAATCACTAGTCGTGAAATGGAACCGTTGTTTGCCTTTGTTTGGACCGTGGTTTGAATCACTAGTCGTGAAATGGAACCGTGGTTTGCCTTCTGCTGGTTTAGCCTCTGGTCTAAGAACCACGAGTTGGTTCTACTGACCGTGGTTATGATTATAGTCTATCCTGTCAACTCGTGGAATCATATCAGAGGGTTGACAATTTCCCTAGGTTTCATGACTGGTTTCTACTGCCCGTAGTTTGAACTACGGACTATCCTGTAACTCGTAGAGCTTGTTCAGAGAACTGCAAGTTTTCCAGAAATGATGACTCGATTCTACGACCCGTGATCTATTATATGGGTCCATTCTGTTGACCCGTAGTTTGGCTTTTTCCTAATTATGTCTCAGGGGTATTTTAGTTATTACCCACCCTTTTAACTCCTAAATGATGTTATTTTGACAATTTCTAGAAGGGTTTTCACCCTCATTAGCCTAAGTACCTTCTCAAATCTTCATTCATCTCCCAAAAAGTAAAAAAGAACTTCTTTAAAGATCCAAGTCTCAAGCTCCAAGTTCAAGCCTCCTTTCTTTTCAATTTCAAGTGGGTTAACTTCAATCAAGGTATGTGGGTATTCAACAATGGGTTCCATTCACCCTTGTGCCCAAAATCCCCAATTCTTATTTTGAATTATGAACTTGTCAAATTAGGGTTTTGATCTAAATTGGAGAAAACTTATGAAATCATTTTCTATACATCAATTCATGGTTTCTTATGGTATATTTATGATTTGATCAAGATTCCTTAATTGGTTTCAAAAGCCCATGAATCAAGTTGACTTCTAGCATGATTCCATTGAATTACATGATTTCAAGTGAAATTTTACATATTTAGATGACATGTCCTTATGTATTTACGAAATTGCATGCCTAATTCTTCAAGTATTTTTGAATGATGGCTATGCTAAGCTTCATGAACTTATGATATGAGAATTGCATGAAGCTCAATGTGTTTTCATGCTTTTCAAATAAGATTTGGCATAAGATTGTTCCACTATGAATTTGTGAGCTATTTGTACATTTTTTGGGAGTAGTATTTAGCACCGAGCAATGAGAAATTAATTACCCGAGTCCAAAACTACATTGCCAACGTAGGTGAGAAATGAAGTGCCCTATGGGCTTATGAGAGTGGTACCACATATTGATCATGGTGTCCTGTGCTTAGGGGGCATTAGGACAGCTTTTCCAACTAGGGTTATATAGTTGAATATGGTGACTAATTCCTTGGCACGGTTCAAGTCAGCTTTGTTAACTAGGGTTATATAGTTAGATTCCATGTAGCTCTCATGGTCTATTGTCGATTATAAGAAACTCCCTTACGAATTTTTTGACTTGTTTAAGCTTATGAAATCTATTTTTGAAGTTTTGACTCTTATGTCATGTTTACCATTCAAGTTGTGATATTTACTTAAGATATCCCCTTTTATGCATGAACTCTGTTTTAAGCACGTTTTAAGCATGTTTTCATAATGAATATGCATATCTCACATACTCGGTACATCCTATAGTACTAACGTATTTTGCGTTGCATCCTCTTGATGATGTGGATTTAGGCTCCTTCCCTCAGACACGCGGGTAGAGATTTCAGGCCATTCCCAGTCCATTGTTGGTGAGTCCTTATTGTCCGAGGGCTAGTTATGATCTTAGTTAGTTTATGGTTATTTACTTCCGTACTTTATGTTAGCTAGGGTCTTGTCCTAGCAACTCCTTATGTTATGTGTAGAGGCTTTTCAGACATAGATAGTATTCGAGTCTCTTCCTTGGAGTTATATATCTTTGACTCGATTATCCATATGTTTGATTTTGAATATTCTTATTATGCTTCTGCATACCTATTGTTTTGCTTGAGTATGCTATGACCAAAGGTTAATATAGGGCACTCGTGCTCCGGATCCTGTGTTATGTCTAGGGGGTATCCTCGAGGCATGACAAACTTGGTATTAGAGACTCTGGTTCAAGTGTCCTAGGATGTCTGAAAGCCGCATCGAGTATAGTATCCTTCATGTGTGTGAAGTGTGCCACACATATGAGGGGGAAGCTGTGATATGTCTTAGAAAATTTCACTTCTTTCATGATCATATCATGCGATAGAGTTTAACTCTAGTGTTCCTCTAATCCTTACCTTGTACTTTTCAGATTATGCCTCAATATGCTATGCCTCACCGAGCTGCTTGAAATGCTGCTCCTCCAGTTCTGGCTCCCAAGGTCACGAAAGAGGAGTTCAGGAATGCCATCCATTTGCTAGCCAAGACTATGGCCACTCAGGCCAACTATCCGTCTCCAATCCCCATCCACCCTCAAGGTGGCGTAGAACCTCGAGTTCGTGATTTTATCCAAATGAACCCACCAGAATTTTGGGGTTCAAAAATGAATGAGGACCCACTTAACTTTATTGATGAAGTGAAGAAGATCTTTGATGTTATTCAAGTGGTTTGTGTTGATTGTGTGGAGCTCGTATCCTATCAACTCAAGGATGTAGCTCATATATGGTACGTAATGAAAGAAAGCTAGAGCTAGGGACATGGTCCCTATGACTTGGGAGTGTTTCGAGAGGTCCTTCCTCGATCGATTCTTCCCCCGAGAGTTAAGGCAAGTGAAGGCTGAGGAGTTTGTGAACTTGAGACAGGGGTCGATGTTAGTCTAAGAGTACAGTTTGAAATTCACTCAGTTGTCTAGGTATGCCCCCTCTATGGTAGCTTACTTGCATGATCAGATGAGTAAGTTTATCTATGAGGTTTCAGATATGGTGAAGAAGGAGTGTAGGTCCTCTATGCTGTTGAGTGATATGAATATTTCCAGGCTTATGACTCATGCTCACCAGATCAAAGGAGACAAGCTTAAGGAGATGGCTAGGGAGAACAAAAGAGCCATATCTGAGGGTTTAGAGTTTAGCCATTAGAAGTTCGGAGATGGACATCGCTCTTTTTTTCAGAAGAGGTCATCAAGACCCGTGCATTTCTCAGCCAGTACTCCTTCCCACGCCTCTAGGCCTCGTCATGATCAGTTTGGTAGAGGTGCAGGCTATTATTCTCAGAGTAGTGGTGCAAAGGGGCCCTCTTTCCCTATTTGTACCAAGTGTGGGATAAATTATCCAGTGAGTGTTTAGCTGGATCAGGTGGTTTCTTTGGATGTTGTTAGGTTGGCCATAGGATTTAGGATTGCCCTTCAGCTAAAGAGGGATAGGGAGGTAGTAGGGCTCATTCTGCTCCAGCAGCCGCAGAAGGTCGACCAGTCTAGCAGCGCACAACTTCTAGTTCTTGTGGTCAGTGCCAAAACCTTCTTTACGCTATGTCCTCTCTCCACGAATAGGAGAGCTTGCCTGATGTTGTCACTGGTATGTTGAAAGTCTTCTCTCTATATGTGTATGCTTTGTTGGACACAGGAGCCTCCCTATATTTTGTGACCCCTTATGTAGCATGAAAATTTTAAATTTATCCTGAATTGCTTTTAGAACCCTTTAGTGTATCTACTGCTGTTGGTGAGTCAGTCCTAACCAAAAGGATCTACCAAAATTTCCCTATCTCAGTCCTTCATAGAGTCACTTCAGCGAATTTAGTAGAGTTGGAGATGACTGACTTTGATGTCATTCTTGGTATGGATTGGTTGTATCCTTGTTATTCCTCTGTTGATTGTTGTACTCGTTTTGTCAGTTTCAAGTTTCCAAATGAACCCGTCTTAGAGTGGCAAGGTAGCCCCCTTCCTCGAAAGGTCATTTATATCTTATCTTAGGGTTAGGAAGATGATTTCTAAAGGGTATGTTTATCACATAGTTAGGGTCATGGACACGGAGTCCGAAACCCCATCCCTTCAGTTTGTTCCTGTTGTGAATGAGTTCCCAGAAGTGTTTCTCGAGGATTTTCCCGGAGTTCCTCTCGAGCGGGAGATCGACTTTGGGATAGATCTTCTCCCAGATATGAATCCTATCTCTATTTCTCCCTATAGAATGGATCCTATGGAACATAAGGAATTAAATGATCAGTTGAAGGATCTTCTTGATAAGGTTTTCATCAGGCCTAGCTTTTCTCCATGGGGTTCCCTGGTTTTTTTTGTTCGAAAGAAAGATGGTTCTCTTAGAATGTGTATTGATTACCGCCAGTTGAACAAGGTCACAATTAAGAATAAGTATCATATTCCTAGGATTGATGACTTGTTCGATCAGCTTCAAGGTGCTAGTTTCTTCTCCTAGATCGACCTTAGATCCGGTTATCATCAACTTCATGTTCGAGAGTGTGTTATTCTGAAGACAGCCTTCAGGACTCAGTATGGTCATTATGAATTTGTTGTTATGTCTTTTGGTCTAACGAATTCACCAGCAGCCTTTATGTATTTGATAAATCGTGTGTTCTGATGAATGCTCAAATCGTTCTCTCCAATTAGAAGGCCACAACGATCGTGCAGCAGAACAATATTTATAAACCCAACGAGTGTTGGGGTCATACCCAAGGGACTTGGGGTAGCCAAATTTCGATTGTAACGAATTGAGTTCAAGATGAGAGTAATTGACCAAAACAAAAAGTAAAAGGATGGGGGGGAATTTGGAAAGTTGTCACTACAATCGCAATTCAATTAAAAATAAGAAAACTAAAGCGGATGTACTTGTTTAACTAGATGACTAGGGATGCATATCCAATGGGGTTTTTGTTATGGGTTTGGGTAATTAACAATCCATACCTATTCTCGCTTAATGACATGAATAGCATTGGTTATAAGTAAGATTTGCTTGTCTCTCGATCAACAATCTTATTTCCGATGATCTCGGCTAGAGGATCATTGATTTTACCAATAAACAACCAATGAAGATAAAAATGGGGATCAAAAATGGTATCAGAGCAGTCAGGAGTTATTAGTAAGAAGATAATTAGCAAGAAGATAAGAAAGTTAAGAAGAAAATTAAAAAGCTTATATCCGGAATATAAACAACTAAGTATTACAAAAACTAATAATGACAAATTAAATAAATTAATTAATGCCATATCTAAAACAGAATATAAATACATTAAATACTTAAAGAAACAATGACTGATAACAATAACAAACACAGACAAAAACTTAATGAAATGATTATAGAAAAAAGACAAGAATTAAAACATAGACAAAATAGACTAAACGCTAATATATTTGCAGGAGTTTGCCATAAATCCCTATTAGCACAAAGAAGAGTTATATTAGAATTACAATTACAAATAGACAGTCTAGAATATAAATACCAACATAATTTATAAATGAATAAAGAAGAATTCGCATTAGAAGAAAAAACATATATAAATCCGGAAGGATTAAAGATAACAATAGTATTTTCTAATTTAGGAAGAAGATATAAAAAAATAGGAGATAATCTAAATTTAATGTTAGAAAAAGAAACGGTAAAATTAGAAGATAAATTAACCGCAATGGTTAGAATAACAAAAGAAAATGAAGAAATAGATAGGAAACGAGAAATTGAAAAAATACAACAACAAACTAAAGAAAAAATACAACGAATAGAAGAAGTAAAAAACACTAAAATAATAGAACTAGAAAAAGAATTAGAAATGCTAAAACAATTATATGCAAATAAGCAAAAAGAAAAAGAAAAACGTAGAGAAGAGGAACAAGAGTTAAAACTGACAAATGAAATAGAAAAATTTAAATTACAATTAGAAGAAGAACAAGACAATCTACCAAAAATAAGCATAGACGAAATAAGTGAAGAAAGTGATAATGATAATGATCTAGGAGAAAACTATTCGGAAACAAGTGAAACATATACCGAACTAATAGAAAAAATGGAAAAAGCAAAAATAAATCCAGAAATAAATACAGGAGATATGAGTAATGATGATAAACCAAGTACATCAGGAGTAAAGAATCCAAAGCAATTAAATCCAAGCTACTATAGGACAGACTATAATTCATATGATAGAAATAAAACGTTATGGGAAAAAAGGCCAAATAAGAAATGGACACCAAGACAGATAACTGAACAAAATAATTTTTTAGATCTAGATTGTGTAGCAGATATAAATAAAACAATTCAATTATGGATAGGATATATTTCAAAACAATTAATAGATAATAAAATATCAATAGCTGAAACACCAGGATATATAGAAAGAACACTCATAGGAACGGTAAAATTATGGTTACAAAATCTAACAAATGAAAGTCTAGAAACATTAAGAAGTAATAAAACATACGATGGAACAGATGCCACAACAGCTACGGAAATATTATTTAAATATGAAATAGCAATAAGAAATGAATTTGGTAGTATGACGACGGAAATAGAAGAACAAAATAAAGAAAAAATTATAAACAGAAATTTAATGTCAAAATTAGCAATATGTAATATGTGCTATCTAGATGAATATACTTGTGCATTTAAAAATTATTATTACAAAGGAACATATAATCCAGATGAAAGTAAAGAAATAAGAAAATTATATTTTACTAAATTACCAGAACCTTTTAGTTCAAAAATAATAAAAAATTGGAATGAAGCAGAATTAGTAGATACTCTAGGAGCTCGAATAAAATTTTTACAAAATTGGTTTATGGAATTATGTGAAAAATACAAAGAAAATATTAAAATGGGTAAAATATTGGTAAGAAATTTAGCATGTTGTAAAAATAGAACAGCACCCCAATTCGGATGCACAGATAAATATTATAAAAAATATAAGAAAATAAAAAGATATAGTAGTAAATATAAACCATATAAATCAAAATATAAGTATAAAAAACCAAGAAGAAGATATTATGTAAAAAATTACAAATATAAAAAACCATATAAAACAAAGAAAAAATTAACGGAATGTACTTGTTACAATTGTGGAAAACTAGGACACTTAGCTAAAGATTGCAAATTACCAAAAAATCCAAAGAAAAAACAAATTACTGAAATAATAATAGGAGATGATAAATATACACAAATGGAATATATAGATTATGAATTAGAAAGTGAAGACAGTATATATGAATTATCAGAAAATGAAATATCAGAAAACGAAAGCGAAAATGATATAAATAATAATATAGAAGAATCGGAAGAAGAAAATTATGACTGAAAAAGATATAAGGATAATACAACAAGAAGAACACCAAGATGAACAATCCTCAGAACAAAAAATAATATTTGACACCAATATATTTGAACAAATAAAGGGAAAAGAATTAGATCTAAGCATAGATAAAATATTAGAGGTACCAACAATAAAAAATTGGTTTAAAAGACAAAAAGAAGAATATTATGTAATAAGCCAAAGAGAACATATAATAGATTGTAAATACATCAAAGGTAAAGCTAGAATACCAATCTTAAATAAAAAAGTACTAAATAAAGAAATACAAGATATAAAAGCAAAAAATCCAATAAAATACGTACATTTAGGAGGAACAGAAATACTAATAAAAGCATGTTTTAGAGAAGGAATAGATACCCCTATAGAAATATACTTAGCGGATGATAGAATTATACAACCTATAGAAAAAAGTGTAATAAGTGCAGTAAAAGGTAATCTAATATACCAAAAATTTAAATTCATAATAAGTGCAAATTATTCAGTAGCAATAGATGATAAAAATATAGATAGATCATTAGTTTTATACTGGAAAATGTCGGGAATAGAACTAACACCAGGAAGTAAAATATTTACGGCAAGATGTAAAAACTTATATATACTTACAACAAAACATAAAATAACAGCTAGAAATAAAATAAATAGAATTAAAATAGAAAACCCGTTTGAAAGAATAGTATCAGTTATAGATAATAATGATTATAGTTATTCAGAAATGGACATCGAAGAAGACTTAGAAATAGTAAAGGAAAGAATAGAAACGTCAAAACGAACAGGTAATGAAATACCAGAAACATCATCAAGAATGAGTACATCAAGAAGGATAAGTTATGTAACTCCACCAAAATTAATAGAAGAAATAAAATCATATCATTACTACATAACAGGATTAATGGACCAAAGGAAATATTTAATATTAATAAATACAGGACAACAAGAAAATTATATTGCAAGAGAATTAATACCAGAAAAAGAAATAATAACAAATGAACAACAAAATCCGGAATTACCAAAAGCATTAAGAAAAATTGAAGAAACAACCGAAAAAGAATTAATTATTGGAGGAATACCGATATTAATAAATTTCAAAATATATCAAGGAGATAAAAATATCACGCTAGGAGCAAAGTGGTTAGAAAAAGTTAAACCATATAACCTAGAAGATAAGCAATTAACAATAAGTTATGAAAATAAAAAGGTAGTAATCAAAAGAACCTTAATATGATAAAATAATAAGTTAACATAATAAATGACAAAAATATATATACTTGCCAAGATAATAGTAGAAGGATACTATAATAGGTATTATACACCTATGATGGATACAGGAGCAGAAGCTAACATGTGTAAACATAATTGTCTACCAGAAGATAAATGGGAAGAATTGAAAATACCCTTAGTAGTAACAGGATTTAACAATGAAGGAAGTATGATAACACATAAAGCAAGGAATCTAAAAATACAAATATGGGATAAATTACTAACCATAGGAGAAATATATAGTTATGAATTTACAAATAAAGATATATTACTAGGAATGCCATTCTTAGATAAATTATTCCCACATACTATAACAAAGACACATTGGTGGTTTACTACCCCATGTGGACAAAGAGTAGGAGCAAAAAGAGTAAATAATAAATTAAGAAAAACAACACCATGGATCAAAGGAAGTGAGAAAATTACCCAAAAACTAGAAAATATAACACCAAGCAACCATAAAATAGAAATAATCATATTTTCTATAAATAAGATAAAACTACTCCAAGATAAATTAGAACTACTATATAATGAATAATCCCTTACAAGGATGGGAAAAACATAAAACAAAAATAAAAATTGAACTAATAGATGAAAATAGTATAATAATGCAAAAACCTTTAAAATATAATTTTACGGATCTAACAGAATTTAAAATGCATATACAAGAATTATTAGACAATAAATATATACAAGAAAGTAACAGCAAACATACTAGTCCAGCATTTATAGTAAATAAACATAGTGAACAAAAACGAGGAAAAAGTAGAATGGTTATAGATTATAGAAATTTAAATGCAAAAACAAAAACATATAATTATCCAATACCAAATAAAATACTAAAAATTAGACAAATACAAGGATATAACTATTTTAGTAAATTTGACTGTAAATCAGGATTTTACCATTTAAAATTAGAAGATGAATCTAAGCAACTAACATCATTTACTGTACCACAAGGATTTTACGAATGGAATATACTACCCTTTGGATATAAAAACGCACCAGGTAGATACCAACATTTTATGGACAGTTACTTCAACCAATTAGAAAATTGCATAATATATATAGATGATATACTATTATATTCTAGGACAGAGAAAGAACATATAAAATTATTAGAAAAATTTATACACATCATAGAAATATCAGGAATTAGTTTAAGTAAAAAGAAGGCAGAAATAATGAAAAATCAAATAGAATTCTTAGGTATACAAATAGATAAAAATGGAATAAAAATGCAAACGCATATAGTACAGAAAATAATTAATTTAAATGAGACACTTGATACAAAAAAGAAGCTACAATCATTTTTAGGATTAGTTAACCAAGTAAGAGAATATATCCCTAAATTAGCAGAAAACTTAAAACCACTGCAGAAAAAATTAAAGAAAGACGTAGAATATCATTTTGACGAAAAAGATAAAATGCATATAAAAAAGATTAAAAATTTATGTAAAGAACTACCAAAACTATATTTTTCAGATGAAAAAAGGCAATTCACATACATAGTAGAAACTGATTCTAGTGATCACAGTTATGGAGGAATTCTCAAATATAGATATGATAATGAAGAAATTGAACATCATTGTAGATATTATTCGGGATCATACACGGAACCACAATTAAAATGGGAAATAAATAGAAAAGAACTATTTGGGTTATATAAATGTTTGTTAGCATTTGAGCCATATATTGTTTATAATAAATTTATTGTAAGAACAGATAATACACAAGTAAAGTGGTGGATAACGCGAAAAATACCAGACTCGGTGACAACAAAGGAAATAAGAAGACTTGTATTGAATATACAAAATTTTACATTTACAATTGAGGTAATAAGGTGTCACGACCCAATTTCTTGGTCATGATGGCACCTACCACCCCCGGTAGGTGAACCAATCCCTGTAGCCCAGAACAGTTAGTAATGAGCTACTATCTAGCAAATAGAGAACAAGATGAATAAAATAGATAACAGGTATATAAATATATACATATGCGGAAACTAAACCAAACCCCAAGACCTGGTATCATAGCTCTGTCTCTGTCATAACTGGGCGAGGAGCAAGAGGCTGTGCAACAGATGGAACCGGAATGACCTCCGCACGGGGAGCCATAGTAGCAGGCTGCGCTCCTGAGCTCTGTGCACCCAGGGCTGCCCCCTGAGCGGATGTCTGCGCTACCTCTAAAGGCCGCTCCCTCCCAAAAGCTGCAATAGTAATCCCCGAATATCTGGAGACGGAGCTGTGGGTGGAGCTGGCACAGAAGTGGGCACTGGAGCTGGTACTGGAGCTGGCGGTACCTGGGCTGCTCCCTGAACCACATGCTGCTCGGGCTCTATCTCCACGCTAGCAGCTCTAGCAGGTGCCACTGTTCGAGGGCGTCCTCGACCCCTAGCTGGAGTAGGAGGCTCAGCCTCGCGTGCTGCCGAAGATCTCGTACGAACCATCTGCGGGAGAATGAAGTAGAACAAATGAGATCTCTAGAAACTTCAAGGGTAGTACGCACGACACAGAAGCAATGAAAGAGTCAAATTTCCTAAAATGCCACTGTAGCCTCCCAAAGATTGAGTACGGACGTCTCCGCCCCGATCCGTAGGACTCTACTAGACATTGGCTCCTATACCGATGACACCGGTGAACCTAAAGCTCTGATACTAAGTTGTCACGACCCAATTTCTTGGTCATGATGGCACCTACCACCCCCGGTAGGTGAACCAATCCCCGTAGCCCAGAACAGTTAGTAATGGGCTACTATCTAGCAAATAGAGAACAAGACGAATAAAATAGATAACAGGTATATAAATATATACATATGCGGAAACTAAACCAAACCCCAAGACCTGGTATCATAGTACAGAGCCAAACTACATACATGGAGTGCAAAATAAACCAAAACTATATATACAAATGTCTCCGAATGGTAATAGAGTACATGAAGCAAAAGATAAACTAAAGCTAAGCTCCGATCGCCAAGAGCTCACCCTCAGCCTGAAGTAATCCCCAACAGATCTCCGAGCACGATTCACAACGATCTAACGGCGATGGCCCACGCTAGGATCTGCACCCAAAGATGCAGGGGGTAGGGGTGAGCACCAAATGCACATCTGCATTTTTCTGTCATTCATTTGGTTAGAATAGAATGTGTTTTCTTAAAAAAGTGTATATTACTTATAAAAGATATAAACGAATTAATTTTGCGCATTTCAGTTATTTAAAATGAATATATACATTTTGTTAAGTAATAGATTTATTTAGTTAACTATTATTTCTCTGTGTGCAGCTATTACCTGATATGTAACTCTGAAGAATGTCAATGGTCGTTCAGATCTTCGAGTCTTAACAATTCGTCATTTTTTTTGGTGAGGAGTTTCGATGATGTGCACACTTGTCAATTGAAGGATAAGGTGTTCAATCAACGTCAGGCAACTACTGGATTCATTGGTGGATTAGTTGCGCCAAAGTGTGTCAATCATAAGAGGAAAATATCACCAAAGGACATTCAAGAAGACCTTAAACGTGTCCTAGGAGTTGACATTAATTATATGAAGGCATGGCGTGGCAAGGAGCGGGCTATGAAGATGGTGCGGGGGGATCCGACGGATAGTTACCAGCAGTTGCCTGGGTATTTGTACATGCTGGACCAAGTGTATCCAAATTCGTACCTACGTATGCATAAGTCCCCGAGGGATGAGTTCATGTATATATTCATTTCACTGTATCCAATGAGGAGAGGGTTTGAATATTGTAGACCTGTAGTCGTTGTGGACGGGGCTCACATGCGAGGGGCATACAAGGGGACATTTGTATCTGCAAGTACTCTGGATGGTGCAGGTAAAGGATGTGTAATGAAATTTTTTTTTATAAAAATGTTGATATGTGTTTAATTTTATTTTTGGTGTGATACACATTCCTATCAAAAGAAGTAAATTTGTGTGCATTTAATTACTTTGTATTTTGAAGTTAACATTAATTTATTTTCAGGCTGCATATTACCACTTGCGTATGGCGTAGTCGACACTGAAAATGACGCCTCCTGGACGTGGTTTTTTGAACAATTTAAAGGTGCCTTTGGTGAGCGTCCAAACATGTGTGTGGTGTCAGACCGTAATGAAAGCATAATTAAGAGTGTTAGCAGAGTGTTTCCAACTATACCACATTATGCATGCATATGGCATCTTTGGAAGAACGTCTGCACGAATTTTCGAAAAAGCAGAGATAGACTAAGTGATGTGTATTACGCGATGGCAAAAGCATACAAGGTAGACGATTTTGATTATCTTATTGGAAAGGTTGACAAGATGGACCATAGAGTGAAAGATTATTTGTTTGAAGCCGGATACGAGAAATGGGCAAGAGTTCATGCGCCAATAAATAGAGGGCGGATTATGACTTCGAATATAGCAGAATGTATCAATGGGTGTTTATTTGATGCACGGGAACTGCCTATTTTTGAGTTTCTGGAAAAAACGCGAATATTATTTGGTGAATGGAATTGCAGTAATGGTGCAAAAGCTAAGTATACGGGAACTCCGTTATGTGGTAAATTCCAACAAATGCTAGTACTAAACGAGAGTGAATCGCCACGAATGACGGTATGCGTTTCTACTCCTTAAGTTCAAATTATTTTTAGTTTCAATAATGAATCTGACACAATTTAGTTCGATTAGAGATAATTTGATAGTTTGACCTATGTTTTTTTCAGGTTAAACCGTCATCTGATTTCTTATACACAGTAAGTGTAAATGGAAGAAAGTACATTGTTTGCCTAGAAAGAAAAACGTGCTGTTGTGGAAGGTTTCAGTTGGATGAGCTACCATGTCCACATGCAATTGCTGTTCTGAAAAGCAAAAGTATTGATGATTTTGGACCTTACTGCTCAGATTACTACAAGCCGGGAACACTCGTGAAGACATATGAGCTGCCTGTTTGTCCACTACCAGATCAAAAGGAGTGGAAGATACCAGAAAGTATTTCAGCCGAGTTGGTTTTGCCACCTATTTACAGGAGGCCACCAGGACGTCCCAAAAAAGGGAGACATAAGAAGTACACTGAAACGCTTTCAAAAAGCAGTAATTGTTGTGGAAGATGTGGCCGTAAAGGTCATAACAGGCGTAGTTGTAGCTATTTTCCAAAGAAGAAGCGAAATGATCTAAGTTTGTAAACTAGGATCCGTGATAACAGTAATTGGTATAAAATCATGTCCAGTAAATTCATTTATCTGTTGACAAATATTACCTGATTATCTGTTGCTAAATAATTCTCACCTTCAATAAAAGAGCAGTTAAAAATAGGAGTATTGTATATTAACTGGTAAACTCGGAAATATGTTTTAATCTAACTGGATACATGTAGGCACCAAAAAAATGTGGATACACATTAAATCAACAACTAATTTTATACTATTGTATAGACGGAAAGAACATGAAATTAAGCTTTTGTACAGGAATTAAAGCTTGGATACACTGTCCAAAAATACTGTGGAATACATATCCAAAGTGTAACTATTATTGGATAAATGTCCAATGCGTGGATACATGACCAATGCTTGGATACATTGTACAATATTGTTGGATACATGTCCAATGATTATATCTCATTGGATACATGTAGACACCAAAAATACTTGGATACACATTAAATCAGCAACTAATATAGAACTATTAGATACATGGAAAGAACATGAAATATAGCTTTCGTACATGAATTAAAGCTTGGATACACTGTACAAAAAATATTGATGGATCCAAACTGTAACTATTATTGGATAAATGTCCAATGCGTGGATACATGACCAATGCTTGGATACATTGTACAATATTGATGGATACAAGTCCAATGTTTATATCTCATTGGATACATGTAGACACCAAAAATACTTGGATACACATTAAATCAGCAACTAATATTGAACTATTAGATACATGGAAAGAACATGAAATATAGCTTTCGTACATGAATTAAAGCTTGGATACACTGTACAAAAAATATTGATGGATCCAAAGTGTAAATATTATTGGATAAATGTCCAATGCGTGGATACATGACCAATGCTTGGATACATTGTACAATATTGTTGGATACATGAAATTAAGCTTTTGTACATGAATATAATCTTGGATACACATTAAATCAACAACTAATTTTGTACTATTGTATAGACGGAAAGAACATGAAATTAAGCTTTCGTACATGAATTAAAGCTTGGATACACTGTACAAAAATATTGATGGATCCAAAGTGTAACTATTATTGGATAAATGTCCAATGTGTGGATACATGACCAATACTTGGATACATGTATGATAACCATGAAAAAAGTAAGTACAAAATACATGATGTATTAACATACTTAACATTCACCATATCCGACAAAAAACTAAAGTATTCATAAGTAGACATTTGTAATAGATAGTAAACTGTATCTCTATTACATTAAACCTAAATACGAAAATAGATGAGCTTGAAACTTAAAAGTGCACCAAAACTCTTGAAAAGCTAATCAACATTGAATATGTCATGGTCATCTGGATTGATGGGCCGATGAGGTGGCTTTGGTGGATCGTCATTGTCACTGATCAAACCAGAACTCGCTTTAGGACCGCCGTAATTCCATAAAAGTGCACCATATCTGACACGCTGAAGTTCTACATCAAAGTTGGAGGAAGGAATCTGTTCTCCATCACTCAAAAACTCTGCAAATGATGCTACGTACACTCCACAATCCCTAAACATATTTTAATTGTGTGAGAAAATGACTATTTTAATCGTTAACTGTGACAACATATTAAATAAAAGCTGGAAGATACGTACATACTACCGCCTTTTTGCTGAACTATGTCACTGACCCAATAAATGTCAAATGAGTCCTGGTCTGTTTTTCCATTGTATGCTTCCAGTTTTAACCAGTCTGTGCGATTAGTATTGTCATAAAAATTACTGAGCGACAACCAATGAGGCAACAGGCTGGCAAACTTTTTAATTTCTTCCAGCACAATAGCTTTGTGCCCGGCTGCCATGTACGAGTCATATACCCGTATGCATCTGTCCCTTAACGCTACAACCGCAAGAACCCAATGTATGTTCCCCCTGCAATTCATTGGAATGTAAACTTCATCAACAGAATGCCATGGCAAACCAGCTTTAATCCTCAAACCCTTGATGTAAGAGCACATTGAATCATCTTGCGTAGCAGCACTTATATTCAAGTCCTCTGATTGATACTTATGGTATATGTCATCAATCATCGGCTTAAATAAGCACATTCCAGTAGTGTATCTGTAACTGATGGTTGACTGAAGCTTGGCCTTCTTGCGCAGGTAATAAAATACGACATCCATATGCTGAAATTTTGTGACAAGCATATATTATAGTAAACGAAAAAAAGTTAAGGAAAAATAAAAACTTTGACATCCAGATACATGTATAGTGCCCCTCTGTATATAGATCCAATGATTAAAAATGTACCTCATCATTCCAGCAACGACCTGGCATTGACATGCGGTAAAACCAATTCTTCTCAGAGACAAATTTTAGAACAAAGTCCATATGAATAGGCAAAGTTCTAAATTTAACCTTGTAGTGCTCAGCATCATCCTTCCTGCAAGTGCATCACCTGATTAGTTAAAGATGTTGTCTAGCAACACTAAATTGGAACTAAATAAAAGTAGCAACAAGATTACTTTTTTTCGTGATGCATCATAAGTCCATCCTCAAGCCATATGGTGTATGCCTGGAACAGGTCAATCTGATGAGGTCCAGATATCTTGTCTTCCTGAAATGGATATTTCAATTGCGTAGTGTGCATTTGAACATCCTTCCCTTTAGAACTTGAACCAAACTCTGTGATATACGGTGACATTTCATATCTTGATGGCTTTTTAGTCCTGGGAGCAGGAGTTTTGGTCTCCGAACTAAGAGTTATTTTTGCCAACGGGATCTGACTTGGGAGGGAACTATCACTGATGAAAAATTGTGTCTCCGTGTCCATACCAACTTGAACTGCTTTCAAAGGGGCAACTTTTAGTGGCCCACTATATTCACGGGAATGTGTATCCTGTTTTGCAGTAGTTGGATTCCTATCTGATGGTTCATGCGCTGCTGCCTCAGATACATTTCTAACAGGCTCGGGATCTACTTCATGAGGCTGTTAATGTTTAATGTTGAATTAATGTCCAAAAGATTAAGAAAGATGAAAATATTCCAGATTTTGCACGAACAAAATAAAAGGAACGTCTCCTTTTTTATATGCAATAAAAATACAAACATAATTACCTCATAATCTTTATCTGGAATGAAATCATCATTTTCACCGTGTGGAATATCTGTATGTTGCCTTTGTTCTGAATCATGTGGATTGTTTCCACCTCCATTCCTATTTTCACTGTCCTGATTGTCTTGATTCTGCCAAGCATCATAAATTATTTGCTAATGTAAGGTTTTACATACATATATATTACATTTTGAAAGCGATCTTTCCTTTACCTTGGAATCAGCGGATGACTTAGTCGAAATCAACTTCTTTATTTCTTTGAATTGTGATTCCATATAATCATGAAGATCTTGAAATCTCTTGTCAACCTATGAATGTCAAAAATTAATGTAAAACACAATCTTGGTACATGCTATTTAAATCGTACCCAAATTAAAATTTAAATAAACTTACATGTATCTTGAATGAAGTTAGATCCATGACCTCGTCCTGTTGGGTTGACCTATTTTCAGCTTGTTGTCTTGCTGCACAACCGTGAACATCAACATTCAGTGGTTGTTTTGGTTCGACGCGATGGCTTGAACTATCAATTGCGTCTTTCTCTCTATCAGACTGAGGCTCAAATGCAGTTTTTACCGATTGTATTGGCCTTGTCAGTGGTGTTGCTGATTTGCGACTGCGAGTGCTTCTGTTTCTCAAATTTTTTGGGGCAGAATCAAGCTTTAGCTTCTTTGGTTGGGGATTCGATGACTGAACAACAGTAGATTGATTAGACCTCTTTAGTATGTTGAGCGGAGGAGGTGAACTAAAATCATCATATCCGTCAGGAAATGAAGTTGTTGTTGGATGGTCTTCACATCCAGGATCAATGTAGTGAGGCAAATCAAGTTCAGCAACCTCATTGGCAGTAGGTGTAATATTCTGGTGAACTATCTGCGATGAAGACAAGAAAGTGTAAACAACATCTCCACACTAGTTTACCGTCTAATAACATTTTAAGTCAGTAACTTTGGATAATGATAGAATCCAATAATACTTGGATACACAATAAATAATCAAGTAACTACATTATACTTTATACAGATAACAGTAGATATCAAATATATAAGGATACACATTTAAACAGAAAACAATTATAAGTATTTGGGTCTTACCTTATTGCCTTTGTTCTTAAACATTCCTTTCATGAGACAATTAAAGCTGACTTCCTCCTTAACCATACGCCAATTCAAGATTCTTGGAATAACGTCACTTTCATGAACGGCTAAGTCCTCGTCAACCTCCGAACAACATTCATAAAACCAGATTTGGAGTGCATATGGCATTCCAGTTAATCGATACAATTTCTGTGTAGGATTAATGGATTGCCGGATTGATTTGATCAATGATTGAAAAGCTAGCTTGCCCCATGGAAATTGGGTGTATCTGCCATCATCCACCAAATGAAAGTCTCTATCCTCAATTTCCACCGAATCTCGTTGGGAAAATATAAATGTGTGGATGAAGTATAGAATTGCAATTTTGACTGCATCTTCATCATTGTCGCCACATTTTTTTTCATGGAAGCACTTTATCAGATCTCTTTTCTTGACAATGTCCATTTCTGGGAAGTAAGTAGACTTAAGCCTGTTGGTCGGAGCATTGGTGTAGTCAAAATCACCTTCACTGCCGGTGCATTTGAGTCCTGTAATCAACGCAAACTCAAGCAATGTAAACTTCAGAATGGTTTCGTTTACAAGTATCCAGAACTCGTTTGGGTTGTCCTGTTCAACTTCCCGAGTCATAAAGCACCTTGCGAATTGTGCTTGAAATGTACACTTTGGTATATTAAGATATATACCAAACTGTGTGTGTCCAAAAAGTGCTTTCTGTCGATCGGTGAGTTTTTTAGTCAAGTGATCCACGATATCGTCATTCCCTGCACTACTCATATGTAATGGGTGCTGAGGAGGGTTTTTGACTAAATATTTATATTCCTGCATATATCAAAATGTTTGTCAGACACATTAACATTGGAGTTAACATTAGAAGAAATGTATAGCAACATGCAACCTTGGATAATTATAGAATCCAAAATTACCTGGATACACATCAAAACCAACAAGTAAGTCCATTATACAGGATACAGGTAATACTATATCTCAAATATCTAAGGATACACATCTAAACAGCAAACAACAATAGGTATACCTGGATACATGTTAACACTGTATCCAATATTATAAGTTTTGATAAATTATAACAGTGTTAAGGATACTTTCAAATATGTAAGGATACACATCTAAACAGCAAATACATATTTGTATACTTGGATACATGTTAATATTGGATACAATTTTGTAAGCTTGGATACATTGAAACAGTGTTAAGGATACATGTTACCAACATCTCAAAAACAGGTTGCAGTAGTACTGGAATACATGTTAACATGAATTAATCCTGGATACATGTAACACAAGATTTGCTTACAATGTTATCCCTGGATACGTATTGCTTTGTTTTGATTTGAAACTTTAAATTTACAAAAATTACACATTTACAAAATTGATTATATATGTATACTTGGATACAAGGAAAACAACATTGGATACATGGTAACAAGTTGAGGATACACCTAATCAACAAATCACAAACCCAGATAACCAAATGCCCCAGGTTAACTCACATAATTGGATACATGTTAACAAGATCCCAACGACAAGAAATATTATTCTCGAATAGACTAATAACAATTGGAGTTGGATACATGTATTGTTGGATATATGTTACCTTGGATACATGAAAAAAAACGTTGAAAACTATGACTCCTTACCTGAACTTTGCAATGTGCAACTTTAACTTTGGGGATTTTGTCATCTGGGTTTGAGTCCCTTGTTCTTGATTCCAATTTTTTGTGCAATTCATTCATTTTGACTTGATCGTTTCTAAATTTGGATCTATTTTCTGCAAAGTCTTCTTCTTCAAAGTCTCTAACAGCCGGAACAAAGGTCGGAGAAGGCACTTCATTGTTCTCCATTTGAGATATACCTAAATCAAATGAAGGCCATTATGATTACTTAGAACTAAACTATAATAAAAGTTGAAAAACAAATTTTACCAACCTCAACAATCGAAGATTATGATCTGGCAGCGCCAAAATTTTTTGAAAATTTTGGGGAAAACTGGAGTAAGAGAACCGCAGTTGAAAGTGGGAGGAAAAGTTGAGAACAACCGTTGCCAGTGGGAGGAAAAGTTGAGTGATTTTAGGGATTGAGTTGGTTGAGAACCGCCGTTGAAAGTGGGAGGAAAAGTTGAGAACAACCGTTGCCAGTGGGAGGAAAAGTTGAGTGATTTTAGGGATTGATTTGGTTGAGAACAACCGTTGCAGTGGGAGGAAAAGTTGAGTGATTTTAG
Source organism: Jaltomata sinuosa (assembly GCA_003996215.1). Classification (NCBI taxonomy): domain Eukaryota; kingdom Viridiplantae; phylum Streptophyta; class Magnoliopsida; order Solanales; family Solanaceae; genus Jaltomata; species Jaltomata sinuosa. Next base: position 59,591 of record QJPP01000539.1, read on the forward strand.
GGATTGAGTTGGATACAAAATCTGAGTAAGAGAACAACCGTTGCCAGTGGGAGGAAAGTTGAGTGAATTTAGGCCCTTTTTTAGGGATTGTGGTGGATACAGATTTTTAACCATTTAAACTCAATTTACTGAGATAAATGTAATTATTTTAAAGTATTGGGATATTTAGTAATTAGGGTAAGGATGTTTGATTAATTATGTAGTTTTTCCTTGATTTTATTCTCAGCTCCATCCATCTAACCCGAAGGGTTTTTCTTTATAAAAAAATATGAGATTTTATTAGTAAAAATGCTTAAGCGATCAAATAAATACCATAATTTTTTAAGTCCCATAGTGGGTGCTAAGTATTTTACCCCGAAAAAAGTACGGTTGAATTTGTTACTGAAGTTAAGAGGAAAGTGGTCCTAATTCACTCGGGCATAGCAAAAGTAATGTACAATAGTGTAAAGTAAAAAAAAAGCTAGTTTAAGCAGTGAAAAAAACTAGGGTCAATAAAGTCGGAGCTGGCTAAGATCAAAAGGGATCGTGAATGGCCTGAAGAGGGCCTGACTAAAGTTGCTAAGCCTGAACAAATCTGTGAGTTGTTAGATAATAACGAGATAAAGCTAAGAAAATGATTGCTTAGTCTCAGAACAACAAAGATTGTATTGCTATGGAGTATATGTTATGTATGTGTGTTTTTCTTGTTCTTCTTGTTGATGATTACATGATCTTATATAGGGTCCAGCTGCATACATTTAAACCTCTTAATTTATTCCTAATTAAATGACATTAAATGATAAAGGGGTAATGCCTAGTGCTATACAAGGGTCAACTATGTAACGGCTGTCAGCGGCTAATGTGAGCTGATTGACCTTGCTCTAGGCTAAGATATCTTTTTGATGCGATTTATAGTCTTTCACGGTATATAAACCTTTGCGATGTCCGTTATGACTGAATTCCACATGTTTTGCTTTGCATGATCACGATCTATCTCTGGACTCCACCCGACTGTTGATATGTGGCGCGTTTCTGATCCGTCCACGTGTTAAGGCTAATATTACCCTATACAACAAGTTTAAAAGATTTCTAAGATTTGGTGATATATAATTTATACACATTTTATGTACACAGTAATGACACACATCTCAATTGATACAAACTAAATTTCATACACATTACTTTTTAAACATTTTTAAGACTAATTTATATAACATTTATACATATTTTATCCTCAATGCGATCACACATTTCTCAAAAATGTTATAGACCAGATTAAATACTCATATCAGTTTTAAAATATTTTAAAGATTATATTATATATAATTTATACAAATTTCATACCCCACTGTGACGAGAGGCGAATTCATTAAAATTGTTTTACTCATTTTTTTGCACAAACAATAAAACCCACACACAAATACACTATAATAATATAAGTTCGAAAACACTGTTAGTAGAGAGAAATGGGCAATAAACAGTAATAATGGTGAAAAAAGTGGAAAGAAGAAGATGAAATTGTGGTTGAAGTTGATTGGAGTAAGATCAAATTTGGGAGAAAATCGTACCTAGCAAACTTGGTGTAGAGAAAGAATATTCTAAAATTGGAAATGAAATCGAAGAAGACTGTATATTGAAAGATAGCTTGTCCTAAAATTGAGCCCATAAATAAATATATTTTCCTGAAAATAAGCCAAAAACATGGACAGTGAATAATTTTAATAAATCCATTTTTCTGTAATTAAGCTCAAAATTGTGAGTAGTGAATAATCCCAAATATGATACAAAGTGTAATATATTTGTTATGTTTGGTTAAATAAAAAATGGGAAGGAGTAAAAAATGCCTTTAAAGTTTGAAAAATTGAACAAAAATGTCCGTTAATAGTTTGGACTAAAAATGTCCATGCCATCAATACTTTGATCTAAAAATGCCCTTATTATTACTTTTGGGTAAAAAATGCTCTTTTTCAAATAAACATATTATTTTTTTTCTTTTTTAAACACATTCTTTTTCTCATAAAAATATTGTAATTCATCATATATATATAAGAGATCATAGTAATCCATCATTACTTTTTATTCAGATAACGTTAAAATGGAGCTACTATTGTCCCTTTTTTCATATTAATTAATCAACAAATATATTAGCAAATGATTATCCTACTTCAATTAGGAATGACAATAGGGCGGATTAGGGCGGGGCAAGCCTTGACCTATTAAGATTTTGACCCGTCCCGCCCTGCCCCGCTTAGCATTTCTCAAAAATTTTGCCTTGCCCTACCCCGCCCCGTTAAGCCCTACCCTGCCCTGCCCTGTTTATGCTATTTTTCATTTCTCCTCACTATTTTTTTTTTTGCAACGGAGATTTTTATCAATATATTATTTATATTAAGCAACCCCCTATCCCTCCAAACACACATACACACACATTGAGATCCATAATATTTTTTACTCCTTTCTAATATGATCAAAGAGTATCTATACTGCATGGGTAGTGCAGATTTTGAAATAAGTTCTCAAAATTTATGCCACTGTCAAAGTTGATTAATGAAATAGTTAATCTAAAACCAGAGATAAATTAATTAGTGGAGTATCATATATAATCCCAAATTTAAGATGTACGTGTTATAATTTTTTCATTGTACCAAAAGAAAAAGAAATAATGGATTTGTTCTTTGGAGAAACTCAAAAATGCTTGGGTAATTCAGATTAATTATTTTGTAGAAGTATGAGCTATCCAAATAGATTTGAGGAATTATTAATGGTTGTAAACTGTAATAGAGTGACAGTGGAATCAGATTCATTACTCTTTGTGAAGGTATATATTGATCTAAGCAATGGAATAAAGATCTGGTGGCTTCGACCTGCCTCGCCTCTGCCCCATTGGAAATTTAGAAAATGTAACTTTTGACTCGCCCCTCCCCGTCCCACCCTATTTAGCATTGCCCTACCCTGCCTTGTTAGACCTTTGCCCTGCCCTGCCCCGTCTCAATTGCCATCCCTAACTTCAATTCGAAAAAGATTAAGAAATAAAATATTTTTGTTGTAAAATACGAGCAATATATAAAATAATATAAAGCAAACTATTGAGATAATAGATATGAGAGGGAATGTCATTCTTATTTCTTTCTTCTGTACAGTGTATCTTTCATAATAGAATAACCTACTATTTATAGGTTACAAGAAGTCTTCTCAAGTTACAAGACATAAATGAGTTCATTCATTTAGTACGTGAATTGCAACAGAAATTACGGAAGGGACATCCATATTCAGTGGATTTATAACACTCCCCCTTGGATGTCCATAGATAATGTAGATAATGTGCCTCATTAAAACCTTAATAGGAAAAACTCAATGGGAAAAAGCCAAGTGAAGAAAAAAGAGTACACACATCTTGTAATACGCTTTGAGTGTTGTCTCATTAAAAATCTTACCAGGAAAATCCAATGGGACAAAACCTTGGTTAAGAAAAAAAGAGTGCAACGCGTATTTTACTTCCCCCAATGAAAACTTTACTTATATTTTGGAGACGACGCATTCCAATATTATATTTCAGTTTCTCAAATATTGATGTTGGAAATGGCTTAGTGAATAAATTTAGAAGATTATCACTCGATTGGATCTGTTGAACATCTATCTCACCATTTTATTGAAGATCATATGTGAGAAAGAACTTCGGTAAAATATGCTCTGTTTAGTCTCCTTTGATATATCTCCTCTCAGTTGGCTTCATGAATGACTATTATCTCTGCATGATTTGAAGAAATGGCAACTATTGTTTGCTTCATTGAATGTCAAGATATCATTGTGCCTCCATATGTAAACAAGTAACCCGTCTTTCTAATATCTTCTTGTTGGAGATGAGCTGAATCTCACCAATAAACTTACTGAATGGTCAAGTATTGTTGGCAAGGTACATTAGTGCCCCCATTGCACTGAGATATGGAATTTCATCATCAAGAAGCTCTTCATCCTTCTCTTGAGATCGAAACAAATCTTTATTTATGTCAAGCGATCTCACAATCATTGAAGTTCTCAACAGATGTGATTTATCCATGTAAATCATCATAAACACTTTTTGACTGATTGCAACATCACTTAATTCTTGTAAATAATGTCGCCTATACATAAGTGCACCAATTCCACTAAAACATGGTACTTTAAAATCATTTTTATGAGATCGAAATTGATCTTTCTTTATGTTTAGCAATTTTACAACCATTGGGGTATTCAATGGAATCACTTTAAAACCTTATAAATCCTTCAAGGATTTTCATATAACTGTCACTGTCTAGCTAAGACATGACAACCATTCATTCATACATATTCAAGCTTTTCAGTATTGCCAGACTGAAAGAAACTTCATTGCATCCACCACAGGAGAACATGTCTCCCTATAATAATGCTAGGAATTTTGCGAAAAACCTATATGCCCAAGGCACAAGCCGTACTTTATATCTTACGGTTTTACTTTTCATTTTACTTTTTTCATAATAAATTATTTATACCCCACTGACATTATACCTTGGTCTTTGGACTATAAGTCCAAATATTCACCTTTTCAAGCGAAATAAAATACTTGAATTACGTATTTTTATTTGGCCAATCATTTATCTGTCCACACTTTTTGACAGATTTGAATTCAAGATCCTCGATACCATTTATAATGTTGAGCACATACATTATATCAAAGATACCATCAATGGTCATTTGAAATCGGTTTCAATACGACATAACTTATCAAGATCTCTTCATGTTCATCATTTTTCAGGTACCTAAACCTATGCCAAGGTTTTATGAAGTGTTATGTCGGTTCTCTTTCATAGCACTTGCCTCATTATCATGATCATTTACTCATCTCCTTATTCAAGGAGTTTTACCTTTGGAATCGATTGATCTATAACGCTTTAGGCGTGTCATAGACCCCGTCCTTTAAGGACTTCTCATTGGAGCATCTGCAGCTGGATTATAACATTAAGGTCAGCAAACACATCGGACAATCAGTTTGCAATATTTTACAAATAAATTATCTCTTGAACTTCAAGTTCACCTTTTTTACGAGGATTTAGATAATCCATTCCACACATAATTTTCGTCTGTAACCATCTCTCCCCCTAATGTTAAAAAATCTAACATTTACCCCCAACATTACTTGGGGACCCATCTTTGTGCATAGTGGTGGAGCAACTGAATTATATATCACACATTTAAATTTTCTGATGGGAATTATTTGACCCCTGACCATGAATCAATTATGAGAGGAGAATCTTGTTGGCTTGATGCATACAAGTGCTGCTACATTTTTAATATCACATCTCATACCAAATTTTTTTTGGGAGATTTGTTCTCATAACCAATGGTTAGCTATAATTGGAGGCATACAGTTTCTGCAAACCAACCAGCATTATCAACATAATTTATAGTTTGGAACTATGCTCTTATTTCGAGCAAACAACCTTGCAAAAATTAAATTGCAAGTTGATATCAAAGCACATGTGACCATTTCATTAATGCATCTATTAAATTATATAATAGTAATTGGTCCACATGGCAGGTGAACGGGCCCATATTCACCTTTTCTATACATTTTAAAAATTCAGGGGATACAATCCCAACCCTAGCTGGTACAATAATCAATTTATCATGAGAACGAGCAGCACAAGAGAATTCGTAAAGAACTTTCTATTTCTTCAATATATAATCACATGCATTCTCAATTATTTTTGCATCATATTTAAATCGGAATGCTCAATCGATCATGCCAACTGATATGTGATTTAGTAAACTTCTAGTTTACTGTCGCATGTGATTCCATCAGCATGCCCATATTTGTGTAGTACCACATATTTCACACACTATTCATGTGGTGACTATCTCCTTTAAGGAGAAAACTATACAATTAGGGTCATGATCATTAAAATATTATAAGCAAGACTTGTTTCTTGCTTTTATTCTTTGATAATTCATGTTAAGACATGCTACAATATTTGTGGTGTACTAAAAGTACGTGATCAATAATTTTTGTGCCAAAATAATTTTCTTATCTCTCAAACCTTTCGTAAAAGCGAGATGTGACACTTATCCAATCATATATGAGCATGTATTTATCCATGATTTTAATCATACCTTGACACATTCACTTTCAAGAATGGTCGAGCATCCATGATGATTATCACAAAGTCTCATTCTCTTCAAGGAATGGACTATAACCATTTGTACAAGCTTTATAAATTTTCATTAGAAGCTCATTGTCATGACTTAAAATTTATCATATTTACATGACACACCTCAACATCACTTTGAAAGGTCAAGTGTACCACCACTTTATATCCTTATATTTTGATGGAGGATTTATAAAACTTATCAATATAGGTCGCATGATAATAGCGTGACCAATACCTTTCATACTAAATTGATGGTAACTATTTACCTTCATCTTTTGAAGGACCATTTTGAGAACCCATAATGTTCTTCCTTTTAGAATTATCAGAATTTTTTTCTCCTGCCACACCCAAGTTCATTCATATGGCCACAATAGTGACTTTGTCATCTTTCAGACTTTATCATATCATATGCTGCTACCATATTCACTTCACATAATGGAGCATATTCAATGGGTTGGACTTCACAATTTTTATCAAGAGCATATCAATTTGCTCAGTCGTTATTATATCATCAATATATCGCGTTTGGACTTGAACCGAACGCCTTATTCATATGTTTGACCATATTTGGTGGGATTTGAACCCAATTACCACAATGATAACTATTTTTTTAATGCCCATATTTATACATTTGATCACTTGTCTTTTTTCAGACATATTATGTGCTGCTACCACATTCACATAAGAGAATGGAGCAAATCAATTGGACGGATTTCATGACTTTTCATCAAAAGCTTATCATTTTTCCTTAGTCATCATTATATCATTATTATAGCACATTAGGACTTAAATCCAATGTCTTACCCATATAAAGGCATGTTAGGACATAATACGATGGGACTCAAACCCAACTTCTTATCATAATAGTGCACTGAAACTCAAGTCGATGTCTTACCCTTTTGGTGCGATGGGACTTGAATCCACCGTCTTACCTTTAGCCAATGACATAATTGTTGAAAGTACAATAAAACTCACTCTCAAGCTTTATAAGAATATTACCACTTTATAATAGGTATAGGCATAAAACCATTATGCTATTATATCTTCTTTTTTTATTTGATAAGTATTAAATGTAGAATTAGTCAAATATTAGACATCAATATAAATTTTATAACACAATATAAATATCATGTATGATAATTATTGTGAGCATAAAATTAAATGGTGCACACCCATGCATAAATAATGTATAAAGTTATAACATCTTGACAAAGATCATATATTAAATAACACCAAGTCATGTCTATGCCGTTAATTTATTTAATTACAATGTGTAATTTCTGATAAAATTATATGAGTCAATTAGCACAAAATAGAACTATGCAGAATTTTTGCTTTTAAAAACATGAAAACAATATGTGATCCATATCAAATTACACATTACTACAATTAGAAGTATAAACACCTATTTGAACAAAGTCATATTTCATAGGTGTAAGCATAGACATTTTTGACAAATATTAATCCTTTTCAAATTTAATATTAACCACTAGATTGTCAAAACAAAATGGAGAAACACATCCTTTTTTTCTGATTAATTCATGTATGTCATAATCAATGTGCAGGAACAATAAACACTAGAAAAATTAATACACATACTATACAAATGTGATTATTATGTAATGAGTCATTTTACTTTGAATTTGTTTATTATAAATTTTGTAGAAAGGATGTATGTGCAAAGCATTTCTTTTTAATTCACACACTAATGAAACAGATATGTATTTCGTATTATAACTCTTAACATTTAATAAAGGTACAATTAATGTTGATATCTAAATAAATATGATCATCATCATTCTCTTAGTATGAAAGACAGTGTACATGTAAAATAGCGTTGCCATTTAATAAATAATCAAACAATTAATGTTAAATATGAATGATAGTATTCTTCTTTTATATTGTACCACGTACATTCAAACACATAATAGTGAATTGAAGTGAGATTATTTAATGACAAACATGATTATAATTATAAGACTAAATATAATTGAGCTATATCAAATTTCACAAATCGAAAATGAAAAATTGAAAACCATTATTCTCTTGAATTAAAGAGTTCATTAATAATTGTGAACTTTCATTTCATTAATTAGTTATCCCAAGTCCTAATTGATTATCTCTCACGTTATAATTCTTGATTATATAATAAGTTTTAAGGGGACCTCTTTTATTAGCTATTATCATAAATATAAGTATGAATTGAATTTACCATAATCCTTGATATTCTAGCTTGCTTTCACCGAGACTGATTAACAAGCCTTTGGTGGTTGAATCAATCTAGAAAATAATTGATCTGGCATATATAGGTACTATAAAAATCATTGTTGTTAGTATTGCTTCATGCTTATGTCTTGAGAATTCAAGAAATAATTAAGTTCAAGAGTGACATGTAGTAGAATATAACCATAAATATATTTCTATTTAAATTAAAGTAAATCATTTGAAAAGAATACCTCTCGCATCTTGTCATAACATAAAATAAAAAAAATCATACCGAAAACCTTCTCAGTTGATTAGAGCTTCGTGCTGATAACTTGTTATAAAATACGAGCAATATATAAAATAATATAAAGCAAGATATTGAGACAATAGATATGAGAGAGAATGTCATTCTTATTTCTTTCTTTTCTTCTGTATTGTAGTGTATCTTTCATAATAGAATAGCCTACTATTTATAGATTATAAGAAGTCTTCTCAAGTTACAAGACATAAATGAGTTCATTCATTTAGTACGTGAATTACAAAAAAAGTTACGGAAGGGACATCCATATTCAGTGAATTTATAACAATTTTCTATTTATTAGAATTTTTTTTGAAATTATTATCTATATGAAAACAATGATGAGATTACTATAATTTTATATATATGACTATCAGTTTAAAAAGGATATGCGGTAATTCAATTTAAAATGATAAATGGAGATTAAGAAGAAAAAAATATTTTTCACTTTTATATCAATTAAAGAGATTTTTGAAAAAAGTTCTTTAAAAATAATATTCTTATCAAGAAAATAATGTGTTAAAAAGAAAAAAATAATATATTTATTAGGAAAAGAATACTTTTGACCCAAAAGTAATAATAGGGGTATTTTTAAATAAAAATATTAACAATATGGACATTTTTAGATCAAAGTATTAACAGCAGAGGTATTTTTGAACCAAACTATTAACGAAAGATATTTTTATTTAATTTTGTATAATTTATAAGTATTTTGGACCCTTTTCTGAATAAAAAAATTTGCCTCTATGTTTAGTGATGTAGAATCTTATTACTCACGAGGAGTAAAAATTTCGATAATTAATTGAATCTTTGTGATAATTTAAGGTATAGTTAATGGGCCAAACTCAACATCCACTTATTGACATCTAAGAGAGATTAAGACAAATGTTAGAATAAGAATATGTTGAAGCAATGATAAGGTAATGATTGGGGCAATCATTGCTTAATTAGTGAAGACTTCGAATGTGATTTCAAAATGAACTCTGTTTATCGCTGATTTGGGACAGTTAGATTTGTTTGTGGGTCAAGAACACGCATTATAATTTTAGCTTCGTTGTTAGGAATATAAGTTTGCAAAATAAAATAATCGTACAACAGTAAATCAACAAGACAAAGGTAAGGAACAAATCTGAGACACCAGCGAGGTGTTCGGTCTCCCTAACTATGAGCGAGCTGTGGCTTAGTACAGTAAGCCATCAAGCGTAACAACAATAAAACAGTAAGAACTAAAAGATAAACTAAGAAAATACAGAACAAGCTTTAAGAATCAAGCGAGAGATTTTATTATATTTAGGGTTTGAGCTTAGCCAAGAGTGGATGCTTTAAATGAGGGAGGGGGTCTCTGTTTATAGGGTTCTTGTTATTCCTTGGTGCGGAAGGAATAGTACCATATTGTTATGCCTATTTGCGCTGTGTTTAATGGATGACTGTAGCTTGTCCCTGAGCCGTTGGAAGATGCCATCTTAGCATACTACTTCTGATGCAGTTCTGTCGAGTGTAGCCTGCCCACTTGAATATTGTGACACATTGTCCTTTTGTTTGTCCTTTGCACATAATCGCCATCGATGGCCTTGTTGGGCTACATTGACCTCGCTCGAGAAGCCCTCTATTGTGTCAAACTCACTCCCGAAATAGCATTGTTACAGGCTGATATCTTCTTGCCCAACCCAAATTGGCCTAGTCAGCCCATTCTATTTTTATCCCATATAGCTAGTCCCTCCATCTCTTGCATGCAATATCATTATGGTCAAGAGGTGGATAGATCCTTGAAAGTGTTCCCCTTCGTTCTACTGCGATCTTTTCTTTGAGAAAGGCGAATGTTAATTTTTCTGAAAAAACCTCTCCTATAAATCCAATCGATGATCTCGAACCGTATTTCGAGGTTTTATCCTTGTCACTTAAATTAAATGAGCGACTCTTCACCTGATGACCTGCTGCCTTCCCGATACTACCGTGTATTAATTTCAAAGTTAATTGAGTTATTCCCCTCGGTATCTGAAATGTCACCTTTGGAAACGACAACCCGACACCTAGCGATTTGGTTCTTGCATATCCGTCACTTCAGCTTCAGATGTCCATACACATGTCTTTCATCAAGGGCTTTCTCCCAAGGGCTCTTGGCTTATAAATTCTATCTGATCCAAAGGCTTTTTCCCCATATTCTCAACTCTAAACTATTTTTTCGTTAGCGATGACAGCAAATTCTGTTGAGTTTGAACTTTTTGCCATTTTCCTTTCTAATAGTCCTTGCCTCATTTTTGTTTTTGATCCCGGCGATCTATCCAAAGGATCTTGCTCTTGTTATTGACGAGAGTGAGGTAAGGACTATCATTAATGAACGGGGTGAAGGTGGTAGGTAATGCTCTGGCCAGCCACCTAGCTTCTTAGATGCCATGGTTTCTTCCTTTGATACAGTAGCTTATGGGTTGTAACAAAGGTGCCTAGCCGCTGTGAGGAGATTCATACTTTGAGGGGACTCTCACTGGCTTTTGATGAGAGAATGTGAGGTACAGATAAGAATTCCTCCCCTCCTATGCTGATGAGGATACATTATTCCCGACAAAGGTTCTCGTCTCTTGGTGATATTATCATATTTCTTTATCCTTTCATCAGTCTCGACTGGGATTCTGGACTTTATGCTTGCAGACGGGTTGGGGTCTCTTTGGAGTCCCTAGTGGTAACGGGGGTGATGTATTTTTGTCGCGACGTCTTATAAGGGTGTTAATTGGCCCTCCGATATAGGTTGATCAGGGTCTTGAAGAGTCCCGGTCCCTAGTTGATTTTGCGGTACACTTCCTCTTTGGGGCCATGCGTCGCTTTGTCGCGCTCGTCTTGGGCTTCCCTCGAGCTGACTTAGCTTAGGCACAATCATTATTACTAGTCTAACCTCTCGTGATTTGGATATTTTTAATGAGCTCTGGGCCTGGGATTTTTTGCACAGACCCTGTCATAGGATCAGATTTGCTGATTTTTCAGCTCCCATGACTTTTGGACCAATGAAGAGGGTGCCAAGGACTTCATTTGTCATGATGCAGGGGTCATCATATTTCCTGATAGTATGTTTTGAGAGCATCGATCCACGACTAATGGTCTGTTCGATCGAACTGGACATATGGTAGCCATCTGCGACCCTTTACCTTCCATGTATTAATGGAGCTTTGGCTATAAAAGGCTGCTCTAGGCTCCTTTCCTTCACACTCTTTTTAGTAGAAGATTTATATGAGAGACCTATTTTTTCTAATGTCTTTCGCCTATAATTCTCACGGGTATCCCAATTTTGCTGACGTATTTCTCTGTCGTTCTTACCTTATCCTTGTCTTGGATTTTGTAGCTCGACCTCATATGGTTTCTCTTGAGCCTTTTGACAAAGGTAAGGCAAGAACTATGGGCCAAGTTTGTGGTAAAAGGAGACTGCGGGGAACATTTCTACCCCAAGTTGTCTCTCTTCACTTGACATAGGAGCCAATGTTTCTCTCTCGGCTTTTGCCGTCTTGGCTGCGGTGGGCTTGGAGGACCATGCACATTTGCCTCACTGGTGCTTTCTTGCGATTTAAGGCCTACCTCGACACTCGCAATAGTTCCTTGTGAGACCCCTTCACCCATGGTTTCTTCTGCTCTTTCTGTTCAATTTGGGAGCGAGGAGGGCTTGACCCATGTTCCAACAATGGGAGATAGCTACACGAAGCCAGATCTTACAAGCAATCTCCAAAAGGGAACGTTGGTCTTCGCCTTTATTGCTTCATAGTGGATCTGGGATTAAGTCCACCGATGTGGATCACTTGGGTGGATTTTAGACACCACAAGAAGAGGATTGTCATGCATATGAGGAGCAAGACCCTGGAATTTCGGCCAATTTGATTGATTGAAAACCCCTGTTGTACTTTAATAGGATTTTGCTTGATCCTATAGTATTTTGACTTTCCTTTTGGTGTATATAGTTGTACAGTCCCTTCCGAGGGTATCACAATTTGAATGAAGAAGTTATCTTAACTGCCCTTTGTATGTTTATCTAGAGAGCCATGCCTTTTTACTATTTCTTTTTCTAGCAATCTCGTCTCTCAGAGCAAACACATAAATGAAGTTGTTTTGTGCCTCTCTTCTGAGCCTGGCCTCGCAAAATCATTCAGCCTTTGTCGACTTTCTTTTAGGAAGGCATCTATTGCCATCCTTTCTCGAGGGTCTCCAAAGATACCACTGTGGGATATATCTCATCTCAAACCTTTTTTATTCGTACAAGTGGAATTTTAAGGTCGATAAGTCTCGGGAATATAGATGGAGGGAAGAAGTATGCGCTAACCTATTTTTTTATTTTTTTTGCGCAATCTCCTATACATCAGGTCATCAAAATTCGACCTAAGGCATTTCAACCTATTTTATACCTCATTATATCAAGGAGGGATCCCTTTAATTTTTATATTGCTAAGCGTCTAAGTATGGACGTTTTCGAGATAGATTAGCGGGTAGCCTTAGTTCAGGGAGTAGATAATACCATACCAGGGCTTCCCCTGATAGAGTTTCTCTAAACTTCTTCACTATCACCAGCTCGGCTTCTTCCTTGGTCAAGTTATTCCCATTGACTGTCGTGGTAAAAATAATAGGTGATCTTGAGGATCCGAGTTCCCGTTGTATTTTGGGATGTTTGGCATTTTGAACCTCTTCGAGATGGGTCTTATTGCAGCACTCGCTGTGTAAGGAACTTTGGCATAGCTTTTAGAGTTTGGTCCCTTGACCACTGGCAGGGCTTCCGGCATACGGTTCATCCAAGACTGAAACTTAGAATATTGAGCCCTCATCTCTTTTCTTAACAACTCCATCACAAATATTGTTAGAGTCATACCCTTAAATCTGACCACTTCATCCGCTACCGTCACTCCTTCTATCCGATCATCCAGTTTGTTATCCTCCAAATTTTCATGTGAATTCCTCCTAGAGGTGCCCGGAGTCAATTGAGCAGCACCGACTTGCATTTCATCTAGCCTCATGTCTTGTGTCTCCACCCTAGTTATCATCTCTTCACAGGATGCGGCGAGGTTGCTTATCAGATCTTGCAAGTCCTGCAAGCTAGGCTTTGTGTCTTCTTATTCAAGGTTAAGGATCCCCTTCTGCCTTCTCTGTATGTTCATGTTCGTCGTGTTTATATTAAAACGCGTTTGATCTGAGATGTCAGTCCTCACCTCATAAGTCCCAAGTTTTGTGTCGTCGAACTTGGAGGTCTGCTCAGGTGTTGCATCTTTTACACGCTCGACGTTTTCATCCACCATAACCTACACACCTACAAGGTAACAACAAAAAAGAAACTAGCAAGCAGAAAATGAAGTTAAAACCCATGCAGTTGCTCTGACCCCACGGTGAGTGCCAAACTGTTTATCATCGATTTGGGACAGTTAGATTTGTTTGTGGGTCAAGAGGATGCATTATCGCTTTAGCTTCGTTGTTAGGAATGTAAGTTTTCAAAAGGAAATAATTGTAAAGGAAACACAAAGTAAATCAACAAGACAAAAGTAAGGAACAAATCTGAGACACCGACAAGGTGTTCGATCCCCCTAACTATGAGCAAGTTGTGGCAAGCGTAACAATAATAAAACAGTAAGAACTAAGAGAAAAATTAAGGAAATATATAACAAGCTTTAAGAATCAAACGAGAGATTTTATTATATTTAGGCTTTGAGCTTAGCCAAGAGTGGATGCTTTACAATGAGGGAGGAGGGTCTCTATTTATAGGGTTCTCGCCGTTCCTTGGTGTAGAAGGAATAGTATCATCTTGTTATGACTATTTGTGATGTGTACAATGGACGACCGCTACTTGTTCCTGAGCCCTTGGAAGATGTCATCTTAGCATACTACTTCTGACGCGGTTCTGCCAGGTGTAGCCTGTGCACCTCAATATTCTGACACACTGTTCTTTTATCTGTCCTTTATGCGCTGTTGCTATCGATGACCTTCTTGAGATACCTTGACCTCACCCGAGAAGCCCCTTATTGTGCCAAACTCGCTCCCGAGATGGAATTGTTGCAGGCTGATGTCTTCTTGACCCGGCCCAAGTTGGCCCAATCAATTTTTATCCCATACACTCAATTCACGTAATACCATCCAATTTTGACATTATCGACTACTTTTTAAATGAGGGTGCATTATTTTTTCTTGTGTGTTTAATATCATGGGATTTGAATTTTAATATATTGGTATGATATTAAACAATTAAGCTGGTATTGCAGTATGTTTTCATCTTTAAAATCATGGGTTAAGGTATAGAAGATTGAGGTTTAGTCTTACATTTGAAATTTAAAGAAAATGAGATTTGACCCATGAATTGATAATATTGAAACTTGATTATAAATTTGGACTATACGGCTTATTGATAACGTGTTCATACAATCAATTTCAATTTTCAAATAGTTAACCCGATGGGTAACCAAGAGTTTACTTTGATTCTAAAATTATGGAATCAAATTTTCTAGACTAATTTGGATTTGTTATTCATATTTTTGTGCAGATTGAGTTGCATTGAAGGCTTGATGGCACAATTTTGGATAGTGCGAGCTTACTTGTACTGCGAATCCAAGTAAGGGAAGATTTAACTTCTGAATGCCGCTCTTTTGAGCTTGAACTTTGCTTGCATATCTGATTTTAGCTGTCTGACGCATGTATGATTCGAGCCTATTATCGACAAACTTGTTAATATCATAATTATTTTTACTCGAGATAAGGCACAAGTACCCCCAGACTATAATCGAAGTTGCTATGACACACCTTAACTTTACAGGGGTCCTATTACCCCTGAACTTTTTTTTTTGTATTATTGTACTCCTTTTGTGCTGATATGGCTGCCAAGTCAGCACAAAAATATTCTGCCACTTGGCAGCCACGTCAACAAAAAGGAGCACAAAAATACAAAAAAAAATGAGCTTAAGGGGGTAATAGGACCCCCATAAAGTTTAGGTGTGTCATAGCAACTTGAAATATAGTATAAGGGGGTACTTGTGCCTTCTCTCTCTTTACTCTTTTTTGAGATTTGGGGTTGATATTTTTGGGATGCACCATGATTTGAATATTACTCCTATTGTATGATTGTATGACTATTTAGCTTTATGATTGATGTATTTACTTGATTTCACATGTTGTCCTTGGGTGTATAAGACGGTTGGACCAGAGTTACCATATCCATCCCGATGAGACTCCGAGTAAGACATCTGGCCAGATCCACCCTTCGCAACCAGAATGGTAAGACAGTTTGACCATAGTTACCTTATGTAGTTTCAAAGTTTTATTATTGTGTCTTATAGTATTATCCCAACTTGCATTTTATCATCTCATCTTTCTTGGCATGACTTGATCTCACTTCTACACTTTGTATACCATTTCTCCTTGGCATATTGTATATTAATTTCACATTATATATATACATTTCTTTTCACTTGCTCAAGGTACGATACAGATAATTGATCTAGACCTTACTGAGTCTTTGTGACTTATCCTATCGGCTACACATAAAGTGTGTAAGGTGACACTTTTATTAATGAGTGAGTCGCCTAACACGGAGTCCTTACCAGCTTTGAGGTGAGCTGTCCGCCAGATCAATGAAGTCCACCTGTCTATCTATCTTTCTATTTCCTTAGATTTAGTGGAGTTTGCATCCCCGACATTAGATACTTGTACTAATTCTTATAGATGCTCCAAACTTAGTTTATTTGGGCGCTAGTTGGATTTGTTGTGAGATTTCCTCTTTCAGTACTTCCATTGAATTTTTCATCTATGATACTTATATTTTTGGGTGATATTTATTATTCTTTCCTATTTTTTAGTTCTCCCAACAGATAATAGAATTGTTAGATGTCAATGACGACTAGGATGTAGTTTGGGTCGTGATAGTATGCATATTTTGCAAACATTATCTTGGTGACAAGCCCATTTAGATCCTAGTTCCTTGCAAGGCTTGAGAGTAAATTTAAATGTGTTATCACTTATTATGTCAATGGTTGAGGGTAAGACGATAGATTAAATTTCCAATGCACCAAGTATAATGACTTGTTCAATCGTTCTGAGTATTAGAATACTTTTTACCCAATTAAGACTTCGTGTAAGTTTGAATTGAATTTTAGGACTTGCGGGGATGAGTGACATGAGTCCCGAGGGACTCGAATGCATTTCAGGGAAGAAAACCAAATTAAACTGGAGATTGAAAACTTAATTGTTTACTAAAGTCAATATTTGGAGTTAACAGACTCACAATCAAAGTTTAAAAGTTTGTATAGGTTGGGATGATGATTTTATACTTAGTTGGATAGTCTCGATGGGTCGCAAGAGGCTCAAGAATATTTCAAACACTTGAGTCAAAAACTAGCAACTCTAAAAGCTAAGAGTTGACCACAGTCAAATATGGATCCAGATGACCTCGAATTGGTGATATGAGAGTTCTAATAGGTTCTCGGATATTTTTGGAATAATCTTCATATTTGATTTGCGTTCTGAGGCATTCAGGTGAGTTTCAAGCAAAAAACACTTACTGAGCATACATCAGATTTTTATTTTCTGGTGCAGCAGTGATTTGGTCATCGCGATCGCGTGGTAAGTACCATGATTGGGTAGGGTACTTATGGTTGAGGGTCGTAGTCATTTGTGATGAGTCTGTGATCATGGATAGGTGTCTGGTTTCTCTTTGCAATTGGGGTGGCTCTATTT
This sequence comes from Jaltomata sinuosa, assembly GCA_003996215.1. Lineage (NCBI taxonomy): Eukaryota > Viridiplantae > Streptophyta > Magnoliopsida > Solanales > Solanaceae > Jaltomata > Jaltomata sinuosa. Next base: position 76,916 of record QJPP01000539.1, read on the forward strand.
TTGGTCGCAAAGGAGGGTGGTTGGCAGTACTATATTAATGAGCTGATCGAGATTTTGGTTATTTCTTCACATTTGAGAAATAGTGACTCGGTTTTTGGGTGATTCAGAGGTGGGTTTTTGTCTTTAACCAGTTGATAAGTGTTTTCACTTTGGAGTTAAGTTATTGCTATGATTTCCCATTAACTTTGATGCCTAGATTTGTAGATTTGTATTGGCAAATGTTATGGTTTTGACCTAGGTTTAAGAGAGAGTGAATTGTGCAATTGAAGGTTGATTTGGTATCATTTTGAGTTTGAAACTCGAGATATCCGACCCTTGGGATAGGGGTAAATCGATTTTTGAATAATATGCATATTTGGTGCTATTCAATTACATTGTTGTGATAAATGTACTTCTATACAACTTTTCTTTACTAGTTGAAATTCTATAAGTAGTTTTGATTTGAGCGCAAGTATTCTGAAAGTCAACTCTCACCTCTATCTTGTTGAGTTCTGTCAATGATCCTTGATAAGTACACATTAAATTTTTTGTACTCATTCTAAACTTGTTGCACCTTTGTGTGCAGGTTGAGTTGGAAGTATCATGGATTAGCGAGCATCAAAGATTATTTAAGCATTCCAAAGTTGAGCTACCAGTTTGTTTGTGGTACCTTAGAGTCTTCGTTCTGTATTTGTATTAAATTGAATGTTGTATCTTTTGTAATCGAGTTGTAATTCCTATTTGTTGTAGCTCATGACTTGTAACACCAGTTATTGGGGTTGTAGAGTTTAGTTTTATATGTATTAACTAAAAATGTGTTATTTATACTATTCTATTGTCAAGGGGAGCCTTGGAGTAATGGTAAAGGTATTGCCATGTGACTAGGAGGTTACGGGTTTGAGACGTGAAAATAGTCTCTTGTAGAAATATAGGGTGCAGTTGCGTACTATAGACTCTTGTGGTCTGGCTCTTCCCAAAACCTCGCGCATAGCAGAAGCTTTAGTGCATCGAACTACCCTATTTATTATTTTGTTGTACTTTCTTTCTATCTAATATTTGGGTTTTTGGGGTTGCTATCAAATGGTTTGCCTACAGGGTAGGGTTAGGTACCATCACAATCTAGTTAATATTTTGAATTGTGACAACATTTGATATGTCTGCATCCTATAATCATACCAAACACATGAGGAGGACCCTTGCCTAGGCTCCTCGAGCTCCCTGTCTTCCTGCTCCTTGAGTAGCCTTCGTAGTAGTCTAGAATGGCTGAACTGGGGTCTGAATGATAACTGAAAAACCTCATGGTCTAGCTAAAGTACCATTCCTTATGCCTGTCAAATGGGCCGGTCCGGGTCAGATCGGCCCACTAAAGGTGCAGACCGCCGGGTTCAGGGGCTGGGCCGGTTCGGGTCCAGCATAAACGGGCCGGTCCGGTCCGGGATGTTTTGAGCAAAATGCTCAGCCAGCCCAGCCCAGGTCCGTTACCCATTTTTGAATCGGGTTTCACGGGCCGGTCCGGTTAACTTTCGTGGGCCTTCATGGGCCGGGTTTGGGAGCCGATCCATGGGCTCAAATTCTTTTTTTTTTAATGTTAAATTTAAAAATTGAGGTCTAATCATGTAATGTAGTGTTATCAATTTTAAAGTGTGATATAATTATAATAGTTTTAAATTTAAAATTTTGAATTTGAATTACATATTTATATTTTACTTCCACTTTCTACTTAGTTCATGTCTATCATTTTATTTTAAATTTTATCTTTCAACTTGATTTCTTTCATCTTTCAAAATTTTCATGGATAGAATTTACCTCCACCTCCACCTCTACATCGTCAAAGAAGAAAAAGACTAATTTTGATATGGAAGCATTTTTACAAACTAGATAATCAAGTTCAATGTGAACTTTGTGGTAAACCATTTAATTATTCCGGTATAATGAGCACCGGTATTATGTTTAGACATTTGAAGCGCGAGCACATGGATGAAATTTGATTGTACTTAGTTTGTATATTTTTAATTTCTAATCATTTAATGTTAGCAATCTAAGTTTGTATGTTTTTAATTTCTAATCATGTAATTTTATCAATTTATGTAAGTTTGTATGTTTTAATTTAAATTTAAGTTATAACTTTGTAATGCTATCAATCTAGCTTCTATACCTTGTGAATTTGAATTTCAAAAATATTAGTTGTTGACAAATATCTAAATGAATTAAAAAATTAAAAAAATTGTAGTGTAATGTTATTAATTTTAAAATTTAAAATTGGAATTTGATAATAGAGGTGAAGTATTTGACATAGATATGAGTTTGATCTTATGGATCTGGGAGAAGTAAGTACTAAAAGTACTAGACTAGAAGAGGTAGATATACCTCAAAACCTTGATTTGTTAAACAAATGGACTATTCCTAAAGTTCCGATGAGGACTATTTATGATTATGGATGGTTTGATAAGCTTTCTTCTAAACAGCTACTAAAAACTACTGAGCAATCTCTTACTTTAAATTTGTCAGAACAGACTATTTATTTGTTAAATAAGCATGATATTGATTTATATAAAAATTGATATAATTACCTGCATATTGGTATGGTTCAAATTACCTTTAAACCTTTAACTCTTAAAGGGTTGCCTGAGACTTTCCTAGCTGCTCTTAGAGATGCTAGAAATTTAAATTTTCGACAGTCTTTAATGGGTTCGATAGAATCTACAGTGGCCTATGGTCCCATGTATTTTAATACACAACCAAATTTTGCAGTTATCACTTTTTGATGTAAATATTATAGATGCTTTAACTTTGAATGTTAAAACGCATGGTTATAATTACGTGCCTGGTTCAGAACTGATATGTTTATCTTATAGAATTTATTTCAAATTATTATCGACTTTAAATCCAAGATGTAAGTTATACGATACATCTGATCAAACTATATTGGTGGAAACCAATTTTGCAAGATCCAAGGTCACCACTAGGAGACCTATTAAGTGGGAAGAAATTGATTTTCCAACTACATGGACTCTAAATTCGGTTATATCCCCAAGTCAGCTAACAGATGCGGTTACAAATTCTGAGTATTCTCATATTTCACAAAATCCCGATGGTAGGATTTGTATTCAATTTTCTGATAATAGCTATGCACCTCATAGGCAGTCTTTTTCTAATAATAGACTAATGCCTACCGTGAATTCTATTTATAATAGACATTCTTTATCTAGTCATAGACTTTTGCCTGATATGTATCATATTTCTCCGATTGAACCTATTTATGGTCCAGCTCGTAAATGTGCTGCCTCTTTACACACCATTACTACTGATAGTAATCCGATGGTAGAAAAGGTTAAAATTGACCCCCGAACGAATGTGGTTCAGGTAAATGATGATAGTTCTGACAAGGATATTCCTTCTGCTTCCGAGATGGAGTTTGATTTAAATAATACTTAATGTTTTCACAAAAAATTGATTTTAGCCCAGGTTCCCTGGCAAGAAAACATACCCAAAAGGAATTTTTTAGTGAAAAATGGAACCGGTTTAAAACATGATTTTTTGATACTTATAGTAAATGAGATATGAATAATATCTCTCAAGAGTTCTATGAAACTTGTGCATTACATAATCAAATTATGTGTTTTGTTCCTTGGTTTATAACCAGTTATCTACCGTTATATGTTAATGTGATTGAAAGAACTTATAAAGATAATAGTGGTAATCTCACAAAAGCGATTTACCCTCCGGAATCACCATTTATATTACCTAATAATACAGGTATTAGTTTTACGGCTTTTCAAAAATTCGTTGACGAAGATATAGCTTCAGTCAGCATTTCTGAGATTAATAAACTTATTACTCAAAATAATTATTTGAGTTTGTATGTTAAAGTTTTAGGAGAACATATTAGTTTCCTGGATAAAAAACTTGATGAATTAACTATTTTGATAAAAGGTTTAAAAGATGGTATAACTAGTTTGAATATTGCTAGTTTTTCAGATACAAAAAATGATCCTCAGATTGTTGCAACTCATGTTCAAAGACCTCCTGAGATTCAGGATTTTAAATTTAAATCTTTAAATGATTTAGAAGAACTTCTTGATAAGAAGTTTTCTGGTTTAAATATAAAACCTATAGATTTATCGAAAGATTTTTTCGTATAAAATAGAAACAACTGTTGATTATAAAAATGAAGTTTCTTTAGAGTTTAATAAACTCAGAGGTTATCCTAGAAAAAATAATAGTTATGCTAATAAACCCAACATGCAGACTTATTATTATCCCCTGCCTACTCCTCAAGATGTTTTAATAGAGGAACGCGATTGGAATCAGACTAATAAATCTTATAATGGTTTCGAAATTTATGAATGGAATCTTGATGGCTTGACTGATAGACAGCTTACTATAGAATGCTTATGTATTCCACTATCTGTAAAAATGTTAAAAATACAGATAGAACTATTTGTAAAATGATTATTGCGGGGTTTACCGGTCAACTTCGAGGATGGTGGGATAACTACCTAAGTGTAGAAGAGAAAGCTTCTATTATTAATATTGTGGCAGCTAATGAAGGTGTTGATAACCTAGGCATGGCTCTAGTGAGAAATAGAGAAGATGTCGTTTATACTCTGGTTCTAAATATTCTAGAATATTTCAATGGTAGATTTACCAATCAACACGAAACGATTCGAACTTTGCTTAATGGACTAAGATGTCGAACCTTAAGTGAGTTCAGCTGGTACAAATATAACTTCCTAAGTAGGGTTATGGAATTACCCGAAAACAAATATGAACATTGGAAAGCCAAGTTTATAGATGGGCTTCCCTCCTTATTTGCTGAAAGAGTTCGAAAAACTTTAAGAGATAGTCATACTGAAATTCCCTACAAGGATTATACTTATGGCAAGCTTATTGGAGTTCGCACCCAAGAAGGGTTAAATCTGTGTAATGAGTTGGCTATGTCCAGACAACTTAAGATGAATAAGCTTAAAGAAAGATCTCAGCTTGGAGACTTTTGCACCCAGTTCAGTTTACCCGGACCTTCTGCCTATAATAAGGACAAAAGCAGATATTATAAGTCTTCGAGAACCGAAGAATCCCACAGGAAAAGGATATCTAGAGGTAGGACTAAGGAAGAACGTGAAGCTAGAAAAAGCTTTCGTAAGTCTACTAGATTTACAAAAGATAGATCAGGAAGAGATCTGTCAAAAATCAAATGTTATAAGTGTGGAAACTTTGGTCATATAGCCCCCAACTGTAAGTTGACTAAGTTGAAAACTTTAGAATTAGATGACGAGACCTTTGATAAAGTGTATGGTTTGTTATACACTTCTGGTTCGGATGCAGATTACTTCGATTCTAATTCAAGTTCTGATGTAGAACTTCTAGATTTTTCGGATAATGATAAAGGAAATGATCCTTGTACTACTTGCAAAGGTGATACTTGAAACTGTGAAGACGATGAGATTTATAAGTTACAATCACAATTCCAAGATCTTGGTGTTAACACGATCACTTCGGACAACGTAATCGAACTTTTAAAAGAAGTTTCTGATAACAAACTTCGAGAATGAATCATCAATCTAGCTACCGCTAATGAGGCTAGTTCAAGTTTTTCTAAACCGTCTGATAATAAAAAGGATGATTTTGAATATTTTACTCCTTATTCTCTAAAAGAGATTGATAACCGTCTTATGAGTAAAAATGAATTTTCTGAAAGAAATTCCTCTTTAATTGATTTAAGAGAAGAAATTGAGAATTTGAAAAAAGAGATCAAATCTCTTAAAACAAAATCAAATGATTTTCGATCATAGAATTACTCAGATTGAGACTAATAATTTGGGTATTGAAAAAAATAATTATATTTCTTCAAATAATAAAGAAAAGGATATTTCTGAACCAGACCCTAAAAATGATATGCTTTGGGACTCATGCAAGTTATTACTGCTCATAAATGGTATGTTAAATGTACTATTTTGATTGATAATAGTTTTCCATCACTAATATTGCCATGATTGATAGCGGTGCTGATGTTAGCTGCATTCAGGAAGGCTTAGTGCCTACAAAATATTTTAAAAAAACCACTCATATGGTTAAATCTGCATCAGGACATGCTTTAGATATAAAGTATAAACTGCCTAATACTAATATTTGCTAGAATAAGGTTAGCATTCCTCATTTCTTCTTTCTGGTTAAAAATCAGTTATACCCTCCAATTATACTTGGAACCCCATTTATAAATGCTATCTATCCCTTTACATGCATAGACTCAAAAGGATTTTCTTCTACGTATAAGGATAATAAAATAAGTTATACTTTTGTTACAGATTCAGTAACTAGAGATATTAATGCTCTTATTAATATGAAACAAAAGCATGTTGATTATTTACAATTAGAGTTGTTTAGTCTGAATATATTCGACTCTATGAATTCTGCTAAAGTAAGGAAAAAAATTAAATTAATTTTCGAGCAGATGGCCGTTGATATTTGTGCTGATCATCCTAGTGCTTTTTGGAATTGAAAGAAGCACATTGTTACCCTTCCTTATGAGGATAATTTTTCAGAAGATAATATTCCCACTAAATCCCATCCTTTCCAGATGAACGCCGAGTTAGTGGAATTCTGCAAAAAAGAAATTGATAATTTATTACAAAAGGGTTTGATAAAACCTTCCAAGTCCCCTTGGTCCTGCACTGCATTTTATGTTAATAACGCTGCAGAAAAGGAACGTGGCGTTCCTAGGTTAGTTATAAATTATAAACCCTTAAATAAGTATTTGAAATGGGTGAGATATCCTATTCCCAATAAAAGGGATCTTTTATCAAGATTATATGATGCCAATATAGTTTCAAAATTTAATTTAAAATCAGGGTATTGACAAATCCAAATTTTTAAAGAGCATGCTTATAGAACTGCTTTTAATGTACCTTTTGGGCAATACGAATGGAGTGTAATGCCTTTTGGCTTGAAAAATGCCCTATATGAGTTTCAAAAAATTATGAATGATATTTTCAGTCAATATCTAGATTTTATAATTGATTATATTGATGATATTCTGGTATTTTCCAAAACATTTGAAACCCATATAAAGCATCTTGAGATATTCAAGAAAATAGTTATTCAAAATGGTTTGGTTATATCAAAACCAAAAATGAGTTTGTTTCAAACTGAAATCCAATTTTTAGGACATCATATTTGTCAAGGAAAGGTTATGCCTATTGAAAGGGCGATTGAGTTTGCATCAAAATTTTCTGATGTTATTACTGATAGAACTCAATTACAAAGTTTTTTGGGAAGTTTAAATTACATATCTCCTTTCTATAAAGATCTATCCCGCGATTTGGCCCCTTTATATGATAGGATAAAAAAGAATTATAAATCTCCTTGGACTAATAGTCATACTACTTTGGTAAAGAATATTAAACTTCGTGTTCAGTCTTTACCTTGTTTAAGCCTGACTAATCCTATTGGGAGAAAGATTATTGAGACGGATGCGTCTAACATTGGTTATGGTGGGATTCTAAAACAAATCAATCCCAATGATACAAAAGAGTATTTGGTAAGATTTTACTCTGGTAAATGGACTGAGGCCCAGAAAAAATATGCTACTGTGGCCCATGAAATGCTTTGCATTGTTAAATGTATTTTGAAATTTCAAGACGATCTGTATAATCAAAAGTTTTTAATAAAAACTGACGCTCAATCGGTTAAATATATGTTTGACAAAGATTTCAAACATGATGCTTCCAAAATGATATTTGCAAGGTGGCAAGCTCAATTAGCCCTTTGGATTTTGAAATCATTTATAAAAAAGGAGTTGATAACTCTTTACCGAATTTTTTATCCAGGGAATATCTTCAATAATGATTATCAATTACTATGTATACAGGATGGATCCCCTATGGATCACTAAAGGAAGAGGAAGGGGAAGGGGAAGATCATCCCCAAACTCACAAGGGAGGTCATACTCTCAAGCATTATCATCATCGAGATCGTTATATGAATCCCCGTCAAAACCCCCTGTTATACAGAGAGGAAATATGAACCTGTTCAACGAGAAGATTTCTCAGAAGGATGAATCATCCATTAATATAAAGGATATTCCTGAAAATAGTCTGTTATACGGACCCCTAAAGGCTTACTTGGCCACTCAAGCTACTCAAAAGCAAGGAGATACCTTTGCTTCTATTGCTAAAGAGGATATTGATGATATCAAGTCCTTCGAAAAGGTACCAAAAAGAGAAATTATATTTCCCTTAGAAAATTCTGACATTCAGACAAACAATGAACCTTGGAAGATACTCCAAAGGTATCTAATCGATGGTTTATACTACTCGGGTGAGTCATACAAAACCCAAAACTATTATGAATCCATTCTTATAAATACAGGAAGTGCAGAGTTTCAACATTTTTCAGGATATAATACTAAAGAGAATGTTTATAACTTCTCAAAGATTATTATTAAACGGGATTATATCCGTCAACGAATAGGGTATATCCACCATGAGAGAAAGGCAGATAAGCCTTAATCAGTCCAGTATGAATTTCACATAATGGGACTATATTCAGGCATTTGATAAAGTGTTTTATTATAATAATGACAGCCAAAAGCATACTTGGTTTATAAAAGTATGTGCGAAGATATTCGCCGAACCAATTCCAACCTGGTTTCTAAAATGGTGGTCATACCACGGTCCTACGGTTAAGATACTACCATCCGAATTCCTAAAGTTATACAAGGAATAGATGAAGATTTTGCCTGATGTTAACAATCTTTACATGGCAGATCATATTTGCTATTCGGAAAAAAATGATCAAGTTTATTTCTTTATCAAATTTTCAATCCCATGGATTCATAAAAGGAGCCCCGAAGTAGGCCACACTGAGGATCAAATCCCTTGCCTTTATAGGGCATTCTATAACAATTTCTGGGATAAATTAACAAAGATCAACCCCCAAGACTAAAGTTATGCATGGCCAAGAGTTGATAGACTCTATTACTAATAAAATTATGTGTTATAGCAAAGCTCCTAGAAAAGAAGTTATGGAGCAACCTTCGGTGAAACATATGGCTAGGAAGATTTCCTACCAAGAAGGAGACAAAGAAAAAATGATTAATGATTTTCTCGAAGAGGTAAAAATAAATCTTCTTCAAAATATATCAAAAATTGATAAATCAGATACTTCGATGAGGAGTGCGACGAGTGATGAGGAAGCAGTTGAAGAAGCTCAGCTAGCAGAAACAGACAAAATACTGTCAGCATATGAAGTCGAAGACGCAGAAGAATTTCTGCAACGAATGAAAGCCATAGATGAAAAATATGGCAAATAATGAAAGACAAGACACCTAAAATAGTAGATACACTGTTACAACAGGAGATATACTGTTGCTCTGAAAAGACAAGACACCCATCAGTGGATCCACTGTTACGACAGAAGTTATACTGTTTCTCTACAATAGATACATTGTATAGGTATCCACATGGGACCCATTTTTACTGTATAAAGATTCTTTATGTTTATTTTTTTTTCTATTTAAAGGACCTTTCTCATAGTTGAAAGGCAGCAAAAAAATTTGTAAAGATCAGAAAATTTTAGGAAAGCTCTCTGTTTAGCTTTGTAAAGTCTATAAAAGAAAGCGTTTGTCGCTGTTCCGACCATTAGTAAAAAATTTTGGATCAGTTTAGCAAGCATCACTTGGCTCTAGTTCGTTTCTCAAGGTAATACAATTATTTTATTTTCTATACTTATTCTTACTCTCCTAGCCAGGACGATGTCCTGCTAAAGATATCATATCTATGTTGAATAACTAACTTCTCTCCTATATAGACCATGAACGATCTAAGCTTTATTAAAATATAAAGGAATTTTGTTATAGTTTCTCGACTTGGCTCTGAGATTGAGGTACAGTCAGATCTAGCACTACTCATATTGGCTTTGCCTTAGTGGCTACGTCTGGTCAGCTGTGGACCTAAGCCCTATGTTAAGGAGAAAAATGACGTCCTTTCCCGGTTAGAACCACCAGACACATGGGCTCAATAAGAAGTATGTATTAGATCCTGGACAGACCCTTTGCTCAGGTAAAAGTTTTACCATGCAGTTTGAGAAGCTATATGAAAATTCTTGTATATTTAAGTTCTTATGCAGTGCGGACTACCGCTAGCTTAAGGATGTTGAGTTGCTAGATCTGGTTGGCGTGCGGATAACATATATACATAATAGTTGATATACATGATAATATGATATACATATGATATATATAGAATATTCACAAAATGATAAACATATGATATATAAGAAATATATATAAAACAGATAATATACATGATATACATATAATATATATATGGCTAGAGATATATTTTAAAATTTAAAAATTTAAAATTCAAATTTCTAAGTCCAAATACTCCAAACTTCAAAGTTAAAGTTCAAACTACAATGTATTGAAAGTTGAAATTTCAATTTTCAAAGTTAAAATTTGAAATTTCAAATTCATTGAAACTTGAACTTTAAAATTCAAATAATATATATATAATATATATGTTAAATATTCACAGTATATACTAACTATACAAGTATATATAATATATATATATATAAAATAGATGATATACAAGAATTAAAAATTTAAATTTTATGGGAGAAAAAATTAAAAATGCAAAGACTCAATGAGCCTTTGACTTTATTAATAATATATTGATTAAAAAATAAAGTTGAAATTCAAAGGTTACAAATACTTTTCTCTAACTTCATAAACTAAAACTAGAAAATGAAAATTTAATAGATAAATTGAGAAATTTACATATTTCGAATCCTTTTCTCTAATTCCTCCATATTAACATGGACATGAATGAGAACATAATTTTCAAAATCAACAACTTCATAAGCTGGACTTGGTTGTGTTGAAGGATCTCCAATTGACATTATTTCTTCAAGTGGTCCTTCTTCATCTGGTTGAATTGTCATTCCTTGATTTCTTCACTCTAATCCAATCTCTGAGGCAAACTAAAACATTCATGGCATTGCTTCCTAATGAGTGTCGATTGTCTCCGAGCTGCTGCCTTCCTTGACTAAATGAACTCTCTGATGAAAAGATTGACATTGGAATATTTAGCACATCTCTTGCCAATGTTTAAAGTACGAGATATTGTCTTTGATTGTTCTTCCACCACTCCAGTGTTGAAATTTGATTTTTATAGTCCTCTATGGGCGATCTAAAATATAAATTAAGCTCATCGCAATTTATGCTTGTAACGACCGAACCCGTCATTACCTTAAGAATCGAGAAGTCAAATTACTTTGGGAATTAAATTAAAGTACGTTTGTTTAAGTGGGGTGACGTAGGGGGGGTATTTCTGGTTTTATGTGAAATGACCCGGGCTGACGTCACTCCGCTATAGCAGTAATTATTCCACTATAGCAGGACCGCCATAGCGGAGGACTAACCGCCATAGTGGAGTGACGGGAAACAGAAGCTCAAAATCGGATTTTATTAAAAAGCTTCTCCTCCTCAGTTAGAAAACATACGAGGGTTTCTCCAAAAACCCTCCCATGCTGCTCCAAGGTTAGGGAATCATGATGACAAGGGGTCATGGCTAGAGGGACGCGGAAAATGGACTCCAGGACAATCGTTCAGCCGAGAATGCCTTCACGGAGCCAGAAACGCACGGTTGCAGCTGATTGGCATCCAGGTAGGCTAGGTTTTCATGAGTAGTTAGACCTATTTACATTCTGTAGTTATCGTATAGTGGAATGGAGATTTCATTTTCTAGGCCTCCGGGCACGGAGTCTGGTGGATTTGGTATTAGTTATGAGTGAGCTAAGGTTTGGTTGGATTGAACTGTGGTTTGATTGTAGTTAATTGGGGCTGTTTATGTTGTCTTGGTATGCTAAAAATGATAGGACTCAGGGACTGGGATATCGGGAAGGTTAGGGGAATCGGAATTGCAAGGACAACTAGGTGGGTATGAAAATGGAACTCCTAGGTGAGGTTTTGGGAATGCGAAAGACATGTTAAGCACTCATTGTTTGCTAAGGGCTAAGGGTGAATACTCATATTGTTATTATCTATGTATTTCCTGGATTAATGGGGTGGTTAAATTATGTTAAAAAGGGGAAATAATTCATTATGTGTAAACAAGGGTGAGGGTGTTTAGTCTTCGGACGAAGGTCAAGGTTCAGCTATATACCCGGAATAGGGGGTAGGTGATGGCTTACGATTTCTGTGAATGTTTTATGTTTTGTACTCCTATCTAAGTGTTTGTATGAATTGCACTGCTTAGATGAAATTGTGTAGAATGTCTAAGGGTCTTGTCTTACAGTCTGTGAGTTGAATGGTTTGTTACTTGTTGGTTTACAAGTTGTGTGTTCAATATTTGACTGTGGATTGTTGACATCGATTGGCTCGGGTACCACACCTGGTACAGGTATACTAACAGTTGGCACGGGTACCACACCTGGTACAGGTATAACAAATGGTTGGCTTGGGTACCACGCCTGGTACGAATTACTAACGGTTGGCTCGGGTAACACGCCTGGTACGGGTTTATTTTACTGTATCATCGCATTTTTATTGATTTCATTGCATTGACTGTTATTGGTTCCGTGAGTGGACCAGGCTGTTTGTTTAAATGTGATATTGGTTGGTTGTCCGTGAGTGACCGGGAATCCTATTATGTCTGTTGAATTGGTCTTGGATTAGGCCGGGTGGTCTGTTTAACACTTAGGTGTTATTTAGAGAGGATCCTAGGGTGGGTCCGGGCTATACGACAAAGGTTGTGTTGGTTATGATCTTGATCATAGTTATAAAAGTGATTTACTTATGGTTGTTCAATTAAGGAAATGGCTGGAAGTCTTACATGGTGTGACTAGCGGGTGATATCATGGGAGGAGTTGTTTAGGGATCTGGCGAGGGTCCGATTATTTGTGAGTAATGGGTCTGGGATGACAGGGTCTGGGTTATTCCTGGATGCATTGTCATGGGGGTTGACTAGGTCAACGGTGAGGCAGTTAGAGTTGTACTTAGCTGTTGGTCTAAGGGTTGTGTGACTTGGGAAGTCTAAAGGTTGTGTGACTTGGGAAGTCTAAGGGTTGTGTGACTTGGGAAGTCTAAGGGTTGTGTGACTTTGAAGTATAAGGTTAGGGTGACTTGGGAAGTCTAGGCTTAGCGTGATTCGGAAGACCAGAGAGAGAAGTGGGTTGGCAGTAGAAGGAATAGAAAGGGTGGAGGTAAGGGGTGCGAGTGGACGATCGGTTGAGATCGGGTCTGGTAAGGGGAAAGGGGTGAAGGATGGGGTTACCTTGTTTATTTTCATGCTTTCCCTATTTTCTTATATGATTGTAGGGATGGATTCGGGTCGACCGATGATGCCTACCAGTATGTGTGGTTGTACTGACACTACTCTTGCTATACCTTTTTGGTATAGTCACATTGCAGGGTTGGTGGTGTTTCATAGGTACATGATGATGGTGATCTACAATAGCTTTTGTCCTTCCTCCATGAAGAAAGTTGTGTCTCATTTACTTTTCCTTTGTATAAATCTTGTAGTAGCTCTTGTACCTGTTTAGATTAGGTCTTAGGGAGGGTTACTTTTTTTTCAAGACTGTTTTCTATTCCCAAATGTTGTAATAACAAGGTCTTCATAATAAAAGGAAAGGTTATTTTTTCTACTTTCTATTTTCCGCAAGTTACCTGTTGGGCAGGGGGTGAGGGTTTGTCTATCTAGGTGGTTAGAGTAGGCGCCTGCATAGTCCGATAGGTTTGATCGTGACAGATAGTATCAGAGCCTAGGTTACCAGTCTCCCAGTACAAGAGCAAGGTGTGTAATAGAGTCCTACAAATTGGTGTGTTGACGTCCACAACTAATCTTTGGGAAGCTATGAAGCATTCTAGGAAACATCTCCTTCTTTCATTCTTTCGTGCGGTTGTTTACTTGCTTGTATGAGTTGAGTCCTATTGGTATCTCTCGATTCTAATTGGTATCTCAACATGGTGCAGGAGGTCTTTGTACTACGGTTTCCATAAGACAAGCAAGAGGAATTGGAACCGGGAAGGTTCCAATTGGTATCTGGTCTGAGAGCTTGCGGTAAGACATGGATGATCGACTAATGGCCATCCATGGGTCGAATAGAAGGTATAATTATATGGCTTGAATTAGTTGTGATTCGACTTGGTTGTAATGTGAAATTGAAATGATTGTGTTGTACAATTCTGGTGTGACTTACTTGGGATGTGTGTGTGTGTGAATTATTATCTGCTGTGCATGTAGAGTCTGCAGAAAGTCATTTAAGTGGAAAATTTTGTGTGCCTTAGGCTTTGGTAATCTGTTAAATGTTCTGATTTAAGAGTGGTATTGCATGTTAAGAAGGGCTTATCGTCGGCTAAGATGATAAAGGATTGGGAACTGTGACTGTAGGGAAGCTTCGGTTTCAGGACAGTCGGGACTTGGTTGGGAACCATGGGAACAAGGGAGTCATTAGTGTAATGGCGGGAAGGTGTTGCCCGGAAACAATTGTTGTTGTGATTTCATTGTAATTGATAGTGTGTTATGCCGGATTGTGATACGTTCGATGCCAGGAATGGTCTTAAGGGTGGTTTAAGACCATGGCAGGATTTACAGGTTCGGACAAGGGTAACCGGGAAGGGGGATGAGTTCATGTAGCTGGAAATTCAATTTTCTGGACTGATTATCGTCGAGTCTGCTATAGCGGGCAGCACCGCTACGACGTTCCCGCTATAGTGGATTTTTCTCCGCTATAGCGGATCCGCTGTAGCGGAGTGGCATCCGCCATAGCGGAGGTACGAGAGGCAGAAGCCTGCTCTATTTCCCCCCTATTTTTCGTTCCTTCCCAGGGGCAATATAAAAGCAGTAATAAGTTACGAATCTCAGTGTAAATCAGAAAAGCATGCTATAACTAACATAGTGTGCATATAAGAGAAATTGTCTAAAAACAAGCATCCATGTGCGGTAATAAAAGGGGAAAAGGAAATGGGAAATATTGTCTAACAAGCCCCAAATGGGGGCAACTCAAAGCAGTAAGAGAATCTAGTAAAAGGAGGAGGGGGAGGTCCTAAGCCTCATCGTCACTTAGGAAGGGGAACTCATGCTTGTCCTCAAACTCGAGTGCAGGCACCTCTTAACCCGGGGCAACACAAGAGAACATGACCTTAACGGTCTTCCACATCCGGGAAAACATGCGATCCCAGGAGCGTCTCTTCTTCTTCTCTTCCTCTAACTCCCTACGGAGTGCTGCAAGTTCCTGAGAAGATGGGTGTGGGGATGCACCTCCGGTGTTAGAATACTCCATAAACATCCGGACAGCTGCCAAATTCTCCTCCAGCTGGGCTCTAGAGATCGGGGGATGGGGCTGGGAAGGGGCAGGGATGTCATCATCATCATCATCATTGGCCTCCTCCACCGGCTGACTGCTTCCTGCCTCATCCACCTTCCTCTTCTTCTTGGAGACCACCTTCACCCAGACAGGGTCAAAGGGGTCATCCATGGCCACCTCCAAGTTGGTATGGTCCTCAGGCACTCCAACTCGCCTGCATAACTCGGACACCAAGCGCGGAAGAAAAGGGCCTTTCCTATGACCCCGGTAGAAGTCCTTCCATTCAGAGATAATTTGCTCCTCAACATTCATGATAATGCCTTGCATGGCACAAGCAACCACCAGGGCTCAGGCATAGGTCACGTCGATCATGTTACCCGATGGAAGGATCCTCCTGGATACTAAGTTGAGCCATATCCTAGCCTCTGCAGAAAAGTAGGTGCTAGTGACTCCCTCGGGGCTGATCCAGTAAACCTGATTCCTGAATGCTGCATCTACCAGAGTGTCCCTCAACCAAGTCATGTCCCAAAGCCACGACTTAGCCTCGTATGCAGTGTTGGTGACGTGAGGCACTCCAAGCACCTCGTTAATAGTATAAGTATCCACTGGAACGTCTATTCCTTGGATGCTGATGGTGGGGTTGGGCTCATCCCAATGGACTGTAGGAAGAATAACATAGAACTCCCCTACCCATCCTATCTGTGTGGGAGAGGGAGCTACTAGCAAGGACTCCCAGATAAACTCTCGAACCTTGCGGTGGAAGGCGGCTTCTTTTTCGTCCACCCCAGTCATCTTGCAACCCCTCTCATAACAGATGCCCAACCTCCGGTAATCCAGAAACCTCTCCCGACTAGCTTCATCGGGAAAGCGGTAATAATCATATATGGGCAGTTGTCCTTCTTCAGCAATTAGTATGAATAACCTGTAATGTAACAAGAGTTGGGTTAGAGCTCGATAAGGCATAAAGGGTTCAAAAAATAGGGAAATTTTTTCTAAGTGTTAGCTTGGGAAGCTACTGGTTCGCGGCCTCCCGCTATAGCGAACGATCGTCCTCCATAGCAGAACCGCCATAGCGGAAAAATATCCACTATAGCGAAAACCGCTGTAGCGGAACCCAACTGCTATAGTGGTATTCATCGTCCCCAAAGATTCAAGGGGTGCGACAATGGTGCCCCTTGGTCCAAAACTCCATTTTTGATGTTCCAAGTTCAGATCTACCTACCCAAGGTACCCCATTATTGTTTCCTATAAAAATTTGGGCATTATAACCCCTATAAATCGTCCAAATCACCATTTTTGTTCAAGAACAACCCTTCACATTCCACCCCCATTTTTGCCCCTTTTTTGGCCAATAATAGTGTAATCCTTACGCCT
This sequence comes from Jaltomata sinuosa, assembly GCA_003996215.1. NCBI lineage: Eukaryota > Viridiplantae > Streptophyta > Magnoliopsida > Solanales > Solanaceae > Jaltomata > Jaltomata sinuosa. The sequence continues at coordinate 93,578 of QJPP01000539.1, forward strand.
AGAACGCCTGGGAGGCATTGTAAACGTAAGGGAAGCATCCATGCTTCAGGAATTCAACAAAATCCAACCAAAAGTTCAAGTTCAAAAACCCACTTCAATATACACCCAAGATTCTAGATTCCTACCTTAATCATGTCTAAATTCGTGCAAGGAAGTAAGGAAACAAGTAGAAACGAGTCTTACCTGAGAATTCTGACGTCAGGAGCGGAGTGATCGGGAGAGAATGCAGTGTGTTCGAAGGGAATATGGGGATAATGAGGGGTGAAATATGTTTTTCCCCTATTTCAAAACTATTGTCAACCGCTGTAGCTGTTGATGGACCACTGTAGCGGAAGCGCTATGGTAGAAACAAATCCGCTATAGCGGACGAAAATCCAAATTGGGAAAGGAAAAGTTCTCCAGGATATTTCGAATACAGTTGCTCCAACATTAAGCGAGACCCCAGGATTTTCTTGGGTGCTCGGGAAGGACACATGTGAGTTTTCATGGGTAATTCAAATTCCCCATGGGAGTAGGATCGTCTAATCTTCCTCAAGTCGATGCGACTAATTGAGCAAGGCTGGTAATTCGCGTAGGTTCATAAGTTACATGGTCAATTGGGATGGTGAAGGTCCCGAGCTAGTCTCACTCATCTTGTCAATGTTATGGGATCGTTCAGGGATGAAGGATAGGTAAATTGGTATCTGTTGTAACTACCGGACCCGTCGTTACCTTAAGAATTGAGAAGTCGAATTACTTTAGGACTTAAATTAAAGTACGTTTGTTTAAGTGGGGTGACGTAGGGGGGAATTTCTTGTTTTATGTGAAATGACCCGGGCTGACGTCACTCTGCTATAACGGTAATTATTCTGCTATAGTGGGAACGCCATAGCTGAAGGCTAACCGCCATAGCGGAGTGACGGGAAATATAAGCTCAGAATGGGATTTTATTAAAAAGCTTCTCCTCCTTTGTTTGAAAACATACGAGGGTTTCTCCAAAAACCCTCCCATGCTTCTCCAAGGTTAGGGAATCATGAGGATAAGGGGTCATGGCTGGAGGGACGTGGAACAATGAATTCCAAGACCATCGTTCAGCTAGGAACGCCTTCACAGAGCTAGAAATGCATGGTTGCAGCTGCTTGGCATCCAGGTAGGCTAGGTTTTCATGAGTAGTTAGACCTGTTTACATTCTACACTTATCGTATAGTGGAATGGAGATTTCATGTTCTAGGCCTCCGAGCACGGAGTCTGGTGGATTTGGTATTAGTTATGAGTGAGCTAAGGTTTGGTTGGATTGAACTGTGGTTTGATTGTAGTTAATTGGGGTTGTTTACGTTGTCTTGGTATGCTAAAATTGATAAAACTCAGGGACTGGGATGTCGGGAAGGTTCGGGGAACCGAGAATTACAAGGAAAACTAGGTGGGTATGAAAATAGGAAACTCCTAGGTGAGGTTTCGGGAATGCGAAAGGTATGTTAAGAACTCATTGTTTACTAAGGGCTAAGGGTGAAGACTCGTATTGTTATTATCTATGTATATCCTGGATTAATGAGGTGGTTAAATTATGTTAAAAAGGGGAAACTGTTCATTATGTGTAAACAAGGGTGAGTGTGTTTAGTCTTCGAACGAAGGTCAAGGTTCAGCTATATACCCGGAATAGGGGATAGGTGATGTCTTATGATTCCAGTGAATGTTTTATGTTTTATACTCCTATCTAAGTGTTTGTATGAATTGCATTGCTTAGATGAAATTGTGTAAAATGTATAAGGGTCATGTCTTACAGTCTGTGAGTTGAACGGTTTGTTACTTGTTGGTTTACAAGTTGTGTGTTCATTATCTGACTGTGGATTATTGACATTCAGTTGGCTCGGGAACCATGCCTGGTACATGTATACTAACGGTTGGCACGGGTACCATGCCTGGTACAAATATAATAAATAGTTGGCTCGGGTACCACGCCTGGTATGAATTACTAATGGTTGGCTCGGGTACCACGCCTGGTACGGCTTTATTTTACTGTATCATTGCATTGTTATTAATTTCATTGCATTGACTGTTATTGGTTCCGTGAGTGGACCGGGCTGCTTATTTAAATATGATATTGGTTGGTGGTTTGTGAGTGACCGGGAATCCTGTTATGTCTGTTGAATTGGTCTTAGATTAGGCCAGGTGGTCTGTTTAACACTTAGGTGTTGTTTAGAGGGGATCCTAGGGTGGGTCCGGGCTATACGACAAGGGTTGTGTTGGTTATGATTTTGATCATAGTTATAAAAGTGATTTACTTGTGGTTGTTCAACTAGTGAATTGGTTGGAATTCTTACATGGTGTGACTAGCAGGTGATATCCTGGGAGGAGTTGTTTAGGGATCTGGGGAGGGTCCGGTTATTTGTGAGTAATGGGTCTGGGATGACAGGGTCTGGGTTATTCCTGGATGCATAGTCATGGGGGTTGACTAGGTCAACGGTGAGGCAGTTAGAGTTGGACTTAGCTGTTGGTCTAAGGGTTGTGTGACTTGGGAAGTCTAAAGGTTGTGTGACTTGGGAAGTCTAAGGGTTGTGTGACTTGGGAAGTCTAAGGGTTGTGTGACTTGGAAGTCTAAGGTTAGGGTGACTTGGGAAGTCTAGGCTTAGCGTGATTTGGAAGACCAAAGAGAGAAGGGGGTTGGCAGTAGAAGGAATAGAAAGGGTGGAGGTAAGGGGTGCGAGTGGACGATCGGTTGAGATCGGGCCCGGTAAGGGGAAAGGTGTGAAATATGGGGTTACCTTGTTTATTTTCATGCTTTCTCTATTTTCTTATATGATGGTAGGGATGAATTCGCGTCGACCGATGATGCCTATCAGTATGTGTGGTTGTACTGACTCTAATCTTGCTATACGTTTTTGGTATAGTCTGGTTGCAGGGCTGGTGGTGTTTCATAGGGACATCATGATGGTGATCTGCAACAACTTCTGTCCTTCCTCCATGAAGGAAGTTGTGTCTCATTTTCTTTTCCTTTGTATAAATCTTGTAGTAGCTCTTGTACCTGTTTAGAATAGGTCCTAGGGAGGGTTATTTATATTTCAAGACTGTTTTCTGTTCCCAAATATTGTAATAACAAGGTCTTCATAATTTAAGGAAAGGTTATTTTTGCTACTTTCTATTTTCCGCAAGTTACCTGTTGGGCAGGGGGTGAGGGTTCGTCTATCTAAGTGGTTAGAGTAGGCGTCCGCACGGCCTGGTAGGTTGGATCGTGACAATGCTTCCTTGCACTGTAGGCTATAATCTTGATCAAACAGATAAATTAGTTACACCATAAGCAGGCACACTTTGTGCCAGTCTTTTGGAAGATGATGGTTCGTCAGAAGGATAAGATAAAGGAGTAGTATGAGTCGGTGTAGCATTATTAACTAAGGTAACATAATGATTAAATAAATTTTCCATGTAAATATTCGCATTAATAGTAGCATCAGATATAATAGGTACTTCATCATTCTTAATTTCTAAATTTTTATAAATCATAGCAACAAATTCACATATATTAACAAATTTCATACATGGATTCAAAATAGCACCAACTAAGTAAATAGGTGGAATCGGAAAAAAATATATTTTAAATTTTTTGATCATTTTAGTGATAGCTTTCGAGTAACCTCTTTTAAGCTTATATTCACTAAGCAATATGGAGAGATCGGCTATATAAGCTAAAATATTAGAAGCAATAGGATAATAAGCACCGAAAAATTTAGCAGTAGCTAAATAAAATGACTGTAAAAAATTAACAACTTCCTTAATTTTCTCCCAATCGGCTTCTTGTAACATAAGTTCAGAAAATTCGCTAGCATATTGGTTAAAAATCGTAGTAATATGAACTTTATAAATATAGCAAGTATTTAAAAAATTAAAAGTAGAATTCCACCTAGTGTCTATTTCTTCAGGCATTAATCTTGGTCTAAGATTATTGTCTTTACATTTTCTTTTAAATTCAGTAAGTCTAAGCTTTCTATTATTTCCTTGGATAAAGCCAGCTGCATGCCTAATTTTTTCAATCACAGGTTCAAAAAAATCAAGACCATCTTTTACAATTAGATTGTATATATGACAAGCACACCTAACATAAAAAATTTCTACACACGGAGGAGAAAATATAATTTTTAAATCATCAGTAGCAGCGGTGTTATTAGATGCATTATCAAAAGTTATACATAAAACTTTTTCATTAAGATCATAATAATCTTTAACCAGTGAGATAGATTTAGAAATAAAATCTGCAGTATGCCTACGATCTTCATCATATCGAAATGCCAAAATACATTTTTGCATGACAAAATTACTATCTATCCAATGACAAGTAATTATTAAATAATCATTTATTAACCACACGACCAAGATCAGAAGTGAGAGAAACTCTACATGGAAGATTTGTTAATAACCAACATAAATAAAATGCATATTGTCCATGTAGTCTAAAAATATCTGATCAACAAGTACTTCTAGGAATATCGGTAAACATTGGGTTATAAATAGATTGTATGTAATGAACAAAGCATCAGAAGAAGCAAATGTGAAAGGCAAACAACCCAATGCTATCATTTTCGCTAACTCTTCACGATCTTTCTTTTTATTATATGTCCTAACTAATTTACCGGTATGTGGGTTTATTTTAGTTTGTTTTTGTGTTCCACCAGCCCTCCTTGTTTTAAAAGTTCTTCCCAGCCTATATGACCGGATCTCAAATGTCTCATCAATTGACCCGTTCCCCCAGCATTACCCCGGTCTTATGCTGATATTGTTTATGAGAAAGATTGCATTCAACAAGAGTTGTTCCTTCTAATTTAGTATAAAAATGCCATGCAACACTAGTTAATTTACGGGGCTTTCTAGGCCGTGGAGGAAGATTAGGAGTACGAGATTGATCATTATCAATAACGGGACTAGTGGGTTCATCATCATCATCATCATCATTATCATCATTATCATTATTATTATGCACACTTACGTCAACTTTATTTTCTTCTTCAATTTCATAATTTTCTTGCGCCTCAAAATAATTCATATCATATGCACCCACAGAATATCTCGGTCTCCTATCTCACTAGATGATGGTGTAGGCACACGAGAATAATTATTTCTACCAGTTGTACTACCTCTACCAGAAGTGATTTTTTTCTTACTACCGCTACTATTTCCGGGACATAAATTTTTAACACTTTTACCAAGTTGTCTTACTTTATCCATTTTATAAATTAAATTAATAAATATCAAAAACACAAAATTAATACAAAAAGATATTCAACAAATAATATACTAATTAAAAGTAAGAGATAGAACGATTATACCAAATTATCGGAGATAAAAAAGTAATTAAGCAACCGTAAATTGATGAATTGAACACTTGAACTTTCTCCGACTTGATGTTATTAATAGCAAAATAATAAAGTAGATATTGCTAAAAATCAAGAGAGAAAATTGAGAGAGAATGAGAAGTTTTTTATAGTAAAAATAAAATTTTTTAGAAGGTATTTATATATGAAAAATGGGTGAAAGTAAATTTTTTTAAGGTGGAGAAGAAGTGAGCGTTGACCAAACGGCATTGTAGCCGTTGGCTCAATGTTTACAATTCTTCAATGGCCAAATATCCTTAAATTTAGCTTGAAAAAGTAGCTATGTAGGCTGAAAAGGCTACAAAAGTAGCCTTAAATTTAGGGTGAAAAAGCATGTTGAGTCAGCGGCCCACTGGCCCATGTGCACAGCAGTCCAGGACTGCAGACGTGATCCAACAACAGGCCAACTGCCAACATATAAATATTTTTTTAAAAATTTAGACGGACCGTTCTGGTTCGGTGCACCGGTGAGCCAGGTTCGGTCTCAGATCTGGGCTAGTCTACCGGGTTACCAGGCCTGAATGCCCCAGCCCAGCACACGGCCCACCAGACCGGCATACTTACACGGTCTCACTAGGCTATTGTCCAGACTCATAATTGAGCCGGTCTAACCGGCCAGTCCGGGTCAGACCGGCCCAGTTGACAGGTTTACGGCATTCCTCAGGCAATATCTGGCACAATATCCCAACTCACCATGAGTATAACACTCTCTGCCCCCCCAATCTTCTTCCACTAGCCAGAATGTGCCCACCGTAGGACCTGCAAGTGTGGGTCTCTTTCTTCAATGAACCACCACATCTCTAATATTGAAGCTACCCCTAACGGGCTGGTAGAGCAATGAAAGAAGAAAATTCAGTTCTCTGGGCTAGCCTTACTAATAGGTACAAAATGAGGAGCCCTTTTACTGCCTAGATCAACACTCTGATGGGCCTGCATAGCCTCAACTCGAATGGTAGCATCAACAACATCTAGATTTATACCATGATGACTCTCTCTCAGCAATGTGACTCAGATACAGTGATGTAGCTCATCACCTTGTGCCTCTCAGTAGGGATCAAGTAAGATGCATTACAAGCCAAATCAGTGAACATAACATCATACTCAACCATTGTCATGACTCCTTGATCTAATTACTCAAATTGCTATCGTCTCTCATCACATTGACTCTATGGAATAAGCATCTCAATGAACAAGGCCACAAACTCACTCCAAGTAGGCGGTGGATATCCAACTAGTTTGTCCCTCCAATATAAGAGCCACAAAGATTCAACAATGCCAAATAACAACAACTTAGTAAAGGCTTTTCCATATATGTTTCTAGTACCCATAGTAAGGAGGATCTTCTCACATTTCTCTGTGAACTTCTAAGCATAGTATTAGCTGGAGTGTTCCTTTAGTTGAAACAATTTCATGAGAGACTCAATCTTCCTCACTCAATCATCACTAGCAGTAGCAGAAGTTACTGCTCTAGCCAAGGATATAACATGATGGGGAGCCACAATAGTAATAAGGATCAACAGTATCAACAATTGGAATGAGCTGCTAAATCAAGGGAATAGTAGTAGGAATCTGAGCACCACACCAATGAGATTACATGTATCTCTGTAGTAGCTAGTGTTTCTTGCACCTCTACTAGTCGAGGAGAATAAGACTCCAAGACTTAATAGTATCACTATAATTTCCATTGGAAGAGTAACTGTAGGACTAAGAAGTGTAGTCTATAGGGGAATATCATGCACCTCAAGTATCACAAGCTATTTTCTTCTCTAGCTCGTCCAACAGTTTGGGGCCTACCTCCAGTAGATCTAGCCTGATTCTAGCATAATGGACAACCTCATGGTCTTGTCTACACCAAGTGGAAAGTGTGTATGTTTCTATGTTTCCCCACTAGCATCCCACTCCTATGCCTAGCTGAAGGAAATTCCAGCTACAGCCAACACGTATATTCCCCACAAATCCTAATATAATATCCATGCGCCCAAGCCTTATGGGTAGAGACACCCACTACAGATGAAAACAAGGAAACAAACCCTCCAAGTCCGCCCACTAGAACAACTTATTCATTGTATAATTCTACGTCCTTTTTCACATAAATATAAACAAGCTTCACTTCTTGTATTTGCCATATAATTTTCTAGATAATTTATATCATGTTCCATATATATATATTTGATTTTTCTTTTTTAAATCATATATAAGGGGTAGAGTAGTTAAAGTTTTTATATATTAATCAATTCAAATCTTTGTATTGGTGTCTCTTTTCCCAGGCACCATGCTAGATTTAATATAATCTTTATATCATGTTAGAATGCTGACCCCCTAATTTTCCTAAGGAACGGGTTAAGCGATCTGTTTCTTTATTGAATACTTGAATGTAAAGAAGTAAAGAGAACACACGATGTTTACATGGAAAACCCCAGGCTCACAAAGGGAAACAACCACAACCTACACCTCTGTAGGATTTAAACCAATTTCACTAAAACAATGAGCCTCAACAAAAGATTACAAACTCTGTAACCTAAGGAATTATAAACTCTAATTTCTAAACACCACATAAACCTCTCAGGTTTATGTGCCCAAGTCCTCGAGTTATCCCAACTTGAACACTAACTCCTATACCAGCTTATAAATCACTGGCACTAAGAATGAATGATTACAACTCAATGAAAAATAATATAATTAACTTGACTCAAGAACTGTAAAGCATAGACTAAGGAACACGTTCTTCAATCTGGTTTCTTGTATTGGATGCACTTGGATCTTCACTCAGAACTCTCTCAAATATGAACTCACTCAATTTGATTGTGTTCTGCTTATAACTCTCTATGTAAGTACGTGAAGTTTATTGTGAAACCTATCTTGTATTTATACTGAGAGTCCTCTCCTTATTTCGGCTGATTTCCTTCCATATTGGGAATCCTCTTCCTTGTAGGACTTGTCAGGTCAATCTTCTTGATTTCTTTCATTGTAGGATTCTTCCGTATGAAAGGAAACTTCATGCTAGCTGGACTCTCCTTATACACATGCTTTCTTCACACGTTTTGCTTCTTTCTTCACACCGCTGCCCTTCTCCTGATCCCAGTTGGATTCTGCTTGAGAGGAACAAGTCACAGATACTTGTTCCCTACATGTGTTCCAGAGCTTTGTCATTCTTCAAAATCTACCTTGATCCAACAAATTCCCCCTTTTTGATGATGATAAACCCTTGCTTCTTGTATGCAGAATTCCACCTGTATCATGATAGTTTTCTTTAGGCAAACTGCAAACAGAACACATTAGAGGAACATGTCAGACCAACGAGTTATAAATACCACACAAGTAACACTTTCCCCCTTTTGGCATCATAAAACATTGTGAAGACATACAACACCTTAATTCCAAGTTAAATTTTAATACTCATGGCCACTGGGGCTATCACCTCTTCAAACACTTCAAAAGTAAGAGCTCATTTAGCTACAACAAAGCATTTGCAATTACACAGGAATTAAGATGCGACTAGAACAAGAACCCAACATATTATTAATCACAAAGCATGTCTACTAGAAATAGAAATTAAAAGCTCAAAACATGCATATGTGAGAACAAAAAGAAGGGTTGGGAAGGCTAGAATGGGTCTGACTAGGTAGTGGGAGGAGGAGGGTCCTTCTTAAGTAGCTCATAAATACCCTTCAAGCTGGCAGAATTTGTGGCTTGCTCAGAAGCTAAGGCAGCCTGTGCTTGTGTAAGATCAGCTTTGAGCCTTGCATTCTCTTCCATCAGTAGAGCATGCTCAATGCCATAGGTATCATGAAGCTCATCCAATTCCTCATCATGGGATGCCCTTATAGCAACAATCTCCTTATTCTTGGCAGCCAAACTTGCTCTTTGCCTCTGCAGAGGTGCATTGGCCCTCCTACAAGGAGAAGGTACAACAGCCTGGTTCACAGTGCCAATAACATCTTTGGTTGTCTGATCTTGCCAAGCTTGAACAGGCACACCAAAGTGTTGAAAAACTTCCCCCAACTAGAATCCATAGCCCAAAGCATGTTTGGTCTTATCCTTCTTGAAGATCCTATGCATATGGCACAGTATGAGCCTGGGAAGGTTGATAGGAATCCTGGAGAGTAGCAACTACATCAAGGTGAGATCCAAGTAGTTTGCCTCAGTGTACTTTTGCTCCCTAGGCAGCACCATCTTGTGCACAACATCAAAGAGCATCTGATGAAGAGGAAGCATAGCCCCCTTATCCACCCTTGAGTGTTCCTCCAATGTAGGATCATTGGCAAACCTACTTGTGATATCCAAGGCAGAAGGTAACCCATCCAAGGGAGGCCAGTGCCTCTTCACATAGTAACACCACCCAATATTAGGAACCCCCAAAATATGAGCTATCACAGCAGGAGTGAGAGTGAGGGAGACATCCCTTACCATACTGGAGATAGATGAGGATGTGCCAGTAGCATTCACATAAAACTAGATGGTCTCAGCTCTAGCCATCTTTTTCCTAGCACCACCCTGAAGGAAGAGGTTTGACAAACCCTGTGCCTCTACCAGTATCCACAACTCAGTCATTTTAGCTCCACCAAACCCAGTCAAAACTCTACCCATTACCACAGTTCTTACCTCGAAATTGACCAGCCTTTCAGTTCTAGCATCAGAGGTTTCATCAATAGGGTCCAAGGTATCATATTCTTCTTCCACTTGCTCAGGAATGTCAGCCTCCATATCCTCATGAGAGGTAGCATCATCAGTATCCTCATGCCCATGAGACCTAGAGGATAGAAGCCCATGATCCTCTTCCTCACTCTCAGTGTCCTTATCCAGTAGTTTGGATTTGATAGAGCCCTTGGAAGGAACAAGTTTCCTGACCTATTTCTTTGGTGGTTTTGAGGTAGCTACACCTTTCCCTTTCCTCTTTCTTTCAGCAGCCTCCACTTCATCATCCAAAACATCAATGAGATCAGGGGGTGGGGCAGATGTACCTCTAGTGGCTCTAGGCCTCTTGGCTATAGAGGCAACCATGATTTCTTCTAGACCTCTTTTGGTAGCTCTTGTCATTCAAACCGTGACAGGCTGAGCCACAGGTGCAGAAGGGATTTCTTTAGGTTTATCAGCAGGTATACGAACTGCCTTGACTGAGGCCTTGCCTAGATGAGACCTTTTCCTTTGAGGGACAATATTGGAAATTGGGATGTTATCATCATCCTTTGCAACAGTAGCAGAACATGTCTGTCGAACCTGTTCCCTAGGTCTAGTTGTGTCACCATCAGCTTCCCCCTCAGCAAATGCACCCAAGTTTTCTCCAACAGATGAACTAAGTTCAACTGTTGGATTCCCTGAGTTTCCCCCCTCATGAGGTGCATCCTCCTGAACTCCCTCATCACTCATTATTTATTCACCCTCAGTTCCCCCCCGATGACTGATATGCCGGGATTTGATGACACTTTCGACGCTTAAAACTAAGGATTTTTGGGAGTTCTTAAGCACATTTTGTTAGATTTAATGTCGTTTGTTACATGTATAAGGAAAAGTATGAAATAGATGAAAAGACCAAAGTTTTCCAGTTTTCTGGGAAAAAGACAAGCCACCACGGGAGTCACATCTATGACGGCCCGTGGGGCAGATCGTGGGAACAGGGCACCTGGAGAAGCTAAGTTATTGAAGCCTGACGGGCTGCCATGACACTCGTGAAAGACACAATGGGATGTTGCAGAGCCCGTCAAAATGATCTAGGGAACTATGGAAGGAGCCAAGGAAGGGCGAAGGGCATCTATGTTGCCCGTGACAACCGTGACAGCCAGTCGCTACTGCCCGTGGAAACAAGGCAGGAAGCATGCATGAGCTAAGGGCAGGCAATGAGAGGGTCACGACAGGCGTTACAGCCATGACATCCCATCACCTCCGCCCGTGAGATCGAGGCAGGGACCTGGAACTTGAGACCTGAAGATGCCTGACATGCACCCACGACGCCCATCGTACCCACGATGGCCCGTGAGCCATCCCGTCGGCAGTGTCGCATCCAGCTTCTCCTAGATTTGTTAGGATTTGGTTTCTTTGTCTATAAATACTTTCCCTTAGGTTTTATTTTCGGGGTTACACATTATTTTCAGAGAACTACTACATTAATTGCCTTTCAAATGCATTTAGCATAGTACCCTCTTTTCCATCAATTACATTATCACTTGAAACAAACAAAGGCAACCGTCACATAAATTAAATTAGGATCTCTTTGGATGTTTTGAAATATTTAATTTGATTTAAATGCTAGCATACCACAACAATTGAAATGAAAATATATAACTAAAATGAGTAGAAATACAGTTCTATCAAAGGATTAATTTAGAATTTTTAAAAGTATTAATGGAGTTCTAAAATTAGTAAAAAAGTAATTTTGTTTGTAATTTATGAATCTGTACTAGAACTGTAACGACCCAATATTTTTCTTGTAGATTCGAGCTATCTTCTTGATTATATTCTAATTTTAACGGGTTGTATATCAAAGTGGATAACTAAAGGATCGATTTAATGGGCAAAGCTTTTATTATATAAGATTGTATGATAATTAGTTGGACCTTAATGAAAATTTAAGGATAAAGTTATGGGCCAATCCCACCTTTTGTTTGCATCTTGTCATCTAAAGAAGGGTTTGAACATATTGGAATCAAGAAAAAACCATTTTCTCTAATCTAAAAAGAAATACTAAAATGGCTACTAGGGAGGGTTTCGCTGGCTGCATCTTAGCTAGCATGAAGATTTCTCATAATTTAGAGCTCTCAGTTACAGAGCTTTATTCAACCATATTTTTCAAGTGTTTAGTGATTTGAGTTATGTAGTATCAAAATGAGAATATCAATTTTTTTTCCCGAAGATTCATGATGATAGTAATAATTAGGAGATAATTTATTGGAGCAATTAATGGTGGCAATTATGAGTTTAGTATTCTTTTAGAATAATAGTTTGGGTGTATGGTAATGGATATTGAATGCCATTGTTTGTATTTACTGATATGGGATACACGAGCAAAATGTGTACCCAAAAAGTAGTTTTGCAAAAGGTTAAAAGAAAAGAGTTAGAGACATAATAATTATCTCAATTCTCAACATTTATATCAAAACAAATTAATGGAAACACAAGCTAGACCTAAATCAATCAAGGCTATGCTCACAAGGTTCTGAATTGATTTGGGAAGATATCATTGCAACTGATTCTCTCTTATATCAATATTGACTAGTACTAAATTGTACCTGAGATCCTTAAGTTTATCGAAAAAGTGATTATTCTTCACGTCAAGGACCCTCAGTGATGCCATTTGGTTACACCCTGCTTAGAGTAGAACTCTAAAGTTTTTCCACTAAAACTTTGGTTGAAATAATTTGACTCTAATACCTTCATTCTTACCCACTACAATCAACTTTTCATAGTAGGTTTTCAAATGGAAGAAAGAGTTTACAGATCCATCAAACTCTCAAGTTTAAGAAACATGTAACCCGATGGAAACTAAACCATAGGAAATGCACATAACTATTCATATCTTACACTTTGGTTACTATCAATCCCACGAAGACCTCTCATAGAATCTTCTAAGATTTTGAGCTTTCTATTTATCATTTCAATATTGACTACTTTTACCTCATCTTAAGTTTCAACATAGTGATCAGCATCTATGCAACATAGTCCTTGAGTTTGTGTCATAGGTGGAGCGGTTGTATAAGTATCCACTGGCAGAACATGGTGTGTCACTGATACATTCTGAGCCTCTAGAGGAGAAAATGTGTACACAAGGGGAACATTTTGAGAAGCATTTTGGATATGTTGAGAAATGGTGAAAAAATATCCCTGGTCAAACTCATCTGCGGTTGGAAACAAAGGTAAAATATGCCTTTTTTTACAGACATCGAGAGGCAGGTTCATGTTTGGTGTGGTCTGAGAAGCTGTTTGATTTTACATCACCTTGAGCCTTAGTTCATTAATTTGTTGCTCTAGACTAGCAATGACCTCCGAGGTTATTTTTGATCTTGTTGAGGTGCCATAGTCTATTATGACAGTCAAAGTTGGGACCAATTCTGATGAAGTGACCATGTTTATCAAACTGAAGTCCATATTTGAGCGAGCCTTTTTGTTTTTTGAAGTAAGAAATGGTAAGTCTGTTGTAACTATCATGACCTTAGACCGTGTAATATATAAATGTTCTTCCGACGGGTACTTGAAACTACTTTACTTTGATTTTTTTAAAGTGAGTGTAATGAAAGGGTTCGTCATTATGGGTAATCCAATCGTGCCAAGTTTTAGAGTTAGAAAACTTCGGATTTGGGGGTTTAAAATTCTGGGCTAGGCTAGTCTCGGCTGATTTAGGAGTGAGGCATAGTCTAGGGCCATCTGGGTAAGGATGGGGTTGGATGTCTTGTGTTGAGCTAGATTTCCTCATAGCTAACACATAACGGAGTTTGAGGGACTTTTCAGAATCAAATTTGGGTAAGTAGAACTACCACAATCGAGGTTGACGTGAAGGGGTTATTTCGGGACGTCGGGAAACTAAGTGTGTTGTAAAATGGATTGATTTTGGAGGTTTTATGACTTTATGTCCTGTGTCAACCGCTATAGTGGTTGGCACTTTGCCGTAGTGGAAAATTTACCGCTATAACGGAAGTCAATGTCGATCAGCCTCCGCCATAGCGGGCGACTCCACTACAGCGAAACCTCTATAGTGGAGAGGACCGCTATAGTGGGCTCGACGTGAATTAAAGCTTAAACATTCCCCAAAACATTCAGTTTTCACAATTTCATTTTGGGAGAAGGGCAAGGCGATTCCAGGCATTTTTCCTCTATTTTTCCATTATTTTCTTCCCTAAGGTAAGGTCTCTACTCCCCAGTCTTCGTAATACTTTTCCTATGCGGTAGAATTACTAGGAGGGAACTTGGGGGAAGGTTGGAATAACCTAAGAATGGTAGAATTCGGGGAAGAAGGGGGATTCTAGACATGAATGTTCTTGGGTATTGTTAAAAGTAAGATATTATGAACATAGGTTGTTAAATTATCTATATTTATCCGTAAAAATGATAGAACTAGGGAGATTAACGGTGGAAAGCCCAGGAAAAAGGGTGGATTGATCATGGGTGGCCTGGGGTTTTGGGATTAGCTATAATCCGGGTAATGTGCAGGCTTTGTTTGTTAATTTCGTGTACTTGTATGTTATTTAAGACCAAGAATGAGAAAGAAATCCAGAACACGGGAAAGCTCGGGTTGAGTAGAGCTTGGATCATTTTGAGGTAGGTGATGGCTTATCATTCCTGTGAATGTTGTATGTTCTTGTACTCTTATCTAAGTGGTTGTATGAATTTCATTGCTTAGAGGGATTGTGTAGAATGTCTAAGAGTCCTGTTTTACAGTCTTTGAGTTGAACGGTGTGTACTTGTTTGTTTACAAGTTGTGTGTTCATTATTTGACTGTGGATTGTTGATATTCGGTTGGCATGGGTACCACGCCTGGTACAGTTATACTAACGGTTGGCACGTGTACCACACCTATTACAGGTATAACAAATAGTTGGCACGAGTACCATGCCTGGTACGAATTACTAACGGTTGGCTCGGGTACCACGCCTGGTACGAGATTATTTTTCTGTATCATTGCATTGTTATTGATTGCATTACATTGACTAATATTGGTTTCGTGAGTGAACCGGGCTGTTTATTGAATTGTGTTATTGACTGGTGGTCCTTGAGTGATCGGGAATTCTGTTATATCTGTTGAATTGGTCTTGGTTTAGGCCAGGTTATCTGTTAACACTTAGGTGTTGTCTAGAGGGGACACCAGGGTGGATTCAGGCTAGGCAGAAAGGATGGTTATGTGTATCTGACTATTGCTTATGGTTATTAAGGGTGGATTTCATGCGGGAACAAGTTAGGTAGAGAATTGTAGTCTAAGGGAGCCTGTTAGTATTGTTGCATGTCTTCCATACATTTTACTTGATATTGTTGTACTACTTATACACTGTTTATTTGGAAACTGGCTGATGATCCTCCTAGTACACAGTGGTGGTGTACTGATACTGCACTTGCTTGTCTTTCTTGTGAGTATAGGCAATCTTCCAGCGGCTGAGACGCGACCTCATCTGTAGTACCAGCGTTCCAGACTTCAAGGTTGAGCTGTTCGATCAAACTGCCTTGGACCTATATTTAAAGTTATAGCCCATTTGTTTTGGGCTTAAATTATTTCCTTTATGTTTTTGGGGTTGCATCCCCGTACTCTAGACATTGGTCGATTGTTTGGTACTGCGACTTTCAAATTTTAGGGGGTAATTTCCGCAGGTTAATGTTAATGAAGTATTTTCCTTATTTATTGAATGCTAGTTTACTTTTTGCACTTGGTTTTGAGCTGTTAGAATAGTTAAGTTTGGGGAATTGATGGTTCGCTCACCTGGGTGGTTGGGTGAGTGCCACTCACAGCAGTCTGGGTCATGATAAAGACGGTATCAGAGCCCTAGGTTCGTTTATCTCGTCGTACCAAATAGGTCTAGTAGAGTCCTGCAGAATGGTGCAGAGACGTCCGTACTTTTCTTCAGAATGCTATGGGACCTTAGGAAAACCTATCTCTTCCTTCTTTCCTTCATGTTATAACTTGATTCTAATTGGTATCTGGTGATACAAATTGGTATCTAACCTCATTCGGTCTTTTATCCGCAAATGAATAACACAAGGAATAAAGGAGCTAGAGCAGCGGTCCCAGCAGTGGGTCCGACTGTCCGTGGTAGAGGCAGGGGAAGGGGAAGAGGATGAGGTAGAGCCACACCCACCAAGGGTGGGGCTCGAGCAGCTGCTGATGCATGCGAGGCAACCCCTTCCCCACCTCAGAAGCATGTTGCTGAAGAGGTAGAAGTTGTGGCTGAAGATGGTGAGGCTCAGGAGGAGGCGGCACCGGTTTGGGGTGCAGGCCTTCCTACTATGACACCGAAAGCCTTTCAGCAGGCTTAGAACATTCTAAGTGGGTTGGTTGGTACTGGAGCCATACCTGCAGCTTATGCAAATTAGGTCTTGGATACTCAGCCTACAGTTACTACAATGCCTAGGATGGAAGTAGCTTCGGGCATGAATGCTTTCTTCAGGCCAATGCTAGGCCTAGTGATGACAGGGAATGAGCATGAGATGCTGACCAAGTTTCTCAAGCTGAAACCTCTTACGTTTCAGGGTATGGATAGGGAGGATGCTTCTTGGATTGCTATGAGAGGTTGCACAAGTTGGGTATTGTGCATCCGCATGGGGTTGAATTTGTCACTTTTCAGCTGAAGGGTCATGCCAAGCAGTGGTGGAGGTCTCATGTCGAGTGTCGGTCTTCTATTCTACCTCCACTGACTTGGGAGCAGTTCCACACTTTGTTTCTAGAAAATTATGTCCCCGTACTTTGAGGGACCGGAAGATAGATGAGTTCTTGAACTTGGAGGAGGGGAGCATGTCAGTCTCGGCTTATGAGGCTAAGTTCCATGCCTTGTCTCATTTTGCTACACAGATGTTGAGTTCCGAGGAGGAACGGGTTCGATTGTTTATCAAGGGTCTGAATACTGAACTGCAGGTACTGTCAGTACATATGACTTCTTCAGGAAAAGGATTTAATGATGTGGTGGATTATGTGAAGAAGTTAGAGGGAGTGATGCAAGCGGGGCAGGCTAAGGCTTTAGCCAAGAAGCCCCGAAATGAGGGAAATTTTGGTGGTTCAGTATTCCAGGGGCCAAAATCAGCAGGCTTACTCGGCCCGTCCTATTCAGTCAGGTTTGCCAGCTACTACAGATGGTCGTCAAGGAGCTCAGCTCCTAGGGGCCAGGGAGCGTCATATACATCAGCTAGCAGACCTACACTTGACCGTGGTTGCTTCCATTGTGGTGATCTGGGCCACTTTAAGAGGGAGTGTCCATATAGGCAGACAGGTAATCAGGGTCAGTAGTAGTTTAGAGTAGTGGTATCGGCAGGCAGATGCGGTAATGCTAGGGGTCATCCACAGGGTGGGCGAGGTAATTTTCAGGGAGTCCGGGGAGATAGGGGAAACAGTGGCGCAGGCAGGGGTGCAGCGCAGCTGGCCCGAGAAGTTGCCCGGATTGATGATCAGGCTCATTGCTATGCTTTTCTAAGGAGGACCGAGGCAGAAGCCTTAGATGCGGTGATCACATGTAACATTCTTGTCTGCGATAAAATGGCTTCGGTATTATTTGACCCAGGTTCTATGTATTCTTATGTGTCTGTGAGTTTTGCGTTGGGTTTGGATCTAAATTATGATATCCTTGATTCCCCTATCCATGCTTCTACCCCGGTTGGAAGTATGTGATTGTGACTCATGTTTATCGTGACTGTTCTGTGGTGTTTGTGGGGTTGCATACTTGGGTAGACTTGGTAATTCTGAATATGGCTGATTTTGACATTATTTTGGGTATGACCTGGCTATCTTCTTATCATACTGTGTTGGACTGTAAAACCAAGACTATGGCTCTAGAGATTCCGGGTAAGGATAGACTAAAGTGGGAAGGTGTGTACAGGCCTAATCCAGCTAAGATAATATCATTCGTTCGGGCTAGGAAGCTAGTGAGGAGGGGGTGTCTAGCCTTCTTGTCTCATCTCCGGGATGATAGCATGGATTCCCCGTCTATTGAGTCAGTTTTGGTGGTTTCAGAATTTTTAAAGGTGTTTCCAGCGGACCTGCCTGGTATGCCTGCGGACAGGGACATAGATTTCTGTATTGATTTAGAGCCAGGAACTCATCCCATTTCCATCCCTCCGTATCGTATGGCTCCGGCAAAGTTAAGGGAACTTAAGACTCAACTGCAGGAATTCCTAGATAAGAGATTTATACGTCCAGTGCTTCGCCTTGGGGTGATTCAGTTTTTTTGTAAAGAAGAAGGTTGGTAGTATGCGGATGTGCATAGACTATAGGCAGTAGAACAAGGTGACCGTACGTAATGAGTACCCTCTACCCCGTATAGATGATTTGTTTGATCAGCTTCAGGGTGCATCGGTATTTTTGAAAATTAACTTAAGGTCGGGGTACCATCAGTTAAAGATTAGGCCTGAGAACATTCTGAAAACTGCTTTTTGGACTCGGTATGGGCATTACGAGTTTCTAGTAATATCATTTGGTTTGACCAATGTGCCGACAACATTCATGAATTTGATGAATGGGGTATTTAAGTCGTATTTGGATTCCTTCGTAATTATGTTTATCGATGATATTTTGATCTACTCTAAGAGTAGAGAGGAGCATGCTAACCACCTTTGTATTGTTCTGGATATATTGAGACGCCAAAAGCTTTATGAAAAATTCACTAAGTGTGAGTTTTGGTTGAATTCAGTTGTATTTTTAGGGCACATAGTGTCAGAACAGGGGGTGATGGTAGAACCCCAGAAAATTAAAGCAGTCAAGAGTTAGGCCCGACCTAGCTCTGTGACTGAGGTGAGAAGTTTTGTTGGGCTCGCAGGGTACTACCAGAGGTTTGTTAAGGATTTTGCTTCTATCACTACTCACCTTACCAGGCTGACACAGAAAGATGTACCATTTGTGTGGTCCGACAAGTGCGAGTAGAGCTTTCAAAAGATCAAGACACTTTTGACCACGGCTCCTATATTGTCTTTGCCAGTCGAAGGTAAAGACTTTATTATTTACTGTGATGCTTCACATTCTGGTTTGGGTGCTGTGTTGATGCAGGATAAGAATGTGATAGCCTATGCATCCAGGCAGTTGAAGGTGCATGAGAGGAATTACCTGACTCACAACTTAGAGTTGGCAGCAGTGGTCTTTGCTCTCAAGATTTGGAGACACTATCTTTATGGTGTCAAGTGTGAAGTGTTCACTGATCATCGCAGTCTGCAGCATGTGTTCACTCAGAAGGATTTGAATCTGAGGTAGAGGAGGTAGATGGAGTTATTGAAGGACTATGATGTGACTATTCAATACCATCCGAGTAAGGCTAATGTGATGATAGAAGCGTTGAGCCAGAAGACAGTTAGCATGGGTAGTTTGGCTTATATGGGGGTGTCCAAATGACCACTAGCCAAGGAAATTCGGGCTTTAGAGGCCAAGTTCATGCACTTAGGGGTTTCAGAACAGGGTGGTTTGTTGGCCAGTATTGAGGTCAAAGCCACTTTCATAGAGGAAATAAAGGCCAAACAGTTTCAGGATCCGAAACTGAGTAAGCTTCGAGGTAAGGTAATATCCGGGGAATTTGGAGACGTCATGCTAGACTCTGGTGGAGTGTTAAATTTTAGGGGGAGGATTTGTGTTCCTCGTGTTGATGATATAATTTAGGATATCTTGACAGAAGCTCATGGTTTGCGGTACTCAATTCATCCAGATGTCACTAAAATGTACAGGAACTTGAGGCAGCGTTACTGGTGTCCCGGGATGAAAGAGGACATAGTTGATTTTTTATCCAAATATCATAACTACCAGCAAGTAAAGTATGAACACCAGAGACCTGCAGGACTACTTCAAGGAATGCCAATTCCAGAGTGGAAGTGACAAAGGATAGCCATGGATTTCTTGGTGGGTCTTCCTAAGACACTGGGGAAGTATGACTCAATTTGGGTTATTGTTGAAGGGCTGACCAAGTCCTCTCATTTCATTTCGGTCAGGGTAGATTACAATTCGTAGCAACTGGCTAAAATCTACGTGAAAAAGATTGTGAGATTGCATGGGGTGCCACTGCCATCATTTCAGACAAGGGTACGTAGTTTACTTCCAAGTTCTGGGGCAAGCTACATGAAGAGTTGAGTACACAACTCACTTTTAGCACAACCTTCCATCCTCAGACTGATGGTCAGTCGGAGAGGATGATCCAGGTATTAGAGGACATGCTGAGAGCATGTGTGATGGACTTCGGGGGTCATTGGGACCAGTTTCTACCATTGTGTGAATTCTCATACAATAATAACTATCACTCCAGTATTGACATGGAACCATTCGAGGAATTGTATGGGAGGAGCTGCAGATCACCGGTTGGGTGGTTTGAGGAAGGCAATGTAAAGCCTTTAGGAGTGGAACTAGTAAAGGAAGCGCAGGAAAAGGTAAGGGCATTTAGGCCAAGTTGCTGGCTGCCCAAAGCAGGCAGAAGGAATATGCAGATCGCAAGGTCTGGGACATGGAATTTCAGGTTGGTGAACAGGTATTGTTGAAAGTGTCACCAATGAAGGGAGTTATGCGGTTTGGTAAGAAGGGAAAGCTTAGCCTAGGTTCATTGGTCCGTTTGAAGTTCTTGAGATTGTGAGGCCAGTGGATTACAAGTTAGTACTCCCACCCAGTTTGTCAGGCGTCCATCCGGTATTCCATGTATCCATGCTTAAGCGATACCATGGGGATGGGGACTATATCAACAAGTGGGATGAGGTACTTTTCGATAAAGATCTTCGTTATAAAGAGGAACCATCTTGATTCTTGCCCGGGATGTCCAGAGGATGAGGACAAAGGTGATTGATATGGTAAAGGTTCAGTAGAAGCATCATCCGGTTGAGGAAGCCACTTGGGAAACCGAGAAGGACATGCGGGACAAGTACCCTCAATTGTTTGAGAATTTAGGTACTACACTTTCCATGTTTTATTTCTGTAAATTCAAGATTGATCATTCGGGGACGAATGATGGGTAAATTGTATCTGTTGTAACGACCGGGTCCATCATTATGGGTAGTCCAATCGTGCCATGTTTTAGAGTTAGTAAGCTCCAGATTTGGGGGTTTGAAATTCTAGGCTAGGCTAGTCTCGGCCGGTTTAGGAGTTAGGCATAGTATAGGACCATACGGGTAAGTATGGGGTTGTATGTCTTGTGTTGAGCTAGTTTTTCTCATAGCTAACACATAACGGAGTTTGGGGGACTTTTCGGAATCGAATTTGGGTAAGTAGAACTCCCGGAATTGAGGTTGACGTGAAGGGGTTATTTTGGGACGTCGAGAAAATAAGTGTGTTGTAAAATGGATTGATTTTGGAGGTTTTATGACTTTCTGTCCCGTGTCAACCGCTATAGCGGTTGATACTTCACCGTAGCGACCTCCGCCGTAGGGAAAAAATTACCGCTACAGCGGAAGTCAACGTCGGTCATCCTCCGCCATAGTAGGCGACTCTGCTATAGCGGAACCGCTATAGTAGAGAGGACTGCTATAGTAGGCTCGACGGGAATTAAAGCTGAAATATTCCCCAAAACATTCAGTTTTCACAATTCATTTTTAGAGAAGGGCAAGGCGATTCCAGGCGTTTTTCCTCCATTTTTCCATTGTTTTCTTCCCTAAGTAAGGTTTCTACTCTCCAGTCTTCATAATACTTTTCCTATGCGGTAGAATTGCTAGGAGGGAACTTGGGGGAAGGTTGGAATAACCTAGGAATGGTAGAATCCGGGGAAGAAGGGGGATTCTAGACATGAATGTTCTTGGGTATTGTTAAAAGTATGATATTATGATCATAGGTTGTTAAATTCTCTATCTTTATTCGTAAAAATGATAGAACTACGGAGATTAATGGTGGAAAGCCCGGGAAAAAGGGTGGAATGATCATGGGTGGCCTGGGGTTTTGGGATTCGCTATAATTCGGGTAATGTGCAGGCCTTGTTTATTAATTTCATGTACTTATATGTTATTTTAGACCAAGAATGAGAAAGGAATCCGAAACACGGGAAAGCTCGGGTTGAGTAGAGCTTGGATCATTTTGGGGTAGGTGATGGCTTACGATTCCTGTGAATGTTGTATGTTCTTGTACTCTTATCTAAGTGGTTGTATGAATTGCATTGCTTAGAGGGATTGTGTAGAATGTCTAAGAGTCCTGTTTTACAGTCAGTGAGGTGAAGGGTGTGTACTTGTTGGTTTACAAGTTGTATGTTCATTATTTGACTGTGGATTGTTGATATTCGGTTGGCACGGGTACCACGCCTGGTACAGTTATACTAACGGTTGGCATGGGTACCATGCCTGGTACAGGTATAACAAACGGTTGGCACGGGTACCATGCCTGGTACGAATTACTAACAGTTGGCTCGGGTACTACGCCTGGTACGAGTTTATTTTTCTGTATCATTGCATTGTTATTGATTGCATTGCATTGACTGTTATTGGTTCCGTGAGTGAACCGGGCTGTTTATTGAATTGTGATATTGACTGGTGGTCCTTGAGTGACCCTGAATTCTTCTATATTTGTCTAATTAGTCTTGGTTTAGGCCAGGTTATCTGTTAACACTTAGGTGTTGTCTAGAGGGGACCCCAGGGTGGGTTCGGGCTAGGCAGAAAGGATGGTTATGTGTATCTGACTGTTGCTTATAGTTATTAAGGGTGGATTTCATGCGGGAACAAGTTAGGGAGATACTTTTAGTCTAAGGGAGCCTATTAGTATTGTTGCATGTCTTCCATATATTTTACTTGATATTATTGTATTGCTTATACACTATTTATTTGGAAACTAACTGATGATCCTACCAGTACACAGTGGTGGTGTACTGATACTGCACTTGCTTGTCTTTCTTATGAGTACAGACAATCTTCCAGCGGCTGAGATGCAACCTCATCTGTAGTACCAGCGTTCCAGACTTCAAGGGTGAGTTTTTCGATCAAGCTGCCTTGGACCTATCTTTAGAGTTGTAGCCCATTTGTTTCAGGCTTAAACTATTTCCTTTATGTTTTGGGGTTGCATCCCCGTACTCTAGACATTGGTAGATTGTTTGGTACTGTGACTTTCAGATTCTAGGGAGTAATTTCTGCAGGTTAATGTTAATGAAGTATTTTCCATATTTATTGAATGCTAGTTTATTTTTTGTACTTGGTTTTGAGCTGTTAGAACGGTTAAGTTCGGAGAAGTGATGGTTCGCTCACCTGGGGGGTTGGGTGAGTGCCACTCACGGCGGTCTGGGTTGTGACAGTGAGCAAGTTTTATTACCAATACAAACCACCCTCTCTAAAGAAAGAAAAACACTCAAAAGGTGAAAGTGTTAGTCCATTAACCATTGGATACGTGACGTACAAATAAATCATCAACATCCAGGAAAAGGGTATTTGTGAAAAATGGCCGCGGAATCTCGAACCCCCCCTAAAGATATAGTAAATCGAATTCCATTTGGAGGAATATGCCATGTATGCAATGATAATTATATATTTTAAATTTAAACAAGTAATTTGTGGAAAGTAACAATAAATACAAATAAGAGTTAGCCAAACAATAAAATTCCTTTGGTTAGAACCTAGATGAATCTGCAGCGAAGTCGCCATTCTGTTGCGATCTCTTTCGAAAATAAAAGAACATCATAACTTCGAGGATAAATTATTTATTTTAATTTTATTTGAAATAATATTTAAAAAGAGTGATAGTAATAGAGAGTCACCACTTATTTTTTCGGAAATTAAGAAAGCCATTTTAAATGGGTGTTTTTGAAACTTTTTTGTTGATAACCAGAGTTTTGGGTAAAGGTAAAAGTGATCCTCTAAAGAATGTGTTAAGAACCTTAAGGATCCGCTAACATGCGGTTGACCGGCATATTTAAATATATTTGGCTAACGAAAATTCCTTTATATTAAGATGAATAAAATGTATTCAATACTGATCAATTTATTTTACTCCAATTAATAAAATAAATTAAATGTCGAAGTTCTGAAAAACTTTTAACTTTAACGATTTTATCCGATTTAAGACTTTAAGTTTAATAATTGACCTAACTTCTAAAACGTGGATTTTAACCTCTTATTAACTATGAAGGGACACAGAAAATTCTCCAAGTTATTCGATAAGCTTAAGTTTGCCTAACTTAAAACAAACTAAGAAAATATTGAATGACCAAAGTAAGATTATTGAAATTTACTTTAGTTATTGCAGTAACTTATAGGCTAATAAGTTATTTAGATTAGGATGAATTTGAATTTTGAATTTTAAATAGGTTGTTTGAGTTTTTGAGATATCTTAGGTTTTTTGAATTCTAAATTATGTAGATTTTTATTTTAAGTTTGCTATTTAAAGCCCCCCAATGCTTAACAAAAATCTTTGAAAGTCATTTCAATTCATTGAGAGTCATTTTTCAATTCCTTTTTGCTGCCCCATCTTTTAAAAAAAAACCAACAGTGGTATCAGAGCTTCATTGATCTTACGGGATCTATGAGTTCTTCTAAAGAACTACCAAATCATTTTTAACCCATCAGGGCTATTTTCAACACGTGTTTAATGCACAAGCTATTTTCATTCATGGCAAGAAGCAATCTCTCTTTGAATGCCCCAAAAATTTTCACTGACAAAAACTATCTGATTTGGTCAATGAAAATGAAATCATATTTTAAAAATTATGATTTACGTGATGTTGTCATGAGAGAAAAATTCTTACATCAACATATTGTAAAACCTATAATTGTCCAAATGAAAGCACTTTCAAATAAGACAATGTCATGGAAGGTTTTTTAAGCACAAAATCAAAAGAACAAAAAGAAAGAAGAAGAGAAAGATCAATATCAAAAAAATGTGCAAGTTAAAAAATAATGACAAAAAATTTAGCAATAACTGTAGAGCAAAAATTGAGGAGGAGTAATTTCTTAAATTGCTGTATTTAAAGCAAAGGAGGAGTGTTAAAATTTACTTTAGTTACTGCAGTAACTTTTATGCTAATGAGTTGTTTAGATTAGGATGAATTTAAATTTTGAATTTTAATTAGGTTGTTTGAGTTGTTGAGATATCTTAGGTTTTTTTGAATTTGAAATTATATAGATTTTTGTTTTCAGTTATCCATTTAAAGCCCCCCAATGCTTAACAAAAATCGTTAAAAGCAATTTCAATCCATTGAGAATCATTTATCAACTCCTTTTTTTTTGTCCCATCTTTTAAAAAAATCAACAAAGATGCACAATTTCAACATAAAATTTCTCCCGAAAGATTCATTTAGATTAAGTAAAATATTAGTTTTCAAGAGACGAGCAAAGAAATAATAACATTAGAGAAATAATGGAAAAATGATTCTGGGGCCTTGGCCAAAATCGGTGACAGTAAGCAAGTGAGCCTGCAAAATTTTGACCCAATTTATATTTCTATCCAGAGGAGAACTAGACTTTTGCTATTGTTCTGCTACTTTTGCTTGAGTTGTTGCTGCTTTTTGATACATCCATGATAGAGTGAGAGAATAGAGGTCAAAGGGTTACAAGAATTCTAGTGGCAGTATCGCCTCAAACGAGACTTGTTGTGGAAGCGAGAGTCTCTATGGAGACTCCATTTTAGCTCGCAACGTGTACATGTAAGAGAATAACTTGCAAAATAGGATTAGAAAAATCTAATTCTTGGCATAAACAGAAAAGTAACTACAAAAGATAGCGACTTTCATAATGTAAAATTCAAATGAAACATGACATGGTTTGGGCATAAGAATATTTCATCACTTAGCCAATTTGAACTAGTTAAGTGTCTTTTTGGATTAATTATGTTAAGAACAAACAATAATCTTTTGGAGTTCAAAACCCAATATAAATATTATTACTATATTTGAACTAGAACAAAATCTGATTTTTTTACTAACTTAAAGACCTTTTCAAAGAAAACTTAAATAAGTACCCCACTTAGATTTCGAAAGATTTCATAACTATGATCCTTTAGGCAGAATGTGGTTTTAATTTTTTTAAAAAACATGCTTGAAACAAGACCAGACCTTCTACCTTCACATAGTAATATAGAATTGCACCAACATTTATTAGCTCAGGTTATCCACCCTCATAGTAAGCGACTGAATTTCAACAAATTCTAATACATAAAACTAGCTAAAGGCACATCCTTTTCCCATTTGGCTTTTTTTGAAAGAACTAGAAAGTAATCTGAAGAAGAAGTTCAATATTCCCTTGATTAGCTTTGAGTGGCATTGTGAGCTAAACAAAGCCTTAAAAGAGAGGCTTGACACTATTTTAAAGACCACAATCTATTGTACAAACTTCATCTTTAGTAATTCGATTCTTTAAGTGAAAACTAAAGAGTAACCTTTAAAGAATCTCGACTACTAACTTCTTCTTAGACTCTAGATTATATGGAGGGATAAAATAGAGTCTTTAGGAAGTTGTAACTGTTTAACCATAATAAGCTCATAAGGTGGAGGCAGGCAATTGGAAAGACGTTCCACTTTGATATTGAGGATAGCTAAAAGTCACCTCAAAACTACAACTCCTAGACCTCACATGATACTGTGAACCAGAGAGGTCTTGAGTTTCGACGTAAAACAACTTCAACTATTAACTAAGAGGTTGACTTTGGTCGAATAAAGAAGAGAAGTAAATCAAATGAAAAGAGGGAAAATAGTGAATTTAACAAAGACAAACATCCAGAAAGAATCAATAAGACCTTCTTGCAAGAAAGACAAAAATCTAATAACATATCCTAGTAGAGGCTTCACTTGTCCCTCACAAACCACATAAACGCTAAACTACCAGCATTCATCCAGACGAGATCAAAATAACAACAAGGAAAAAGGCCAAAACATAGGGTAATATTAGTTAAGAAGAACAACCAAACTTTATCCAAATAAAGGCATATCATATCACCTAGGTGAGATTAAATCAATCAACTTAGAGGCTTCTCATATTCCTCTCACACCATATAACAAGAAGCCAAACCAATGAGATAGTAACGAGTATAGTTCTAGTTTTAAAACATGAATTCAATCTTACGAGTGAGATTAAGAAAGGGGTTTTTACGTAATTCTGGGCAGCGAATCCTGGATGAGCGAGTCTTGCAAGAAAAAACTTCAAACTTCCAATCTAGGTTAGGATTTCTTGATTTTTTAATAGTAAGAGGAAAGGACCCTCCAATATAATAAAAATTTCAAGAAAAGGTGTAAAGAACCATCCTTAAATCAATGGGAAGAGGGATATTTATAGGTGAACATAGGATTCAAATTGGGGGGAAAATGTTTTGGGTATTAGACAAGGTTTTCAAAATTCGAACGGGAAATCTTTCAACCATCCACATATGTACTAATTTGAGTCTAATCAAACAAACTTTAGAGGATTCCGTTGTGAATCATGAGATTATTACATTGGAGGGGCACCTGGGACCTTCTAGAACATTCGTGGTTCTTACAGCTCATATCTTCGTACAAAATAAATAAAAAATAAGAGGGAAATTGGATGAACGAAGTAGCTTCATCGATTGATGGTTTTCTGGGATTTTTGTGGTGACATTTTGGTGAGGATTTGAGAGGTTTGGAATTGTTCTGTGTTGTTTGGCGTTGTTCATCGATAAAGGGGAAGAACAGAATAAGAGTAAGGAGTGTGAAGGGTTTAAGGGAGTGTACGCGTGAGAGAATTAGTAAGGATCATTGTGTGTGTTTATATATGTATCTGTAGAATAGGAAAAGAGTGAAGAGGTGTTGGGAATGAGCCATTTCATGGTCTTTAGGCCTTTTTGGCCTGATTATTAGGTAAAATTGGGTCCAATTTGACTTCCAAAAGGAATAGTGAAAGGACCTAGTCCTTATAAGAATTGAGTCAAAAATTAATTTTAATTAATTAACGAGATATTTAATTTAATAATTTAAATAATCATTTCAACATAAATCTTAATTGTCAAAAATTAATCATAATATGATTTTCCAACTTTAATAAATTTTAAGGAAAATAAAAGATTTAATTAATTTCAGGCACTTACTCGGAGAAAATCTCCTCTGAATTATTTATTAAAGAAAAAGGAAATATATTTTTCATTGAAAAATGATAAAGTCTCCTAGAAATTAATTACAAAGAATATTTATTTTAATTTTAAAAATAATTAATTTGAATTGATATAATCGGACGTCAAATCATATAAATCAAAATTCATCGTCATCTTCAGTCAACCCTCGCTTTCGTTGCTGACACAGTCACCGCCTCCACTGACTTCTCTTGACGGTCACTAAACAAAACATCTTTTCTTATCGCCGGCCACCATCGTTCCACTCTCCGTCGATCTATTCTCCAGAGAATTCGTGTTTTTCTCGGTGAATCTCGATTGGAAATGTGGGATTAGAAACCAAAAGCATACCTTTCAAGCATCACTACCGTCGCTACTCAGATACCGTCTGTCGGAACTTAGAGCTGTCATGCCGGTGACTACAAATTAGTTTCTCCGGCAGCTTCCCGACGAACCCAATAATTTCTTTCACCGTTTCTCTTTTCTTTCTTTTCTTTCTTTCTCTTTCTTTCCAGCTGCTCTTTTCTTCCATTTCATTTTGCAGGTCATATTGTGAGACAGACACAGGTGACCAGATTCCAAAGATTAGATTTCAGCAACCAATTTCAGCACCAAACTTTGCTGGAATCCACCAAATCAAGCAAGAAATTCGGTCTTCTTTTCTACCAGCTTAGACTCGGTAATTTCTATTGCTGAAGCTTTATTTTTCTAGCTTGACATTTCTTTAATATTATTATGTTCTTGGTCAACTTTTAGATTGGAATTTGCTACTTGTTGGTCATTGATTGTTTTTGCCTGTTGTCTTGTTGTGTTTAGGGTGCTATATAGTTTAAATTTGTTCCTTTTTGTATACTTGATATATTGATTCGTAATTCTTGATTGTTTTTGTTCTTGATTATCATGTATTTTTGCCTCATCTTATTTGCACTTCCTGTATTATAATTGTATCGTAGGTTTGTTAATTTAGTTCATTTTATCCTTGCTTTGCTTGCACTTACTTTAGTGGCCTTGGTGGATGATGGTGGACTTGGGTCATATCTTCGGTCGGGGTTGGGGTCGGGATCGGGATCGGGGTTAGAGTCAAGTTTAGGGTCAGGGTTAGGGGTGGGGGTGAGGGGGTAAGGGCGGGGGTTAGGAGTGATAAGAGGGGTAAGGGTACCTCTAGGTTGAGAATGGGGTCTTGGAACATAGGGACTTTACAAGGAAAGTCCATAGAACTTGTGAAGACTCTTAGAAGTAGGAGGATTAAAATAACATGTGTCCTTGAGACCAAATAGATAGGTACTAAGGCGTGGGACGTGGACGGGTATACGTTGAGTTACTCTAGTGACGTGTGAAATAGGAATGGGCAGGGATCTTAGTGGATGAAGAGATTAGGGAGTATGTGGTTGAGGTAAGAAGAGTTAATGATAGGATGATGTTGATTAAGTTGGTATTTGGGGGGTCTACTTGGAACATAATTAGTGCTTATGCACCACAAGCGGGCTTTGACAAGGAGGAAAATAAGATCTTTTGGGAGGCTTTACATGAGGTGGTTAGAGGTGTGCCCAACACCGAGATGCTTTTGGTAGGAGGAGACTTCAATAGACATATTTGTTCATTACTGAGTAGTTATGATGATGTGCATGGAGGCTCTGGTTTTGGGGAGAGGAATGAAAAAGGAGTTTCACTTTTGGATTTTTCCAGATCCTTTGAGTTGTCAGTAGTGAATTCGAGCTTACCTAAGAAAGAAGAACACTTGGTTACCTTCAGTAGTTCGGTAGTCAAGACTCAAATAGGCTTTTTGGTGCTTAGGAAGGGAGATAAAGGTCTTTGTAAAGACTGTAAGGTTACCCCAAATGAGAATCTTTTGACCCAACATAAGATTTTGGTAATGGATTAGGATATCAAGAGCAAGAGGACGAAGAGGGTTATGGATGATTGACCTAGGATTAAATGGGGTAGCTTGACTATGGAAAATGCCCTGGAGATAAGGGATAAGTTGATGGCTAAGGGGGCTTGGGGAAGTAAGGGGGCTGCTGACAGTATGTGGGATCAGACTGCCAGTTTTATTAGGGAAACCGTGAGAGAGGTGTTGGGGGGTCTTGAGAGGTCGATTTGGCAGGCATCGAGGGGACTGGTGGTGGAATAGGGAAGTTCAAAGAAAGGTGGAGGCAAAAAAGGGCACTTACGTGAAGTTGGTGGAAAGTATGACCGAGGAATAAAAAATGAAGAATAAGGAGGAGTATAAGGTTTCTAGGATGGAGGCTAAGTTAGCGGTTACAACGGCTAAAATTATAGTGTGAGAAAGCTTGTATGCAGAGTTAGAAGATAAATGAGGGGATAAGAAGTTATACAGGCTAGCCAAGGCTAGAGAGCGGAGGGCCCAGATCTTGACCAAGTAAAGTGCATCAAGGGAAGGATGGAAAGGTTTTGGTGGAAGAGGTACTCATTAGGAGGAGATGGCAGTCATACTCCAATAAGCTCTTGAACGAAGCAGGGGATAAAGACATTGTGCTGGGGGACTTGGAGCACTCAGAGAGGGGTTGCGAGTATGGTTATTGTAGGCGTATAAAGGCTGAGGAGGTTAAGAGTGGTATTTGTGAAATGCGTAAGGGTAGAGTGACTGGGCCAGATGAGATCCTAGTGGACTTTTGGAAGAGCATAGGTAGCGCAGGTATGGAGTGGTTGACCGAGTTATTAAATGTCATTTTTAGGATGAAGATGCCCAAAACTTAGAGATGGTGTATGATGATTCCTTTATACAAGAACAAGGGTGACATCCAGAATTGTGATAACTATAGGGGTGTCAAGTTGCTAAGTCACACTATGAAGGTTTGGGAAATGGTGGTGGAGTTGAGGTTGACGAGGATCGTGATTATTTCTGAGAATCAGTTTGGATTTATGCCCGGATGCTCAACTACAAAATTCATTCATCTTGTAAGGAGATTGGTGGAGCAATATAGGGAGCGGAAGAAAGATTTACACGTGGTGTTTAATGATCTGGAAAAGGCTTGTGACAAAGTCCCTAGGGAAGTTCTATAGAGGTGCTTAGAGACTCAAGGTATCGCTGTTGTGTACACTAGGTCGATTAAGGACATGTATGATGGAACCAAGACTCGAGTAAGGATTATTGGGGGAGACTCAGAGCACTTTCTTATTTTAATGGGGTTGCACCAGGGATCAACCCTTAGCCTATTTTTATTTGCCTTGGTGATTGATGTTTTGATGCAACAAATTTAAGGTGAGGTGCCATTGTGTATGTTATTTGCGGATGATATAGTTTTGATTAGGAGAACCACCGAGGAGTTAATGCTAAGTTGGAGGTTTGGAGACAGACCCTAGAATCTAAAGAGTTTAGGTTGAGCAGGACCAATATAGAATATCTAGAGTGCAAGTTCAGTGAGGTGACGTAGGAGGCAGACATGGTAGTGAAGCTCGATACTCAGGTTATTCAGTAGAAAGATAAGTTCAAGTATCTTAGATCTATGATCCAGGGTAATGGGAAGATCGACGAGGATGTCACTCACCATATTGGTGCTGGGTAGATGAAATAGAGGCTCGCTTCCAGAGTCTTGTATGATAAGAAGGTGCCTCCTAAACTTAAAAGAAAGTTCTACAGAGTAGTGGTTAGACCATCTATATTGTGTGGGGCAGAGTGTTGGCCAGTCAAGAACTCTGACATCCAAAAGATAAAGGTGGCAAAGATGAGGATGCTGTGATGGATGTGCAGGTTTACTAGGAGGGATAAGATTAGAAATGAGATTATCTGAGCCAAGTTGGGGGTGACTTCGATGGATTTCAAGATACGGGAAGCAAGGTTGAGATGGTTTGGGCATGTGATAAGGAGGTGCACGGATGCACCAGTGCGGAGGTGTGAGAGGTTAACTACAGATGGTTTCATGCCAGGTAGAGGTAGACTGATAAAGTATTGGCAGGAGGTGATTAGACATGATTTGGAGTAGTTATAGCTAACCGAGGACATGATCCTAGTTAGGAAGGCATGAAGGACGTGAATTAGGGTAGAAGGTTAGTAGGAAGGAATGTGTCCTTGTTAGTAGGTAGGAGTAATTTATTTTGAGGTTCGTGCTAGAATTCATAGTGCTAAACTTATAATGTTTAGTTCTTAGTACTTTGGTCATGTTTGTTATTTTGGGTAGATTGATTGTAGTATTATTTTATGGTAGTCTTGTTTCTGTTACTGTCTGTTATTTTGGTACTACATATTGTTTCTTGTTTATACTATGTCAGCTCTTAGGCTGTTGTTACTTGAGTCGGGGGTCTGTGGGAAACTTCCTCTCTACCTCACTTTTGAGGTAGTGGTATAGACTGTGTACACTCTACCCTCCCCAAACCCCACTATATGGGAATATATTGGTATGTTGTTGTTGTTTTTGTTGAATTGTTATAATTAAAGAAGCTCAATAATTAATTCGGTTTGGGAGGGTCAAAATTGGGTGGCAATAGTAATGACCCTCCTGGTTATTTTTGTGTTTTTTTGTTTGTTTCTTCTATTTCGACCCTTCCTATAGCTCTTACACTGTATTTGTGACCTGCCGAGATGGCTGGCATAGTTCTCTAGGTGTTTGGTCAGGTTTTAGAAGGGGTTCCCTATGTTAGAGCTTTTAAAGTTGAGAATTTTTACTTCAGTCAACATTCTTAGGATACGGGCTCATATGAGAATTCTTGGAACATGGATTTTGGGCTAGCAGGAATATTGGTTCGGGTCCTGAGGCTTTTTGACTCATTTTTTACGCTTGGGTGAATTTTAGAGTTTTTGGTTAAAGTATTGACTTTGATCAACATTTCATCAAGACAACTTTCGTTGGTCGTTTCATCAATTTCATTGAGCCTGGAATGCCATTTCCAGTTTGGTAGCATGTTTGATTTGTGTTCATAGGGTTTTGAATGAATTTTGGGGGTCTATTTGGGGACTTGGGACTTTGGTTGAGTTGTTGATGCAGCCACTTCTATAGAGCTTGGCTCACACTAGCAGATCCGCTCTTGCAGTGAGTTGGCCACACCAGCCATAGCTAGTGATGTCAATGGGCTGTACTCTTACGGAGCTTGGCCCGCCCCTACAGAGTGAGGCTCGCTCCTGTAGAGGGTGCACTATGCACCCTTCTCCGCTCCAATGACATTTCATTGATGTTATACGCTTCCGTCTGTGGGCGTTGGCTCGCTTTGGCGGAGCCTGAGGAGAGATAAGGTCTTTTTTGCTGTGGAGAATCCACCGCTCCTATGTCATCACGCTTGCGGTGAATCTTCCGCAGAAGCGAGGATCGCTGGTCATTTAATGACCTTCTCTTTCGCTTGATTTCATTTATTCTAAGACATTTCCTCCATTGTTGAAAGCTTGGTGAAAGGTGTTCTTCACCAATTCTTGGCGATTTTACGAACTTGTAAGTAAATTCTCTTCCTCGTTTTATTGTATTGCTATTTCTTCCTTCATTTTCGTGTCTAATTCGCAAATTGATCTTCTAATTTCTTGAAAATTCTCTTTTTGATCATGGGACTTTTCGGGCTGTTTTGGGCCCTGATTTGAGTCCTATCTATACCTAAATTTTGGGCATGCGATCCTTACATCATGAAGAGAATAATTATGAAATTTATTTCTGATTTCGCTGGCAGGTCTCGAGGGTCAATTTTTGACCCGATTTCCTGCCCAAACTGTACATTATCAATATGGTATTGTTAGTTTTGTATTAATGTGTAGCTCATTTATTTAATAGCGTGGCAGCGATTCGAGGCTTTACGGAAAGGAAAGGCTTTCGTGTGATGATTCGAGATTTGTCGTTTGACATTAAGGTTGATTATTGTTTTTATTTTTTGGTCTTAGCTCGGTTAGGTAGTATATTGTATAAATTTCAAGTTTGATTAGAGGAATTAGATGGATAGGGTTAGGTTATATAAAATTCTTACTATATGGCCTGCTTCGGGAACCTTAAAATAATATTTCTTCTTAAGTTTTAGTTTAGGTTACTTGCTATCGTGTTAGGATTAGATTAGGGATATTTAGTATAAATCTTAGGAAATGATTTCATGGTAGAGTAGCTTTCTTTCATTGATTTTCATCATTTCTGCTTTTATTTCTATATTTTCCCGTTATGAGATTGTGTGCTCGAGGAAATTGGACTAGCTGGAATTCAGGTTCTCGTGACTTTGTTGTGGAGGGTGGTTTCACCTTGTTTGGAGTGTACATATACGTAGACATATACTTATATATACTTGGGTTTGTTTGGATCAAAATCAAGAGGGCATCATGAGGAAGGTATTAATTGTAGACCATGAAGGCAATAAATCAGACGACACATAAAACTATACTAAATAGCTATATTATTTATAGGTTTGGTCAACTGACCTCGTATTATGAAAACTAATATTAAAAATATCAAAACTGTTGATAGAAAATCTCCCCTGAAATAAAACTCTCTAAACGACTATATTGTGGATGCTATTGTGTTGTGTATGAGAAGTAAAGATCTTCTATTTATAGAATTTCAAAACTTCTCCTTCAAGAAATAATTAACTAAATATGGAAGAGTTCTTTTACGATAAGGAAACCTTTTCCATCAAGAAAACCTTTTTGAAGTAAAACACAACTATGGTAAAATCCAAATAAGATAGGAAATTCAGGGCAAACCGTAATAGTGTTGGCACGCATACATTCATACATGCATATACATGGATTGTGGCACGATTTGAAGGATTTTGGCTTTAAAGAAGAATTGTGTCATTTTACTACGGATTTTGGGTAACATAAAGATAATATCATTTTTATCACTAATTTCTAATTTGGAAAGACTGTATCACTTTCACTCTCACCCCGAGGAACGTTTTTTAAATCTTTTCTCTATTTACTTTTCTATTGATGGGTCCGAGGCACGATTTCTGGGTGGGCTGAGGGATAAATCCTGGGTTTCTTTACTTTATGTATATATTGATAAGCTTCAGCGGCCCGAGGGATAATTTCAGGTTATACTTTTCTGTATTGTCCATATACTGCATTGCATTATCATCATATTGCACAATATATATCATGTGTACTTTTTTTCTCATGTATTATTATTATTATCTTCATTTCACCCTTGTATGGTTGAGCTTTCTAGGTTAGCTTTTGATGTATAGGTTCCTTCATGTCTTTTATATTATATATTATTTTCTAAGCTCAATCATCTAAAGATACCTACTAAGTATCCGTGTTTTGGTACTCATACTATACTTTTGCATTTTTTTTTTATGGTGGACCAAGTACGAGTCACCCTCGCTGATTTCCTCCTCATTCAAGGACCTCTATTTATTGGATTGTGGTGAGCTCTAGGCTTCTGGAGACTTCTTTTATTCTTGTATTTACTATCCATATTTTGTACATTTTGGGCAGTCTATATCAGTGTAATTCTACTCTCGTACTTTAGTGGCTGTTGTACCGGTAACACTAGGTCTAGGATTGGATATCTTGTACATTTTGTCGTTCCTTCATTTCCATAGGGACCAAGTTGTATATTTTGTACCTGTTATATTTGTATCTATACATGATGGACCGCTTGTCGCAATTCATCTTTCCTTATTATTATTCTTGTCATTACTTTTTGTTTACATCTTTGGTTTTGGCTACCTATTAGAGGGTTATAGTAGATGCCATCATGGCCCGATATCGGGTCATGACATAATCCTTTATAAAATTCACATATGAGAAAGCATATATAAACATTTCGATCCAGATTTTAATTGTAGTATTAGATTAAGGGTGTGTTCGGTATGAAAGAATGGAAAAGGTTTTCTTAAAAAAAAAGTTTTCTAGGAAATAAGTGAGTTTTCTACTTATTTTCTTGTCTTTGGTAGGGTAAGAAAAAATTATTATACTAAAAGCATTAGTACATAATTTAGACAAATACAATGGGAGGTGGGGGGGAAGGTAGGGGAAAGGGATGGTGGAGATGAGGGCTATGGAGGGGTGAAGAACATGTGTGTTGAAAAGTGGAGAGTAAACAATCAATGTGAAATGTCACTAGTGAATCAGGTTTTTCCTACTTTCATTCGGGAGCTCATTTTTCTCATTTTTAAAGGAGTATGTTTTCCTAGAAAAAATATTTTTCAGAATATTTGACCAACTGAACATCAGAAAATTTGAAAATGTTCTCCTTTATAATGAACACACCCGAAATATAAGTTAATTTGATGTTAAAGCGAAAGTAAATATTTTAAAATTGATTCTTATTTTAGAACCAAAAACCTTTCTTTACCTAAAATAAGTTATCAATTCAACATTAAATGAAGATGATGAAATCTAGTTACCCCGTTCTTATTGTAAAGAGTGGTTCATTAATCTTAGTATCAATTTTCAGCACTATCTTTTTTGGTAAATTATTTATTATTTTAACCATTCATATCTTAAAGAGTTGTAAACTGTCAAACTACTATCTTCGAATTATAGGATAAAATAGCTCACACGCTTTGTCAAGTATTACTAATAGCTTGAACGTAATTCGTCTAATGTTCTCTTTTTTGTAACTGTTCAAGTTAAGTTCCTCGAAAGATATACAAATAATTTTTCTTGGTTCTCATATTATCTTTTTGTTCTTCTAATATATTCGTTTTTTGTTCCAGTTTAGTAGGGACGAGGAAATACAATGATAACAAACAAAAATATACAGTTAGTCCATATCATATTATTCAATTGATTTGTCTCTCTTTTAACTCTTTCAGCACCAATGATTGTGGGTGCTGCTGTAGTATCATCCATCATGCTGGTAACTATTATCGGCGGTGATTCTGCGATGATGATTTATCGCTGGATCCACTGTTACAGTACATAATCTATATCGATGTTGAGTCAAACCTTAACGTGGAAACCAACACACCGAACAAAGGCATTGTAGATGAAGGAAAGGTGCCTGATCTTGCTCTCATGCCAGTGGAGAGTATGATGGATATGTAGATAATAGTGCAGGAGGCTGAGACTATTACACCTTTGTGTCGGGTGAATAGATCAGCCGATGTGAATGTGGAAAGACCGAGCTGGTTGCCCGAGAACTAGAAGCTTGAAACAAAAGTTTGTACCTCTGGCGCCACTATCAGAACTATTGATAGAGTAAATTTTCGTGTCTTAAATTACATATACATATAATGTTGGGCTATTTAGACTATTTTCACCTCTTTTATCCCGTATTTAAGAAAAGAAATCTAGGTTTATGGTTATTATAAACCATAAATAGTCTCACTAGTACTAGTATGTATACGTAGTTTAAAGCTAGATTTATTTTGTTAAATAAAGGATAAAAGATGTGAAAATAGTTTAAATAGTCCAACATTATATGTATATGTAGTTTAAGAGACAAAAATTTACCTTACCAATAGTTCCGGTAGTGGCGCTACAGGTACGAACTTTTATTTCAAACATCCAGTTCTGAGGAAACTAGGTCTGCCTCTCCATATTCACCTACACTGATCTATTCACCCGATGCAGAGGTCTAATAGTCTCAGCCTTCAACTCCATCATCTACATCTCCAGCTTACTCTCCGCCAACTCGGAGCTAGATCGAACAACTTTCCTTCATCTACACCACCTTTGTTCTGTGTGGTGGTCTCTACGTAAACATTTGACTCATCATCGATATAGGTTCTGAACTATAAAAATG
The DNA here is from genome assembly GCA_003996215.1 of Jaltomata sinuosa. Classification (NCBI taxonomy): domain Eukaryota; kingdom Viridiplantae; phylum Streptophyta; class Magnoliopsida; order Solanales; family Solanaceae; genus Jaltomata; species Jaltomata sinuosa. The sequence goes on from QJPP01000539.1 coordinate 131,137, forward strand.
GATCCGACGGTAAATCATCAACACAGAAGTCACCACCAGTAACAGTTACCAACATGATGGATGAGACGAAGACTACAGCCACAACCATAAGCATTGAAAGAGTAAACAGAGAGGAAAATAAATTGAATAATGTGATATGGACGGACAATATATTTTTATTCGTCATCGTAGTATTTCCTCATACCTACTAAACTGGAAGAAAAAAATGCATATATCAGAAGACCAAAAAGAGAATATGAGAACCAAGAAAAATACTTGTATATCTTTTTAAGATATTAACTTGAACAATTACCAAAGAGAACATTAGACGACTTACATTCTAGCTATTAGTAACATATAATAAAATGTGAGCTGTTTTATCCTATAATTCAAAGATTGTTGTTTGATAGTTTACAACTGTTTAAGATAGGAATGGTTAAAATAATAAATACTTTACCGAAAATGATTGTACTAAAAATTATAATAAGGTTTATGTACCACCCTTTACAGTAAGAATGGGGTAACTAGATTTCAATATCTTCAATTAATGTTAAATCGATCACTTATTTAGGTGTAAAAGAAAGGCTTTTGGATCTTAAATAAGAATCATTTTAAAAATATTTAGTTTCACTTTAACATCAAATTAACTTATATTTTGGGTATGTTCATTCTGAAGGAAAACATTTTTCAATTTTTCCATTTTTGGTTGGTCAAATATTCTGGAAAATATTTTCTCTAGGAATACAAGCTCCTTTAAATGAGGAAAATGAGCTCCAAAATGAAAGTAGGAAAAACCAGATTCACTAGTGACATTTCACATTGATTGTGTATCCTCCCTCCTTCCAACACATCTTCACCCCTACGCCCCATATCCCTCATCCCTACCATCCCTTTCCCCTACCTCCCCACTCCCACCTCCCATTGTATTTGTCTAAATTATATACTACTGCTTTAAGGATGATAATTTTTTCTTATCTTTCCAAACACAAGAAAATAAGTAGAAAACCCACTTATTTTCTATTTTTTTTTTAGAAAAACCTTTTCCATTCTTTCATACCGAACACACCCTTAATCTGATACTACAATTAAAATCTGGATCAAAGTGTTTATATATGTTTTTTCATAAGTGAATTTTATAAAGTATTAAGAATCAAAATATAAATGCATAGAACATCATCAAATTAAGAAAAGAAAATGAAGAGAAGAACGAGAATATTTTCAAGACATAGCTCATTCTAGCATAAAAGCATAAATAACTATTACATCAACAAAGAAAGGAAAGAAAATGAATAGAAAAACTTACAAACATGATTTTCATGATTCAATTATGAAGAATCCATGAAGAATTCATGTTGGAAATATATCCCATCATCACCGTCATCCTCTTCTTCATTGTTGTGAACTCCCTTCATCTCAGCCGCAGTAGGCTGAGTTTAGAATGAAAGGGACAAGTGTAACATCATTATATATTGGAGGAGTAAGAGATTAGGGTTTTCTAAAAGTTGTTGTAAGCTTTGATAAAAACTTATTTAATCCCAATTTTAAGATAAATATCAAAAGTAATCTTTTATTTTTTATGTAACCGCACTACTTGTATGGACTTTACTCCTCATTTAAATTCTTTTTGGTGAAACAATTTAGAAATAAATATTTAAAAAAGAAAAGGAGAGTGTCTAAAAACTAGAATAAAGAATTGCATTTCAAATGCATTGTCTATAGTACCCTCTTTTCCATCCATTCCATTTTCAATTGAAACAGACAAAAGCAACCATCACATAAATTGAATTTGGATCTCTTTGGATGTTTGAATAATGAATTTTATTTAAATGCTAGCATACCACAATAATTGAAATGAAAAAATATAACTAAAATTAGTAGAAACCCTATTCTATCAAAGGAGTAATTTAAAATCTCTAAAAGCATTTAATGTTCTAAAATTTGTAAAAAAAAAAATTCTTTTAATTTATATATCTTTATGTCACAACCCAACTACCAGGCCGTGCATGCACCTACTCTAATCAACCTAGATAGGAGAACCCTTACCACCCGAATCAATAGGTAGTGCGAAAAAAAATAAACCATGAAATAAGCCCCTTTAATATATGAAAAATCTATTACAATAATATGCGGAAAACCTTTTACAATTTTAAACAGCCCTCCCTAGAACCTAGTCTAAGCCGGTACAAGAGCTACTACAAGATGACATAAAATTGAAGAAGACACAACTCCCACCATAGAATCAAGAAGTAGGAGCTGCTGGAGAATCACGGTCATCCTGAACCTGTGAAACATCACCAATCCTACAACAAGACTATACCCAAAATGGTATAGCAAGAGTAGAATCAGTACAAACACACATACTGGTAGGCATCATTGATCGACCCGAATCCACTCCTACCATCATATAAGAAATCAAGGTAAATACATAAGTCAAGTACTTCCACCCGTCAACATCCACCATTATCAAAACCCACTTCGGAACAAACCTTCCTATCCCTTAGACTTCCCAAGTCACCTTGTCACCTAGACTTCCCAAGGCACCTTCACATTACCCGGCATTTACGCCCATACCCGGACTACCATTCCCTTACCCTAGTCAATCACTATGACTCAACAACCCGGAGTAAACTCCACTACTTAGTGACGTAGACAACACCCATCGTACCGCCGCTTACTAGTGCAAACCTCCCCAATGACCCCCAGGGCCATACCCTACAAGCAACCATAGCCAACATTATAACCAGACCACAAGTCTCTTCCTTAGTTTATCAACCGCACTTACCAAGATTAACTGACATTGACAATTTTCAGTGATAACAAACCTGTACCCCTTTTTACGTAACCCGGACCAAACAAGGATCCCTAGGACATCATCTATGCCAATATCATGCGACCCCTGTTCACAGAAGAACCACCTTGTCACTTAAGCACACTAACCTGGCCCATCAAGGACCAACTATACGCAAAATAATAATAATAAATCTCAGCCCTCTCAGGAACCCACATGTGCAGAGCATCAATAATATATAATCTGATTCACTCAAGCAACCAACAAGTAAGGAACAACAAGTGACAATTAGAACCGTAACAATATAATTTCAGACTCTCAGTCTTCCTTCTAAACTTATCAACCACGTGAACCGGTTCAACAACCAACTTACACAATGAGCAAGTAACAATAGCATATACCCTTTTTATCTTTCCTTGACCCACCCTGGGATCCCCCTAAACAACACCTAAATGTTAAACATGCAACCCGGTCTACACCAAGACCAAACTCACAAATCAATACAATAACAACCCGGACTTTCAAAGACCATATGCAATATTCAAAAATCATAAACGCAACCCGGTCCACTCAGGGAACTATTATTAAAATGCAATAACACAATAAAGTAAAATCGTACCAGGCGTGGTACCCGAGCCAACCGTTAGTATTCTCATACCAGGCGTGGTACCCGATCCCATCATTAGTATTCCTGTACCAGGCGTGGTACCTGAGCCAACCGTTAGTATTCTCGTACAAGGCGTGGTACCCGATCCAACCGAATGTCACACAATCCACAATAACAAATAATGAACAATCAACACTTGTAAACCAACAAACAATAACACCTAGTCCATTTCACAAGACTGATAACTGGACCCTTAAACATTCCTAATCATTCCTTAAGCATGCAACTCATACAATAATTAGATGAAAGTACACAAACATACAATGCATACAGGAATAAATAATCATCACCTACCTTACCCCAGGTATGTAAACTTAAATTAAATACCGTCCGAAGACTAAAGCCAATTCACCCCTTCACAAAAACTAGTGGATACATCCCATCCTGACCCTCCTCCTAGGGCCAAAACAACATGGAGAAACCTCCCCTAACCTTGGTAATACCGCTATTTATGATATTCTACTTTTTATACCAATTTATTTTCTAGAACTTTTGTTCCTTTCACAGTCATTTAATTACCAAACCCTCCCGGTTCCCCGAACCTTCCCGACATTCTAGTCCCTGGATTTTATTATCATACAACACCTAATTAAGCATAACTACCTAAATTATTACATCATATTATCACCACTCAATAATTTCTAGTTTAACCAATTCAACAAAATAATTCTCCTCCAGGCTCCGTGCCCGAAGGTCTAGGCATGGATTCTCCCTTTTAATCTATACAACAAGTACGGAATAGAAACATGTCAATCTACTCAATGAAGAAAACCTAGCCTACCTGGATGCCGAGCAGCTGCACAATACACTTTTTGGCATTGTGAAGGCATTCCCTAATGATTGTCAAGCCCAAAATCCGTGGTTTCTCATTCTTTCAGCCGGATTCCCTCCTCCCCATGTCTCCCAAGCTTTCGAGTAGCCTAGGAGGGTTTTTGGAGCAATCCTCATCTATTTTTGACTAAATAAGGGAGAATGGGATTATAAAACCTATTTCTGGGCTTTCTGGTTCCGTCATTCTGCTATAGCAGACTGCCAACCGCTATGGTGGTACCGCTATAGCGAGCTAAATCCCGTTACAGCAGACTCAATTTTTTAGCACGAAGAATCTTCAGTAAAACAGTCATAACTTTTTACTAGGGAAGCAGATTGAAAAACGGTTGGTGGATTTGGAAAGAGGACTCGTAGATTCTTTAATTTAGTGGGTATTGGGACCACTAACTCCTTATATTCTAGGAAGAATGCACGTTTGAAGTTGATCCTTATTTGCACTTAGCCCGAAACTAAATCGGTAAGAAAACTTTCAACTTAACTTTGTGCTAGGAGTATTGTATGACCCTAGTACATACCAAATGTACTCTCATACTAATGAATTAATCCTAACTCTTATTACGAATGAGAGGCACCTACCTTGATCATAGATATTTTCAGTAACAACGTAACAGGTCGTTACAACAGATACCAATTTACCCATCGTTCATCCCCGAACAATCTCTAAGGCAGAAAGAAAAGAATGAATTAGCCCTTAGAATCTTAACACTCTACTATGAAAGCATAGAAATAGCCTTACGCGAACTACCAAACTCTCAAATCCCACGGGTGTATCCCAATTCAACCAAAATATAATTTGATTCTGCTCAGTCAAGGGATTTCTTCATTCGAGCTATACTAGACCAGTTAGATTACTCCTTCTCGAGTGCCCAAGAAATATGGGGCCTCGTTGAAATACCAGAGCAAAATAATTTCAAACATAACGGATTAAAACTTAATTTCCACGCTATGGTGCTGATCGTTATTGACTTCCACTATAGCGGTAATTTCTACGGTATAGCAGAGGTCGCAATAGCGATCTGTCAATTGCCATAGCGGTTGACACTGGACAAAATGTCATAAAGTTCCCCAAAGTTCCCATTTTACAATACACTTAATTTCCTGATGTTTCGGAATAACCCCTTCACGTCAACCCACATACCGAGAGTTTTACTTACCCGAATTTAATTCCAAAAAGTCCCTCGAACTCCTTTATGTCAGTGCTAAAAGGAAAATTAGTTTAATACAAGACACGTTACCCGATTCTCACCCATATTGCCTTAGACCATACCTTGCTCAAAAATCATCCGAGACTAGCCTAACATTAAAATTCTAACTCCTAACCCAAGAAAAATCTTAACCTAAGAAATTACACCCTAAACAATGATATACCGAACATAATATTAGCAAACACTACACTGTATTTTCCCTTTGGGACTTCAACCTTATGACCCTTTTCACCCATCCATGATCAACACATAAGGATAGACCATCTAGAGTATAACTAATAACTAATACACCACTATGGATTTTATTAATGCATAGATTTTCCACCATCTCTTACTTTAGTCTATTTAACCCTCATCAATCCATCATTTATAACTAACAAAATTCTTAGTCATCACCCGGGGTCAAGATATGCTTATTTAGCCTCGTAACTAGCTTATAACTAGTCAAATTACTGATTCAACATGTCTCAATCACTCATGAAAAATAACCACCAAGTAACACCATATCCACCCATTTCCTTTTATCGCACATGGATATTAATCCTTATAACTCATGTACTAGATCACAACTCAATTAGCAATTTAAAACAATACAGGAATGAAAACAAAACAGGGGGGAAATTGGACAGGGATTATACGCTGCCTATCCCGCTATAGCGACTTGCACATTGCTATGGCGACCCCCATCAGTAGCAGCTCAGAAAATTTTTGTTCCTGCAAAATTCCCTCATTCCTCTTCCCTGGTTTCCACATTAACACATGAAATCGCGTTGTGGTCTTAAAATATAACCTCAAGACCAACCTCAACTAAGCATAGTCAAGAATTTAGCACCATATTTTCATAACATCAGCTACGAAATGCATCAGAACCATGTACTATAACATATTCCCGCTATCTAGAGTTCTTGGGTCTTGATTCTTGATAATGGGTAATGATCATTTATCAATAATTCTCTAAGGTAATCCATAAAAATGATGAATTTAAGTGAAATAATAGTGGGAAAGCTTGGGAATGGATGGAATGATCATGGTTGGCCTGGGGTTTGGGATTTTTCATAATCCGAGTAATTTGTAGGCCATAAGACTTGATTTTTGGTTACTGTGTATTTGTTTCTAAACCAAGAACAAGCAAGGGATCCTGAAAGGGGAAAAGCTCCGGCATTGTAGAGCTTTCTTATTGAGGTAGGTGATGGTTATTGATTCCTATGTACATTGTGTGTTTGTGTACTTTGGTCTAAGAATTTGTATGGTTTGCATTGCTTAGGGAATTTCCAAAAGTTCTGTTTTCAGTCTTGTGAAATGAACTAGGTGTTGTTGCTTGTTGGTTTACAAGTGTTGATTGTTCCTTATTTGTGACTGTGGATTTATGTGATATTCGGTTGGGTCAGGTACCACGCCTGGTATGAGATATACTAATGGTTGGCTCAGGTACCACGCCTGGTACAAGATATACTAACGGTTGGCTCGGGTACCACGGCTGGTATGGGATAATACTAACGGTTGGCTTGAGTACCATGCCTGGTACATGTTTACTTTATTATATTATTGCATCTTTATTTAATGGTTCCCTGAGTGGATGGGGTTGTGTTTATGAATTATGGTTATGTATTTTGGTCCTTGAGAGGCCGGGTTGTTACATTGCTTATGAGTTTGGTCTTGGTGTAGACCGGGTTGTATGTCTAACACTTAGGTGTTGTCTAGAGGGGATCCAGGGTGGGTCCAGAATATGTAACAAGCTATATTTCTAATTGTTGTGGATCGTTTATCATAATTGTGAAGATGTTTACATATGGGGACCAGTTAAGGAGAGACTTGTAGTCTAGGAATGCATGTTGACTTGTCTATGTGTTTCCGAACTCTTACTTGATTTTCTGAACTATTCCTACACTGTTTTATTTGGATCTGGCTGATGATCCTACCAGTACATGGTGGTTATGTACTGATACTGCACTTGCTTATCTTTTTGTGAGTACATGAAATCTTTCGGCGATTGACGCAAGACCTTTTTTGTAGGATTGACTTTTCGAGATATCAAGGGTGAGCTATTTGACCAAGCTGCCTTGGTGTCTATCTAGTTGAGTTGTAGCCTATTTTTTTGGGCTTAGACTATTTCTATATTTGGGGTTGCATCCCCGTACTCTAGCTTTTGGTAGATATTTTCGGTACGATGACTTTCAGATTCTAGAGAGGGATTTTCCACAGTTTATTTTATTTATAGAGTTGATTTTAATTATGAATAATTGCTAGTTTACATTTCTACACACTGGTTTTAAGTTGTTAGGCTAGGCTAAAATTTAAACTCTATTGGTTCGCTCTTCCAGGGGTTGGGTGGGTGCCACTCACGATGGTCTGGGTCATGACAAAGATATAAGCTAGTTGCGAGGCTAAATAAGAATAGCTTGACCTCGAGTGATAACTAAAAAAATGGTTAGTTATAAATGATGGATTGATGAGGGTTAAATAGACTAATGTAAGAGATGGTGGAAAATCGATGCGTTAATGAAACTATAGTGGTGTATTGGTTAGTGGTTATGCTCTAGATAGTCTATCCTTATGTGTTGATCTTGGGAAGTCTAGGTGCCAAGGTGACTTGGGAAGTCTAAGGAATAAGTAGGCTTGGGTTTTGGTAAGGTGAATATTGAAGGATTGAGTATTGTAATTAATTGTTCATTCCCTTGATTTCTTATATATGGTATTACTCGGTTGTTATTTTCCTTGAGTGATTAAGACATGTTGAGTTTTTCTGTAATTACCTGTTGGACTGGTGGTAGGGTTCGTCTATCTAGGTATATAGAGTAGGCGCCCGCATGGACCGATAGGTTGGATCGTGACAGATGGTATACCGGTCTCCCAGTACAAGAGCAAAATGTAGAATAGAGTCCCGCGGATTGGTGTGTTGACGTCCACATCTAATCCTAGGGAAGCTATGAAGCATTTTAGGAAACATCTTTCTTCTTCATTCCTTTTCGTGCGGTTCGTTTACTTTCTTGTATGAGTTGAGTCCAATTAGTATTTCTCGATTTCTAATTGGTATCTCAAAAAAGTGTAGGATGTCATTAGACTCTGATAGCAATGAGACAAGCGAGAGGGGTTGGAACCAGGAAGGTTCCAATTGGTATCTGGCCTAAGAAGCTGTGGTAAGGCATGGATGATCGACTAATGATCATCCATGGGATGAATAAAGAGTAATTTATGTGAATTGATTTCGTTGTAGGTTGGAACTGAAATGTTGTGTGTTATAATGCTTGTACGACTTACTTAGTTGCTATGTGATTGGTTTCCTTGTGGCAAAATTGTGGGTCTAAATGTATTTATGATTTGAATTGGTATCTGTTGTAACAACCGGACCCATCGTGTCACGACCCAATTTCTCGGTCATGATGGCACCTACAACCCCCGGTAGGTGAACCAATCCCCGTAGCCCAGAACAGTTAGTAATGGGCTACTATCTAACAAATAAGAGAACAAGACGAAGAGAACAGATAAAAGGACTATAAATATATACATATGCGGAAACTAAACCAAACCCCAAGACCTAGTATCATAGTACAGAGCCAAAACTACATACATGGAGTGCAAACGATCCAAAAGAATATATACAGATGTCTCTGAATGGTAATAGAGTACATAAAGCAAAAGATAAACTAAAGCTAAGCTCCGATCGCCAAGAGCTCACCTCAGCCTGAAGTAGTCCCCAACAGATCTCCAAGCACGAATCACAATGATCTAACGGCGATGGCCCACGCTAGGATCTGCACCCAAAGATGCAGGGGGGTAGGGGTGAGCACCAAATGCGAAGCATAAGGTACCCAGTAGGTATCATTGGCTGACTGGGCACATATAAGATAAAAGCGTAGTAATAGACAGAATAGAAGCAAGCAGTCACAGAAATCAACGAAAGGTACACAGGAACTAGCCCAGAGGGAAATCAACAGAACCACATGTGAGGCTAGTAAGCAGAATATACACACCATAGGCACAGGTGAAAGTAAGAAACAACGCACCTGGGGTCCTTGCAACAACAGTGTATACAAAATCAGTTTACGAAATGGACGGTATACCGGTAACCTCAAGTGTAAGAAGAAGAGAGAAGAGTAATGATAGACATGCTTAGAGACATGAATCAAGCCCAACTAATCATATCAATCTCAATCCAGCAACTAGCAGTCTAGCAGTAACCAATTTCATACTTAACCGTAACAGGGAACAATTCTGTAAGTAAATAGCAAAAGTCTGCCTACAGTCCCCCGGCCGCCCATACAACCGAGGAACACAAACAAGTGAAAACAAACCCTCCGGCATCCCATACTACCGGAGCGTACAATCAACAAACAGCAAACAAGGGTGGAGCCTCAAACAATGAATGATATGATGCATGAAGATCTCAGTGAAATGGTATCTCTGTATGTACCTTCCCCGACGCTGATCTGGCCCAGCAGGTAGGTTCCATGGAAGGACACTGCCCGTATACCTCTACTCCACCGGATACCCCTCCTCCGGCACACGCAGCCCGTAGCCCCTGGCCCGGATGGCAAGGTCCATGGAGGTCCCAGACCCCATACTAAAACTCAGTATCAAACATGTCGTCCGGAAGCAAGTCCAGTATCAAGATAGAGACCCAGTCTCGAATATGCAAGACCCAGACCCTGTCCAGGACTAAAGTAGTAGGAAAATGTCTCAAAAACCCCTCCAAGGGTGCCCGGGCGTAACCGGGTCTAAACAGTAAAAAGTCATCTCAGGTGCTCGGTCCGACCGAGGCTAAAATCATCTCAAGTAACAAGAAAACTCAACTAGCACTCCGGCCCTGCCGAGTCTAGCATTAATCGTAAAACTGATGATTTTAAACATAATTTTACTTTTCTTTATCCAGAAATATTCACAAGTTAAATCAAACCATTTCCAAATTATTTCCATCAAAAACGGGCCCCTCGGGCCATGCAAGGTTTAGAAAATAGTGCCAGTAGGCCCGAAGCCAAAACCATAGTAAAACATGGATAAAACATCTTTATATGCATGGAAATGGTATGATCACACACAATAGCTGCCTAGCAGCTCACAATCAACCTATCGATCCTGCACAGGCCCACAGCTACTCAGCAAGCATAACCAGCCTAGAAGGATAATTCTATGCCCGGGACTCGCGGACATTTCCAAAATCCCACCTTCTATGTTCCAGAGTCAACAAGGCCTCACAGGACCACAAGGGTAAATAAAATATATCGGCAAATACTACAAACAACGGAAGAACAAAAGTAGGCGGACATGAATAAAGCGGTCGAGGTCTGTGGTACCAACCTAATAAACCAACCCAAGGATGCCCATTAATACAATTTTATTCTATATATGCGGAGTCTAGGGAAAATAAACCGTAACCTACCTGTCGTCCGATGACAAGCTTGAACCTCTCCGAAAAACCTCCAACACGAAATCAAACTCGGACTCGGGCTTGAATAACTTGGCGTCGATAATTGATTTCTTTTCCGATGATCAAACATAATGTAAAAATATTGCTTCCAGAAAATACTCTCAATGTGCGCAACAATAATAGTACAACATCTCCATAATTTGATACTACACTTTCTTAATAACTTTCACAATATTTATACAGCAATAAAAGTTAGGCAGATATGTCATAATTGGCATGACACCACGTAGATAGTGAATTGTTGGCCACTCCCTCCACCTCCACGTGGAGTGGAGGTGGCAGTAGTATGAAAATATTTTCATCCCGTTATGTATATACTCGGGTATTATATAAGCTCGTGGTATAATAAATATAACTTTTTAAATATACCATAATTCATAGAAAATTATTTCGAATAAAACCTACTATATTATAATAATAAATTTCAACATAACTAAATTTACTATCTCCGTAAAAATATTACAATGTATAAAAACCTTATAAAATAAATACATATACAATTATATCGTAACAAAAATATTTTTCATAAACCTTTAAAATATTTTGAAAAGGTAATAATAATATAATTTTTACCAAATTCAACTTTTAAATAAAATATTTTCAATTACACGCGCGATGCTAATAAAATTCTTAAGCTTAGGTTCGTAATTCACCGACGCACGATTTTAATACTCAAGAATTCTCTCGGGATCCTCCCTTATGTTTCATCACTATTTTGGAAATGAAATGGCGTTTTAAAACGTGACGTTGAGGCTTAAATCGAGTTTAACCCGACCCGGTTCGCGACCCGGTACGTAACCCATTTTCTGCCAGACAGTCCGCGGTAAAATAGTCATAACTTTTTACTCTGAGATCCGTTGGACGTGAGGTTTTGTGCGTAGAAAACTAGACTCGTAGACCTTCGATTTGGTATTTCGGGGGACTTCTAACACTTTATATATTGAGAGAAAAGCTCCGAGACATTTTACCCAAAGATCAGGAAATTTGTCAAAGAAACTTACGATCACACAAATGGACCAGGCGCCGCAATACCGGTCCCGACATGCCTTAACGGTTCAAGGAAAACATATACTTGGAAATAACCGGAAGGGTCATTACATCATCCACTACTAAAAAGGACTTTTGTCCTCGAAATTCAAGGTCAAGGGGGTACATGAAGGCTAAAATAGCTGCGGATACTGATCCCGCATATCTCTCTCAGTCTCCCAGGTAGCCTCCTCGACTGGACGGTGCCTCCACTGAACCTTAACAACCGGGATCTCTCGAGACCTCAATCTCCTAACATCCCTGGCCAAAATAGCTGTCGGCTCCTTTACAAAGGCTAAACCCTCATCCAACTGAACTGAATCCCACTGCAACACATGAGACTCATCTGGGACATAACGACGCAACATCGAAACATGAAATACAGGATGTATAGCTGAAAACATCGGAGGTAAGGCTAACTGATAGGTAACGCTACCAACCCTCTGCAAAATCTCAAACGGCCCAATGTACCTGGGGCTAAGCTTGCCCCGCCTACCAAATCTCATCACGCCCTTCATGGGCGATACACGGAGAAACACCAAGTCACCGACACTAAACTCCAAGGCACGAAGCCTACGATCAGCATAACTCTTCTGCCTGTTCTGAGCTGCCCGAAGTCTGTCCTGAATCACTCGGACTCAGTCTAAGGAATCTCGAAGAAAATCTGTGCTCTGTGGCCCAGCACTAAAACCGTCAAACCAACCTATCGGTGATCTGCAACGCCTGCCATACAAAGCCTCAAAAGGTGCCATGCCGATACTCGAATGGAAGCTGTTATTATAAGCAAACTATGCCAAGGGAACAAACTGATCCCAAGAACCTCCGAAGTCAAGAACACAGGCTCGAAGCATGTCCTCCAAAATCTGAATGGTCCTTTCGGACTGGCCATCTGTCTGAGGGTGGAAAGTGGTACTAAGATGAACCTCTGTACCCAAATCTCGTTGAATAGCCCTCCAGAACTGAGATGTGAACTGAGTGCCGCGGTCTGAAATAATAAAAGCTGGGACCCCGTGCAACCGAACAATCTCACGAAGGTAGATCTGAGCTAACCTCTCTGCGCCATAAGAAGTCTGAACCGGCAAGAAATGTGCTGACTTAGTCAGCCTATCAACAATCACCCATATAGAATCAAACCCATGATAAGTACGAGGCAAACCAACAACGAAGTCCATAGTAATCCCTTCCCACTTCTACTCTGGAATGGGAAGTCGCTGCATCAAACCACCAGGTCTTATGTGCTCGAACTTAACCTGCTGACAGTTCAAGCACCGAGATATGAACTCTGCTATATCCCGCTTCATACCACTCCACCAGTAGAGCTGTCTCAAGTCTCTATACATCTTTGCTGTGCCAGGGTGAATGGAGTATCTAGTACAATGTGCCTCATGAAGTATCAACTGAATCAAATCACTAATCCTCGGAACACAAAGGCGACTATCAAACCTCAGAACCCCATCTGAATCTAGAGTAGCCTGGCTAGTCTCATCCGGAACAACCCGATCACGAAGGTCACACAACTGCTGATCCTCAAACTGACGGCCCTGAATCTGATTAATCAAAGTAGAACGAACCTCAATACTGGCGAGAACTCTGCTGGGATCCGACAAGTCAAGCCTAACCAGACGGTTAGCCAAGGACTGGATGTCTAAGGCCAATGGTCGCTCTGAAACTAAAAGAAAAGTTAGGCTACCCATACTCACTGCCTTCCGACTCAAGGCATCCGCTACCACGTTTTCCTTGCCCAGATGATACAGAATAGTAAAGTCATAGTCCTTCAGTAACTCGACCCATCTTCTCTGTCTCGAGTTCAACTCTCGCTGACTCGTGATATACTGAAGACTACGGTGATCGGTGAAGATCTCACAGTGAACTCCATATAGGTAATGCCTCCAGATCTTGAGCGCGAAAACTACCGCTGCCAACTCTAAGTCATAAGTGGGGTAGTTGCGCTCGTGGATCTTTAGCTGCCTCGATGTATATGCTATTACTTGACCCTGCTGCATCAACACACAACCAAGACCAACCCCAGAAGCATCACAGTACACGGAGAAGCTCTGACCCTCAACCGGCAAAGTCAATTGGAGCTGAAGTCAATAAGGCCTTAAGCCTCTGGAAGCTATCCTCATATTAGCCCGACCACTAAAATGGGACATCCTTCCTAGTCAGCATAGTCAAGGGTGCTGCTATGGAAGAAAATTCCTCAACGAACCGTCTGTAGTAACCTGCTAACCCAATAAAGCTGCGAACCTCAGTAACAGTAGTAGGTCTAGACCACTCGCAAACCGCTGGAATCTTTCCCGGATCAACCCTAATCCCATCCTTAGACACCACGTGCCCTAGGAATGCAACTGACTCAAGCCAAAACTCGCACTTTGAGAACTTGGCATAAAGCCGATGATCTCTCAAAGTCTGGAGTATAACCCTCAAGTGTTGCTCATGCTCATCTCTACTACGCGAGTATACCAAGATGTCGTCTATAAAAACTATTACAAATGAGTCCAAATACGGGCCAAGAACCCTGTGCATCAAGTTCATAAAGGCTGTGTGGCATTAGTCAACCCAAAAGACATCACCAGGAACTAATAATGGCCATAACGTGTCCTGAATGCTGTCTTAGGGATGTCCTCCGCCTTAATCCTCAACTGATGGTAGCCGGACCTCAAATCAATCTTCGAAAACACGACTGAACCCTGAAGCTGGTCAAACAAATCATCAATCCTCGGCATCGGATACCTATTTCTTCACTGTCACCCTATTCAGCTGCCGATAATCAATACAATGCGCATCGACCATCCTTCTTCTTCACGAAGAGAACAGGAGCACCCCAAGGTGACACACTAGGTCTAATAAACCCCTTTAGCTAACAGATCCTGGAGCTGCTCCTTAAGCTCCCTCAACTCAGCAGGAGCCATACGGTAAGGAGAATAGAAATGGGCCTAGTGCCCGGCTCTACTCAATAGCGAAATCAATATCTCTCTCAGGTGGAAGGCCTGGCAGTCGGTAGGAAACACATCGAGGAAGTCTCTAACCACAGGAACAGACTCAGGAGAAGTAGGGTCAGCACTAACATCTCGGACATATGCTAGATAAGCTAAACACCCACGGGAAATCAACTTCCTAGCTCGAAGACAAGAGATGATCCCAGATGGTGCATAGCTAACAGAACCCTGCCACATAACCGGGGATACACCGGGCACAGCTATGGTAATGGTCTTGGCATAACAATCCAAAACCAGACGGTGAGGGGATAACCAGTCCATGCCCAGTATCACATCAAAATCTAGCATATCAAGAACCATCAAATCACCCCAAGTCTCTGAATCACCAATAGATAACATACATAATCTCACAATCCGACCCACTACTAAGGAATCTCCTACTGGGGTCGAAACCGAAACAGGAACAGATAATGGCTCACTAGCCAACCCCAAACAAGGCACAAACTAGGCAGATACATATGAACAAGTGGATCCAGGATCAAATAAAGCCATAGCAGACTGATGGCACACAGAAATCGTACCTGTAATCACAGCATCTGAGGCCTCTGCCTCTGGTCTCCTAGGGACCGCGTAAAACTGACGATGACCTCCACCTGCCCGACCGCCATCCCTACCACCTGCTCTGCCGCGTGGAGCACCACCTCTACTCTGACGACCACCCCCTCTAGCGGGGGGCTGAACTACTCATAAAGGCTCGGCCAACTGAACTGTACCCTGCTGAAGGCAATCTCTAGCAAAATGACCAATCGCACCACAAGTAAAACAAGCCCCTGGCGGCCTACTCGGTCGGGATGAACCAGCAGATACCATATAACCACTACGGCCTAATGCCCCATAAACTGTACCCCTCGAAGACTGGCTGCTATAGCCCTGATGGCTGCCCTGACCCTGCTCGAACTGGGTACTACCGAAAGTCTGAAGGGAAGCCTGAACCGGTCGGCCGAACAAACCCTGGTGCTGCTGTGGCTGATAACTCCGGCTCCACTGGCCAGGACCTCTACCACCATATCTGGAACCACTATAAACACCCTAATGTCGAGGCCTCTTATCTCTGGACCCCTGATCCTGTCGCTGTAAGTCCTCCACAGTACGAGCATAGTCTACGATAGCCTGAAATGACCGACCACTGGCGATTAATATCTCAGCTGGCTGCCTGATCTTTGGCCTCAAACCCTATACAAATCTGCGAATCCTATCTGCCTCGGTAGGAATGATCATAGCTTCAAACGGTGCTAGCTGATGAAAATGGGTCTCATACTCCGAGATAATCGTGGACCCCTGCACAAGGTGAGTAAACTGCTCCCTGCGACGCTCCCGATCACTCTGAGGTAGGAACTTAGCCATAAAGGCCTCATAAAACTCAGACCAGGTCAAAGGAGGTGACGATGGTGGTCTACAAGCAACCTGGGCCCTCCACCATAACTTCGCTGGGCCTTCCAACTGATAGGTAGTATAACCAACCTCGTGAGTCTCCAACAAACCCAAATGATGCAACATCTCCTCACAGGTAGTAATAAAGTCATGTGGATCCTGTCCAAAAGTACCAGCAAACCTCGGAGGTGCTAACCTCAAAAACCTACCCAACGCCTTCTGCTCTGACTCTGTCATAGCTGGGCGAGGAGCAAGAGGCTGTGCAATGGATGGAACCGGAATGACCTCCGCACGGGGAGCCATAGTAGCAGGCTGCACTCCTGAGCTCTGTGCACCTAGGGCTACCCCCTGAGCGGATGTCTGTGCCACCTCAGAAGGCCGCTCTCCAATCACACCCAAAAGCTGAAATAGTAATCCCCGAATATCTGGAGACTGAACTGCGGATGGAGCTGGCACAGAAGTGGGTACTGGAGCTGGTACTGGACTTGGTGGTACCTGCGCTGCCCCCTGATCCATATGCTGCTCGGGCTCTATCTCCACCCTAGCAGCTCTAGCAGGCGCCACTGATCGGGGCCGTCCTCGACCCCTAGCTGGAGTGGGAGGCTCATCTTCGCGTGATGCGGATGATCTCGTACGAACCATCTGCGGAAGAATGAAGTAGAACAAATGAGACTTCCAGAAACTTCAAGGGTTCCACGCACGACACAGAAGCAATGAGAGAGTCAAATTTCCAAAAATGTCACTGTAGCCTCCCAAAGATTGAGTACGGACGTCTCCGCCCCAATCCGCAGGACTCTACTAGACATTGGCTCCTATACCGATGACACCGGTGAACCTAAAGCTCTGATACCAAGTTGTCACAACCCAATTTCTCGGTCATGATGGCACCTACAACCCCCGGTAGGTGAACCAATCCCCGTAGCCCAGAACAGTTAGTAATGGGCTTCTATCTAACAAATAAGAGAACAAGACAAAGAGAACAGATAAAAGGACTATAAATATATACATATGCGGAAACTAAACCAAACCCCAAGACCTGGTATCATAGTATAGAGCCCAAACTACAACATGGAGTGCAAATAATCCAAACAATATATACAGATGTCTCTGAATGGTAATAGAGTACATGAAGCAAAAGATAAACTAAAGCTAAGCTCCGATTGCCAAGAGTTCACCCTCAGTCTGAAGTAGTCCCCAACAGATTTCCAAGCACGAATCACAGCGATCTAACGGCGATGGACCACGCTAGGATTTGCACCCAAAGATGCAGGGGGGTAGAGGTGAGCACCAAATGCGAAGCATAAGGTACCCAGTAGGTATCATAGGCCGAATGGGCACATATAAGATAAAAGCGTAGTAACAGACAGAATAAAAGCAAGCAGTCACAGAAATCAATGAAAGGTACACAGGAACTAGCCCAGAGGGAAAACAACAGAACCACATGTGAGGCTAGTAAGCAGAATATACACGCCATAGGCACAGGTGAAAGTAAGAAATAACGCACCTGGGGTCCTTGCAATAAAAGTGTATACATAATAAGTTTACGAAAGGGACGGTATACCGGTAACCTCAAGTGTAAGAAGAAGAGAGAAAGAGTAATGATAGGCATGCTTAGAGACATGAATCAAGCCCAACTAATCATATCAATCTCAAATCCAGCAACTAACAGTCTAGCAGTAACCAATTTTATAATTAACCGTAACAGGGAACAATTCTACAAGTAAATAGCAAAGAGTCTACCTACAGTCCCCCGGCCGCCCATACAACCGAGGAACACAAACAAGTGAAAACAAACCCTCCGGCATCCCATACTACCGGAGCGTACAATCAACAAACAACAAACAAGGGTGGAGCCTCAAACAATGAATGATATGATGCATGAAGATCTCAAGTGAAATGGTATCTCTGTATGTACCTCCTCCGGTGCCGATCCGGCCCAGCAGGTAGGTTCCATGGAAGGACACTGCCCGTATACCTCTACTCCACCGTATACCCCTCCTCCGGCACACGCAGCCCGGATGGCAAGGTCCATGGAGGTCCCAGACCCCATACTAAATCTCAGTATCAAAACATGTCGTCCGGAAGCAAGTTCGGGTTCAAGATAGAGACCCAGTCTCAAATATGCATGCCCAGACACTGTCCAGGACTAAAGTAGTAGGAAAATATCTCAAAAACACCTCCAAGAGTGCCCAGGCATAACCGGGTCTAAACAGTAGAAAGTCATCTCAGGTGCTCGGTCTGACCGAGGCTAAAAATCATCTAAAGTAGCAGGAAAACTCAACTAGTACCCCGGCCGTGCCGAGTCTAGTGTTAATCGTAAAACTGGTGATTTAAATCATAATTTTACTTTCTTTTACCCAAGAATATTCACAAGTTAAATCAAACCATTTCCAAATTATTTCCATCAAAACGGGCCCCGAGGGCCATGCAAGGTTTAGAAATAGTGTCCGTAGGCCCGAAGCCCAAACCGTAGTAAAACATGTATAAAACCATTTTATATGCATGAAAATGGTATGATCAAACACAATAGCTGCCCAGCAGCTTACAATTAACCTATCGACCCTGCACAGGCGCACAGCTACTCAGCAAGCATAACCAGCCTAGAAGGATAATTCTATGCCCGGTCGCGGACATTCCCAAATCCACCTTCTACGTTCCAGAGTCAACAAGGCCTCACCGGACCACAAGGGTAAAAAAAATATATCGGCAAATACTACAAGCAACGGAGGAACAAAAGTAGGTAGACATGAATAAAGCGGTCGAGGTCTGTGGTACCAACCTAATAAACTAATCCAAGGATGCCCATTAATACAATTTTATCCTATATATGCGGAGTCTAGGGAAAAATAAACCCTAACCTACCTGTCGTCCGATGACAAGCTCGAACCTCTCCGAAAAGAAGCTCCGAAATGAAATCAAACTTGAACTCGAGCTTGAATAACTTGAAGTCGATAATTAATTTTCTTTCGGAGATTAAATAAAACCTGAAAACATTTTCTTTCCATCAAAGCTTTTCAACAATCTGTAAGTATATATGTGCATATGCACAAAGAAAACATTTAGTAGTGGTATGCCTATGCGTACAGGAACTTATCCACTTTGCTAAAGTCAGCAAAGTATACATATGTAAATGTACTGCCAACTTAGTGCATTGTGATGCCACCTCTCACCTTTAGCTTGCTGGCCACTTCCTCCACCTCCACGTGGAATGGAGGTGGCAACCAATATATTCACTTCCCAATATATATCTACTCGGGTATTGCATAAGTTCGTGGTAAAATAAATATAACATTTTAAATATACCATGATTAATAGAAAATCATTTCAAATAAAACCTACTATATTATAATAATAATTTTTAACATCACTAAATTTTCTATCTCCGTTAAAATATTACAATGTATAAAAACCTTATAAAATAAATACATATACAATTATATTGTAACAAAAATATTTTTCATAAACCTTTAAAATATTTTTAAAAGGTAATAATAATATATAACTTTTTACCACATTCAACTTTAAAATAAAATATTCTCAAATATACGCGCGATGCTAATAAAATTCTTAAATTTAAGTTCGCACGATTTTGATACTCAAGAACTCTCTAGGAATCTCACTATTTCAGAACTGAAATGGAGTTTTAAAACGTGAAGTTGAGGCTTAAATCGAGTTTGACCCGACCTGGTTCGCGACCCGGTTCGCAACCCGGTTCCTGCCAGACAGTCTGTGGTAAAACAGTCATAACTTTTTACTCCGAGATCAGTTGGATGTGAGGTTTTGTGCGTTGGAAACTAGACTCGTAGACCTTTGATTTGGTATTTTGGGGGGATTTCTAACTCTTTATATATTAGGAGAAAAGCCCCGAGACATTTGACCCAAAGTTCAGAAAATTTATTAATGGAACTTACGATCAAACAAATGGACCCGACACCGAAAATACCGGTCCTGACAAGCCTTAAGTGACTTGGGGCTGCTACAAACAAGCTCTAATGGTTCAAGAAAAACGTATACGTGGAAATAACTGGAAGGGTCATTACAGAATATGATTGAAATATGCATGAAGTGATATGATAGAGCTGGTGTGATAGTAACCTGTATGCACCTCCCCCAGCGCCCGTAGGCCCAGTAGGAGAACCCATGGTGGGTGTAACACTCCAAAATTTGATCCAGCTTTCAAACTTAGAAAATCTGCAAATTTTGACTTTTCCAGGAACTACGTGTCCAAACCACGGACCGTGGTTTGAACCACGAGCCATGGAATGAACCCGTGGTTTAAGTCTGTAGGATCATCCTCTGGTTTGAGAACCACAAGTGGGTTCTACGGACCATAGTTCATTCTATGGTCCATCTTATCGACTCGTGGAACTTGATCTGAGGCCTGCCAAATTCTCAAATGAACTACGAATGGGTCTACAGACCATAGTTCATTCTATGGTCCATCCTATTAACACATAGAAAATCATTTGCAGTTCATCATTTTGGCTAAGAACAACGAGTGGAAACCACAATTCTTGGTTCAGTCTACGGCTCATGGATTACACTCGTGATTCTTGAATCCGAGATGTTTAACAGCTTTTCTTCAATTAAATCCCAGGGGTATTTCAATAATTACCCACCCTTTTAACTCATAGGTGAGGTTATTTTTGCCACTTTTATTAGGGTTTCTACTCCTATTAGCCTAAGTATTTCATTACTCCTCATTCATCTACCAACAGAGGAAAATAACTTCATCAACTCCGAGTCTCAAGCTCCAAGTTCAAGCCTCCATTTCTTTTCATCCTAGATCAAGCAAGCTTCAATAAGATATGTGAGTATTTTATAAGGTATTCCTTTCACCCTTATGCCCAAAACCCATGATTGTTTTTTGATTTATGGATTTGTGAAATTACGGTTCTTACCAAATTTAAGGAAACTTTTTTGTTCAATTTTAAAGCATCAATTCATGATTTCTCATCACTTATGTATGATTTATTTTAAGTCCATTAATTGATTTCAAAATCCCATGCATTAAAGATGATTTCTAGCATGATCTCATTGAATTACATGATTTCAAGTGAAAATTAACATGTTTAAATAACATGGCCTTGTGTATTTATGAAAATGCATGCCTAATTCTTCAAGCTATAAATTTAGAAAGAAAATGATATTTTGAATTATGGCTATGCTACATTTTAAGACTTATGAATTGAAATTGCATGATATCAGATATCTCCTTATGCTTTTCTAGTAGATTTGGACATCAGATATGTCCCTACGTTTTATGAAAGGTTTGGCATCTTGATATGTCTACCTAAGTTATAAACACTTTTGACATCAGATATGTCATCAGTTAAGATCAATTTTGGCATCAGATATGCCCTAGTATTATATGAGCTATATGTATGTTTTTGGGAATAGTATTAGCACTGAGTTGGATGGGGTGAGAGTACCCTGAGTCCTAGAACTCTATGCCCCCGTAGGTTCATAATTCCCATCTGTTAGGCATCTGAATTAGTGATCACGCCATAGCTATGCCTTTATACCCTAGAAAGGTATATTAGGTCCTCTCAATGGGGCGGATACATCAGATCCATGTAGCTCACATGGTCTATGTCTGTTAAGAGAATCTCCCACAAAAATAGTTTTAGCTTTTAAAATGTATTTGACTCTTGCTCAGATTTGAGACTTACTACTTATGATTATGTTTTTAACTTATGATATTGCACTGAGTCGTTTACATTATAGTTTTACCGTTATAGCATGATATCAATTTTATAGCATACCTAGCATGTTTACTTCAGATTTTGCATATCCCACATACTCAGTACATCCTATAGTACTGACGCATATCTTGCGTTGCATCCTCTTGATGATGCAACTTCAGGTTTCCTTCCTCAGACATATGGCTAGAGATTACAGGACATTCATCTAGTGTTGGTGAGTCCTCATCTCCCAAGGACCGGTTTATGACTTTAGCTTATTATCATCCTTTCATTATTTAGAGTTAGATGGGGTGTTATCCCAATAACTCCTTATGTCATATGTAGAGGCTTCTCAGACATAGATAGTATTAGAGTCTCTCTTTTGGATTATGTTTCATCTTGACTTTATCATTTATGGATTACCATGCCTACCTTTCTATTTATGCTTCTGCTATGTTTCCTTATGAATATATGAGTATGCTATGACCAAGGGTTAACTTGGGGCACTTGTGGTCTCGGGTTATGTGTTATGCCTAGGGCTTAGTCTCAAGGTATGACCAACTTGGTATCAGAGCCTCAGGTTCAAGAGTCCTAGAATGTCTGAAAGCCGCATCGAGTAGAGTCTCTTTTATGTGTGTGAAGCATGCCACACTTATAAGGGAGAGGCTATGAGATGTTTTAGGAAAAACTTTACTTCTTTCGAGTTCACTATCGTGCGATGGAGTTTAACTTTATTTACCCTTCTAATCCGTTCCTTACGCATTTTAGATAATGCCTCCGCAAAAAACCCCCAAGAGAAATGCTAATCCTTCTATTCCAAACCATGAGGTTACGAATGCGAAGTTTTGTGAAGCCATCCATAAGTTGGCTCAATCTATGACAACTCAGTATAATGAGAAAGAGAAACTAAATAAGAGGAATATGAAGAACAAGAAGACCAGGACACGAAATCGTGACTCTAGTCAGCAGAAAATTGGTAGTAGCAACCGATCATTTTTCAGTTGAAGTCATCCAGACCAACCCCATCTCCAGTTAGCACACCTGCACTCGATTCTCAGTCTTGTCATAATGGGGCTCCAAAGACCTTGAGGTACCCTCATTGTAGTAGTTGAAGTAAGTTTCATCTAGGTGAGTGCCTTGCTGGAAAAAATGGGTGTTTTGGGTGTGGTTAGTTAGGCCATAGGATCATGTCTTGCCTCTCAGCTAACCACAGCAACAATGATGTTTATCTCCAAAACCAATTCCTTTCACTGCCTAGCCAGCCGGGTCAGAGTATTCCTCCAAAAGCTGAATCAGGTTTGTCACTAGATTTCTTTCTTTATGCATCCATAGTCCCCAAACCCCTATTCTTATGGTTGTGTGTTGTCTTGGCTTAGAACAAGGCAGTGATAGAGGAGTATAGCATCTCTATTGGTAGTAGAAAGAGAGAGTTGTGGGTTTGTTAGAACCATGTAAGCTTGGCATGTATTTGCAAGGGATAGGTTGTAAGTTAATGAATGTGGTATGTACAACCCCTATTGGATATAGAAAGATTGAGGCTTGGACTATCAGGAGAGGGAGTGTATTATCCTATAGAGGAAAGTGGATATTCATGCTAGATTCTGGAGTGGTGCATGTTTTGTTAGGGTAAAATGATCATAGTTCCGTTTAGAGGTTGGCGAGAGGTCCATAGAGTTAGAATGATAGCATAAATCTATGGGGGAGATGGTGGGATGTAGAATCAGTCATATTTTAGAGGCTCAGGTAGTGATGCTATGAGTGTTAGAACAAACATAAGGGGGAAAAGCAGAGGCTTATTTCCATCCTAACATCCTTAGTTTACTTTCGTCATTATAACACCTTTTGCATGTCGTGTGTGTCAGCTCCTTGGTCCCAATTTGAATTTACGCACTTCATTTAGATTCTCGCTCATATTCACCTCCTAGAATGACAAGTTATTTCTTTAGACAACGATTCTACTCTTACTCTACGATTCTATGAGTCCCAGCTTTATGCCCTGGTGCTCATTATTTATGTGGGCTCAAATCTCATAGTATGCTCGGTCCTATTTACTCAGTTCATTCCTCAGATATGCCTTAATGGCTAATCAAATCATTCTATGTCATGTATATGCTCAGACCTGACTTCTTGAAACAATTCGCGCTTGTGATTTCCTTTCTCTAAATCCCTTTGGACCTTGCCTTTAATAAAGAGGGATGGTAATCCCCACTATTCATGTCGTACGTGCCCTGTATGTGAATTACTCATACCTATTGCGCTTGATTCCCCAAGCCTCACCTTGAGTGTCTAGATCATGCTAAGTATAAGTCTAGACTGATAAAAAATCCTTCATTTGTGACACTCATGCTCCTGCTCTTTTCTTTCAAAATTCTGGTTTATACTCTTATAGGTGTTAGTGGAGGAAGACTAGTAGTAGCCTAGATAGGGAGTAGTAGATTTATTTCCTTTTTGGTGTACTTATTCCACCTTGGCTTCTAGGTGTGGAGAAATTATGAGGTAAGGATTAGTCATGCAAAGTAGTTAGATGAGAAATGCTGGTAGGTCTCTATGTAGAAGTTCTTGCAGTTACAACTCCTAGATATGCTAGGGGAGAGGGGAGAAGTCTTGAAGAAGGTAAGGTAAGAAACCATAAGGTGACCATAGTTATAAGCTTGAATATCGTAATGAAATATATGTGGACCTTTTCTTTGGGCGACTAGTGACCCATTTATTAGGAGCTCAAGGTTAGTTGGTTGTTGTAATAATGAGAAATACTATCCTTAGGAGGTAACTCTAGATGCAACAGATTTAGTCAAGATAGGCTTGATCATGAAGATAGCAGGTAGTTAGAGAAATTGTAGCTACTTATGGTCAGTGTGGTGTTTAGAGGAGTTATTGTAGTTAGAAAAGTTTTCCTCAACCGAAAAGTTGTCAATTGTATTGTTAAGGCGGGAATAGCCTTGTTCTTACTCCCTGCCTAGAATGCTCATATCTTATGTCCAGTAGCTTCAACTTCCAGTATACTAGACTCCTCATATCAAATTAGTTCAGACATGCCGGTGATTATTCCAAAGGCCAGTGGGCCCTACGCTCAGTTCAGCCCTTGGCGGTAAGTTCAATTAGAAGGATATGGTTTTCTCGTATAGTTCTTCTCTTAGTTTGACGTTCCTTTCCGCTAACTATGATTTTTGAGAATGTGTTTGTTGTTTATGAGTTTACTATAAGTACCTACTCTCACTCTAGAAAAGTTATCATGTTGGATATCTAGTTTCATAACCTATTGGTGTTCCATTGTCTATAATTTCAGATAGGGGTACTCAATTTACATCTCAATTATTGGAAGTCATTTTAGAAAGGTCTTGGTATTCAGGTAAAGCTTAGCATAACTTTTTACCCACAGACGGATGTCCAGGCAGAGCATACTATTCAGACTTTGGAGGATATATTGAGAGCTTGTGTGATTGATTTCAAAGGTAATTGGAATAATCACTTACCTCATATCAAGTTTGCCTATAACAACAGCTTCCACTCTAGCATCCGGATGTCTCCTTATGAGGCACTTTATGGGCGGAGGTGTAGATCTCCCATTGGTTCTGTTTGAGGTAGGTTAAGCAGCTTGAAATGGTCCAGATTTGGTTCATGAGACTATGGAGAAGGTTCAGATCACTAGGGAGGGGTTGAAAACCGTGCAGAGTCAATAGAAATCATATGCAGATGGGAGGAGAAGAGTGTTGGAGTTGCCAACAGATTTAGAAGCGGTTCATCTGGTTTTACATGTTTCCTTGTTGAAGAAGTGTGTTGGTGATCCGACCTTGATTGTTACTCTGGAGGAATCAGCTAGTCGAGGTAGCTACTTGGGAAGCAGAAGCAGCCATGAAAGCCAAGTACCCTCATCTCTTCACTTCTGACTCAGTTTCATCTTGAAGTATTAGTTTCCTCCTTGGTACGTCCCTCCAATTCTATCCCGTCAGTTTCCTTCATGATCCTAGCATGCATTCATGTTTTCTAAAGTTAGTTCAGTCGTTTTTTAAGTTGAAAAGCTGAGTTCTCATGTTTATTCTTGAGTTTCTATGTTTTGTTGTTTGGTTGGGTTGTTTTCTCTCCAGTTTTCCTTACTTAGCCTTCATTCGAGAACTAATGATTCCAAGGGGAAGATATTGTAACACCTAAAAATTTGATCCAGCTTTCAAACTTAGAAAATCTGCAAATTTTGACTTTTGTAGGAACTACGGCTCAAAACCACAGACCGTAGTCTGAACCACGACCCGTGGAATGAACCCATGGTTTAAGTCTGCAGGATCAGCCTCTGGTCTGAGAACCATAAGTTGGATTTATGGACCATAGTTCATTCTATGGTTTATTCTGTTGACTCGTGGAACTTGATCTGAGGTCTGCCAAATTCTCGAGGAACTACAAATGGGTCTACGAACCGTAGTCCATTCTACGGTCTATCCTGTTAATTCGTAAAACATCATCAGCAGTTGATCATTTGGGCCAGGAACCACGAGTCGTAGTTCAGTCTATGGCTCATGAATTGCACCCGTGATTCCTGAAGCTGAGATTTTTAATAGCTTTTCTTCAATTAAATCCCAGGGGTATTTCTATAATTACCCACCCTTTTAACTCTTAGGTGAGGTTGTTTTGGCCACTTGTAGTAGTGTTTCTACTCCTATTACCCTAAGTCTTTCATTACTCCTCATTCATCTACCAAAAGAGGAAAAGAACTTCATCAACTCCAAGTCTCAAACTCCAAGTTCAAGCCTCCATTTCTTTTCATCCTAGATCAAGCAAGCTTCAATAAGGTATGTGGGTATTTAATAAGGGATTTCTTTCACCCTTATGCCCAAAAACCATAATTTTTACTTTGATTTATGGATTTGTGAAATTAGGGTTCTTACCCAATTTGGGGAAAACTTATAGGTTTAGTTTTAAAGCATCAATTCATGGTTTCTCATCACCTATCTATGATTTATTTGAAGTCCCTTAATTGATTTCAAAATCCCATGCATTAAAGATGATTTTTAGGATGATTCCATTGAATTGCATGATTTCAAGTGAAAATTGGCATGTTTAGATAACACGGCCTTATGTATTTATTAAATTGCATGTCAAATTCTTCAAGATACGAATTTAGAAAGAAAAGTATAATTTGAATTATGGCTATGCTACGTTATAAGACTTATGAATTGAAATTACATGACATCAGATATGTCCTTATGCTTTTCAAACAGATTTGGACATCATATATATCCCTAAGTTTTATGAAAAGTTTGGCATCTAGATATGTCTACCTAAGCTATGAACAATTTTGACATCAGATATGTCATTAGTTATGAGCAGTTTTGGCATCAGATATACCCTAGTATTATATGAGCTATATGTATGTTTTTAGGAGTAGTATTCAGCACCGAGTTGGACAGGGTGAGAGTACCCTGAGTCCCAGAACTACGTTCCCCCATAGGTTCATAAGTCCCTTCTGTTAGGCATTAGAATTAGTGATCACACCATACTTATGCCTTTATACCCTGACAAGGTATATTGGGTCCTCTTGAAGGGGCGGATACATCGGATTCCATGTAGCTCAGATGGTCTATGTCGGTAAAGAGAACCTCCCACAGAAACAGTTTCATCTTTTAAGATGTATTTGACTCTTGCTCATATTTGAGACTTACTAATGATTATGTTTTTAACTTATGATATTGCACTGAGTCATTTACATTACAGTTTTACCGTTATAGCATGATATCAGTTTTATAGCATATTTAGCATGTTTACTTCAGATTTTGCATATCTCACATACTCAGTACATCCTATAGTATTGATGCATATCTTGCAATGCATCCTCTTGATGATGCAGATTCAGGTTTCCTTCCTCAGACACGTGGCTAGAGATCGCAGGCCATTCAGCTAGTGTTGATGAGTCCTCATCTCCTGAGGACTGATTCTTGAGTTTAGCTTAATATCGTCCTTTCAGTATTTAGAGTTAGCTAGGGTCTTGTCCCAGCAACTCCTTATGTCATATGTAGAGGCTTTTCAGACCTAGATAGTATTCCGGTCTCTCTTTCAGATTATGTTCTATCTTGACTTTATCAATTATGGATTGGATTGCCTAGATTTCTATTTATGCTTTCGCTATGTTTCCTTATGAATATCTGAGTATGTTATGACCAAGGGTTAACTAGGGGCACTTGTGGGCTTAGGTCCCGTGTTACGCCTAGAGGGTAGTCTCGGAGTATAACAGTGGGATGTACTTGCTATATCTCAACTCCACCATACGCTGCTCCTCTGGCACACTCGGCACGTAACCCCTGGTCCTGGATCGGCAGCGCCTATATAGATCCACAACAAGATACAGTAATGGATGAGAAATCTAAAAGTATAACTGCCCAGAATATATCTGGGTCTAAGCAATAATGTCACACCTCGAAGTCACCCCCTGGACATAACACGGGACTAGGGACCACAAGTGCCCCAAGCTAACCTCTTAGTCATAGCATACTCAAGCATAACAATAAATAAGAGCAAAAGCATAATAGGGGAATTCCAAAAGTAGATAACATAATAGATAAGTCTGGAATCACATAACGATACAAAGTCTAGAAAGAACTTCAGATACTGTCTATATTTGGAAAGCCTCTACATGACATAAGGAGTTGCTAGGACAAGACCATAGCTAACTCAAAGTACAGAATTAAGAAGCTAACATAACTAAGAATATATATATATAGTCCTCGACCTAAGAGGACTCACCACCAGATGATAAGATGTGGCTTGAGAACTCTAGCCACGAGTCTGAGAAGGAACACCTGAATTTGCATCATCAAATGATGCAGCGCAAGATATGCGTCAGTACTATGGAATGCAGTGAGTATGAGGAGATGCATAAACCATGATAAAACAATTTAAAAACATACTTAAAGTGATTTATGACATAAAGAGAGGTACCTGAACAAGTAATAAGATAAGAAGCATAGGTCATGAAAAAGGCTTAGGTTTGAAATATAAGATCATGTACTTCGTAGCGTAAAATAAGCATACGGGACTTTATCTTAACCGATATTAAACCAAGCTGAGCTACATGGAGATTAGTGTCTTTCACCCACACTGAAAGAGTTGTCCAAACCAGCCAAGGTTAGAACCATTTCATACCAGGATCCTGTCATCATAAGCCTCAAAAGGGAAACCTACGGTGGCACGTAGTTCTGGGACTAAGGGAACTCTCACCCGGTCTAACTCGGGGCTAAATACTACTCCCAAAACAAATATATATACATGACATGAGATCACATACATATGACATTTCACATGCCAAACTTGTTCATCAAATTTTCATACCCCGGATCGTCATACTACTCATGAACTAGGGGTTTGAAATCGATTCCTGAGCATTGATGGAACATCCGGTGTCTTATCTTGCATCATACTTCATAACATGGAAAGATTTGCATAGTTCATGATTTATAAAATTTGCATGACTCTAGTTCAATTTTCATAAAACATATATTTTCAAAGAATCATAGGAACTAGGCATTCACATGCTTGAAAATCAATAAGGAACATGCTTATCAAAACCCAATTTACTCAAATCAATTTTATGCATGTAGAGATTTCCATGGTTAAACTTCAATTAATGAAATAAGAGTTAATATGTAAAAACCCATGTGAAATCATGCAATTTAATAGTAATTTCATAATCAAGTCATGAGAAAATCATATTTAGCAAATCCCATGAGAATTGGATAAGAACCCTAATTTGAAGATCATGAAATCAAAATTTGAACTAGGGGTTTTGAGCACAAGGGTGAAAAGAACCCAATTTTGATTACCCACATACCTTTGTTGAAGATAACTCACTTGAATTGGAAAGACTTAGGAGACTTGAACGTGGAGCTTGAGACCTTAAGCTTGAGAGAATCTTTTCCCCTTTTTGGGAGGAAAGTGAAGTAATGAGAAGGAACTTAGGCTAATAAGGGTAAAAATCCTACTTTAAATAGCCAAAATGACCTCACTTAGGAGTTAAAAGGGTGGTAAATGACTAAAATACCCTCGGGACTTAATTTAGAAAAATTGTTAAAAAAGTGTCGGCTTCAAGTTCTACGGGTTGGTTCCACAGGTTATCGTTTGAAACACGACTTGTGGTTCCAACTCATGGAACCTGGTCGACTAAACAGTCTGCAGAGATATTTCTACGGGTCAATAGGATGGACCCGTAGAACAAACGATAGGTCATCATTTGGAGTCATCGTTTTTGGGGACTCAGATGATCTCTGGGTCAAACCATGACTCGAAATGGTGGTTCATCGTTCAGACGACGAGTCGTCAAAACAAGTCATGGAACCCGTGGGACTTACTATCCCTCTGATCTGTGTTCCACCAGTGGACATGACAGACCCGTGGTTTGAACCATGATCCATGGAACCCACTCGTGGTTCTAGACCAGAGGCTGGACCACACAGACAGGAACCACAGTTCCATTCCACGACCCCGTGGTTCAAACCATGGTCCGTGGTTTGGACCCGTCATTCCTGAAACATGAATTTTTCTGAGGTTTTTAACCTAGATAGCTGGCTTGATTTCTAGGGTGTTACAATATCTCCCCCTTGGGATCATTCGTCCTCGAATGAAGACTAAACAAAGGGAAACTAAAGAGGAAACAACCCAACCAGCAACGGAACATGGAAAGCAAAGAGTAAACATAAAAACTGAACTTTTAAACTTGAAAACATGATAAACTAACTTTCTGAAACATGGATGCATGCTAGAATCATGAGAGGAACTGATGGAATAGGATTGGAGGGACATCCTGTGGAGGAAACTAGTACCTTAAGCTGAAAGTGAATTGGAAGGAAAGAGATGAGGATATATGGCCTTCATGGCCTCTTCCGCTTCCCAAGTAGCACCCTCTACAAGCTGATGCCTCCAAAGGACCTTTACCGAAGTGACTTCTTTGTTCCTCAACCTCTAAATTTGATGATCAAGGATCTCCAGGGGAACCTCCTTATAGGTGAGACTATCCATCACACCCACATCCTCCAAATGGACAATGAAGCTCGGATCACCAACACACTTCTTCAACAAGGAAACATGGAAAACTGGGTAAACTGCCTCCAACTCTGTTGGCAACTCCAACTCATACGCAACGCTACCAACTCTCCTCAAAATTCGATAAGGACCTATAAAACAGGGACTAAGCTTTCCTTTCTTGCCAAACCTCATCACACCCTTCATGGGTGACACCTTAAGGAAAACCCAATCATTAACTTCGAATTCCAACTCCCTTCTCCTCACATCCGCATAAGATTTCTGTTGAATCTGAGCGGTCTTCAACCTCTCCCTAATAAGCTGAACCTTCTCCATAGTTTCATGAACCACACCTAGACCCATCAAGGCTGCCTCACCTACCTCAAACCAACCAATAGGAGATCTACATCTCCGGCCATAAAGTGCCTCATATGAAGCCATCTAGATTCTAGAGTGTAAGTTGTTGTTGTAGGCAAATTCAATAAGGGGTAAGTGATCATCCCAATTTCCCCTAAAATCAATCACACATGCTCTCAACATATCCTCCAAAGTCTTAATAGTACGCTCTGCCTGGCCGTTTGTCTGAGGATGAAAAGCTATGCTAAGCTTCACCTGGGTACCAAGGCCTTCCTGAAATAATCTCCAAAACTGAGATATAAACTGAGGACCTCTATCAGAAATGATAGACAAGGGAACACCATGCAATCGAACTATCTCCTGAATGTAGAGTCTGGCATAATCATCTACTAAATTAGTAGTCTTAACGACCAAGAAGTGGGATGATTTGGTCATCCGGTCGACTATCACCCAAATGTAATCATGTTGCCTTCGAGTACGAGTCAAACCAGTAATAAAGTCTATATTGAATGGGAAATGATTGCTTCCTATTTCAAAGTGGGAAGTTCAATATCTTGAATCATGCCACCCGGCCTTTGATGTTCCACTTTGACTTGTTGATAGTTGGGACACTTAGCCACAGACCCGGCTATGTCTTTCTTCATACCGTTCCACCAAAAGACTTCTTGTAGATCACGGTACATATTAGTAGTACCCTGATGAATGGAATATCTAGAACTATGAGCCTCGGTCAGAATCTGCTGTCTCAACCCATCTATATATGGCACACATAAGCGACCCTGATAATGAAGCACACCATATTTCCTTGGGAGAAAACCTCCACCTGCTGCTGATGAACCACACCCTTAAGATGAAGTAAAATGGGATCCCTGTCTTGCTTTGCCTTCACCTCAGCTACCAACGATGATTCAACACCATTTTGTACAATCATACCACCTTCTGTCGAGTCCATAAGGCAAATTCCCAACCGAGCAAGCCTATGAACCTCTTTAACCAATTCCTTTTTTCCCTTTTTGATAGAAGCTACACTTCCCATGGACAATCTACTCAAGGCATCCACCACAACATTTGCCTTACCCGGGTGGTAAAGCACACTCATATCATAATCCTTGAGAAGCTCAAGCCATCTCCTTTGTCACAAATTTAATTCCTTTTGAGTGAACACATACTGAAGACTCTTATGATCAGTGAATACATCCACATGCACACCATACAAGTAATGTGTCCAAATCTTCAAAGCAAGGACCACGTCTCCCAACTCAAGATCATGAGTAGGATAGTTCTTCTCATGAGTCTTAAGCTGTCCCGAAGAATAAGCAATCACCTTACCACACTGCATCAAAACACAACCCAAACTAATCCTGGAAGAATCACAATACACAACAAAATCATCTAGGCCCTCGGGTAGAGCTAACACTGGAGCTGTGGTCAATCTAGTCATCAATTCCTGAAAGTTCCTCTCACACAAGTCGGATCACTAGAATTTTACCTTCTTCTGAGTCAATCGGGTCAAAGGGGTAGCAATGTAAGAAAACCCTTCCATAAACCTCCTGTAGTAACCATCCAAACCCAAAAAGCTCCTAATATCAGATGGAGAAGTAGGTCTAGGCCAGTTCTTTACTGCCTGTATCTTTTGAGAATCAACTCCAATACCATTTTTAGTCACAATATGACCCAGAAAAGCAACAAACTGCATTCAAAACTTACACTTGCTAAACTTAGCAAACAACTGTCTATCTTTGAGAGTTTGCAACACAACCCTCAAGTGATCCGCATGCTCCTCCTCACTCCGAGAGTAGATGAGGATATAATCATTAAAAACAATCATAAACATATCCAGGTACTGTTTGAACACACGGTTCATCAAATCCATAAAAGCTGCAGGAGCATTAGTTAGACCAAAAGACATAACAACAAACTCATAATGACCATACCGAGTCCTGAACGCTGTTTTTGAAATATCATACTCTATAACACGAAAATGATGATAACCAGATCTAAGGTCAATTTTGGAGAAGAAACTAGCACCCTGTAGCTGATCGAACGAGTCATCAATCATAATAATGGGATACTTATTCTTTATTGTTACCTTGTTCAATTGACGGTAATCAATACACATTCTAAGAGAACCATCATTTTTTCGAACAAACAAAACTGGGGCACCCCAAGGAGAAATGCTAGGCCTGATGAAACCTTTGTCAAGAAGATCCTTCAATTGATCTTTCAACTCCTTAAGCTCCATGGGTTCCATTCTATAGGGAGGAATAGAGATAGGATTTGTACCCGGAAGAAGATCAATCCTAAAGTCAATCTCCCACTCAGGAGGGACTCCGGGAAAATCCTCGAGGAATACTTCTGGAAATTCATTAACAATAGGAACAGACTGAAGGGATGGGGTTTCAGACTCCGTGTCCATAACCCGCACTATGTGATAAACATACCCCTTTGAAATCATCTTCCTAGCCTTAAGATAACATATGAAATGACCTTTCGAGAAAGGGGGACTACCTTGCCATTCTAAAACGGGTTCATTTGGAAACTTGAAACTGACAACCCGAGTACGAAAATCAATAGAAGCATAACATGCATACAACCAATCCATATCGAGAATGACAACAAAATCAGTCGTCTCTAACTCTACTAGATATGCTGAAGTGACTTTATGAAGGACTGAGATAGGGCAATTTTTGGTAGCTTCTTTTGGCTAGGACTGACTCACCAACAGGAGTAGAAACAAAAAAGGGTTCTAAAAGCAACTCAGAACAAACTTCAAACTTGCATTCTACGTAAGGGGTCACAAAAGATAAGGAGGCACCGGGTTCCAACAAAGCATACACATCAAAAGAGAATACTTTCAACATACCAATAACCACATCTGGGGAACCCTCCTGATCCTGACGAGAGGACATAGCATAAAGGCAATTCTGCGCTGACTACCAGAACTAGAAGCTGTGCCATGTTGGGTTGGTTGACCTCCTGAAGTTTCTAGGGTAGATTGAGTCCTACCACCTCCCTACCCCTTCTTAGCTGAAGGGAAATCTCTAAGAAAGTGTCCAGCCTACCCACACCCAAAGCATGCACCCGTGCCCAAATGGCACTCTCCCGGGTGATTCTTCCCACACCTGGTACAAATGGGGAATGAAGACCCCTTAGCAAAACTTCCCGGAGACTGAACCTAATCCTCTACCACCCTGATCATGACTAGGCTTCTGAGATTAGGTAGGAGCACTAGCAAAAGAATGAACGGCTCATGATGACTTCTTTTGGAAAGAAGAGCGATGTCCACCTCCAGTCCTGTGATGACCAAAACCTGATCCCTCGGATCTAGTTCTCTTGTTCTCCCTCGCCATCTCCCTTAGCTGTCACCCTCAATCTGAAGGGCATGAGTCATGAGTCGGGAAATGTTCATATCATTCAATAAAAGAGAAGATCTACACTCTTTCTTCACCACATCAGAAACCCCATATATAAACTTGCTCATTGATCATGCAGGTCCGCTACCATGGAGGGAGCATATATAGACAACTAAGTGAACTTCAGACTATACTCTTGAACTGACATCGAACCCTATCACAAGTTCATGAATTCCTCCACCTTCGCCTGTCTCAACTCTCGGGGAAAGAACCTATCAAGGAAGGTCCTCTCAAAATACTCCCAAGTCATGGGGACCGCGTCCCTCACCCTAGTTTCCTTCCATTGCATGAACCAAATATAAGCCACATCCTTGAGTTGATAGGATGCTAGCTCAAAACAATCAACACCAACCACTTGCATAACTTCAAATATCTTCTTCACTTTATCAATAAAGTTGAGCGGGTCCTCACTCACCTTTGAACCCCAAAATTCAGGTGGGTTCATTCGGATGAAGTCACGAACTCGGGCCGCTACCCCACCTTGAGGATGAACGGGGGCAGAAGCCTGTTGATTGACCTGAGTGGCCAAAGTCTAGGCTAGCAAATGGATGGAATTCTTGAACTCCTTATTTGTGACATTGGGAACTAGAATGGGAGGAACAGCATTCCGAGTGGCTCGGGGAGGCATAGCATATCGAGGAGGCATAATCTGATACCTACAATATAAGGATTAGAGGGTCATTAAAGTTAAGTTCTATCGCACGATGTGATCATGAAAGAAGTGAAGTTTTCCTAAGACACCTCATATCTTCCCTCTCATATGTGTGGTGCACTTCACTCACATGAAAGATACTCTACTCGATGCGGCTTCCAGACATCCTAGGACTCTTGAACCTGAGGGTCTGATACCAAGTTTGTCATGCCCCGATGTCACCCCCTGGATGTAACACGGGACTTGGGACCACATATGCCCGAAGCTAACCCCTTGGTCATAGCATACTCAAGCATAACAATAAATAAGAGCGGAAGCATAATAGGGGAATTCCAAAAGTAGATAACATAATAGATAAGTCTGGAATCACATAACAATACTTCAGATAATATCTATGTCTGGAAAGCCTCTACATTACATAAGGAGTTGCTAGGACAAGACCCTAGCTAACTAGAAGTACAGAATGAAGAAGCTAACATAACTAAGAAAATATATATATAGTCCTCGACCTAAGAGGACTCACCACCAGCTGATAAGATGTGGCCTAGGAACTCTAGCCATGAGTCTAAGAAGGAACACCTGAATCTGCATCATCAAAGGATGCAGCGCAAGGTATACGTCAGTACTATGGAATGCACTGAGTATGAGGCGGTGCATAAACCATGATAAAATAGTTTAAAAACATACTTAAAGTGATTTATTACATAAAGAGAGGTACTTGAACAAGTAATAAGATAAGAAGCATAGGTCATGAAAAAGGCTTAAGTTTGAAATATAAGATCATATACTTCATAGCATAAAATAAGCATACGGGAGTTTCTCTTAACCGACATTAAACCATGCTGAGCTAAATGGAGTTCAGTGTCTTGCACCCACACTGAAAGAGTTGTCCTAACCTGCCAAGGTTAGAACCATTTCATACCATGTTCCTGTCATATAAGCCTCAAAAGGGCAACCTACAGTGGCACGTAGTTCTGGGACTAAGGGTACTCTCACCCGGTCCAACTCGATGCTAAATACTACTGCCAAAACATATATATATACCTGACATGAGCTCACATACATATGACATTTCACATACCAAACTTGTTCATACTTGTTCATCACATTTTCATACCCCGAATCGTCATACTACTCATAAACTAGGGTTATAAAATCACTCATGAGCATTGATGGAACATCGGGTATCTTATATTGCATCATACTTCATAACATAGAAAGACTTGCATACTTCATGACTTGTAAAATTTGCATGACTCTAGTTCAATTTTCATAAAACATATACTTTCAAAGAATCATAGGAACTAGGCATGCACATGCTTGAAAATCCATTAGGAACATGCTTATCAAAACCTAATTTACTCAAATCAACTTTATGCATGTAGAGATTTCCATGGTTAAACTTCAATTCATGAGATAAAATTTAACATGTAAAAACCCATGTGAAATCATGCAATTAAATAGCAATTTCATAATCAAGTCATGAGAAGATCATATTTAGCAAAACCCATGAGAATTTGATAAGAACCCTAATTTAAAGATCATGAAATCAAAATTTAAAATAGGGGTTTTGAGCAGAAGGGTGAAATGAACTCATTGTTGATTACCCACTTACCTTGGTTGAAGATAACCGACTTGAATTGGAAAGACTTAGGAGACTTGAACTTGGAGCTTGAGACCTTGAGCTTGAGAGAATCTTTTCTCTTTTTTGGGAGGAGAGTGATGTAATGAGAAGGAACTTAGGCTAATAAGGGAGAAAACCCTACTAAAAATAGCCAAAACGACCTCACTTAGGAGTTAAAATGATGGGAAATGACTAAAATACCCCTGGGACTTAATTTAGAAAAACTGTTAAAAATGTATCAGCTTCAGGTTCTACGGGTTGGTTCCACGGGTCGTTGTTTGAATCACGAGTCGTGGTTCCAACTCGTGGAACCTGGTGAACTAGACAGTCTACAGAAACATTTCTACGGGTCAACAGGATGGACCCGTAGAACAAACGACAGGTCATCATTTGGAGTCATCATTGCTGGGGACTCAGCTGATCGCTGGGTCAAACCATGACTCTAAATGATGGGTCTTTGTTCAGACGACGAGTCGCTAAACCAAGTTGTGGAACCTGGGGGACATACTATCCCTATGATCTGTGTTCCACGAGTTGATAGAACGGACCCATGGTTTGAACCACGGTCCATGGAACCCACTCATGGTTCCAGACCAGAGGTTGGACCACATAGACAGGAACCACAGTTCAATTCCACGACCCGTGGTTTGAACCACGATCCATGGTTTGAACACGTCTTTCCTGAAACATGAAATTTTCTGAGGTTTTTAACTTAGATAGCTGGCTTGATTTCTGAGGTGTTACAAGTAATTGGAATCTCATAGTACATGCCCGAAGTGAATCCGAGTCTAAATCAGTAGTAGTAATCTCAAAAACCCTATTAAAGGATTCCCGGAGTTTATTCGGGTCTTAGTGATCAAAGTCTCAAAAACCCTTATAAAGGGTGCCCAGAGCGTATCTAGGTCTAAATCTACAGTAAAAACATGTCTAGCGCTACTACACAACCAAGTCTAGTGTCACTGAGAAAATTGGTAATACAATCATCATAATATCTTCCTTACTCCAGGAAGATCAATAAATCAGTTCCCTATTCCCTTTTTATAATCATTTACTAAAAACAGGCCCTCGGGGCCATGCAAAGTTTAGGAAATCAGTGATAGTAGGCCCGAAGCCCAAACAATATTAAAACATGCAGAAAATCCTTTGCACAAATGATATGCTCGCAAATAGTAGATTAGCCCAACGGCTCATAAACAATCCTATCGTCCCTACACAGGAACAATCAGCTCTACAACACTAATATCCAGCTTAAAGTAACATCTCGATATCCGGGACATACGAATATTCCTAAATATCCCACCGTCTATGGTCTAGAGGCAAATACCAGGCCACATAGGGCCACAAGGGTAATATTACAACACTACAACGGATACTACAAACAATGTAAGAAATAAATAGACCGAAAAAGCGGACAAGATCTGGGATACAACCTAGAATAACCCACCCAAGGATACTAATTAATGCAATTATATCCTATAGACGCAAAGTCTAAGGTAGGGAAAACCATAACATACCTGTCGTCCGACGACTAGCTGCTGGAACAGCATCGTCCAAGCTTAAATTGCTCTGAGAAGCCCCGAATCACAAACAAACTATCAATAACATATTCTATGCATCAATACAAAGTTAATGGTACTCATATTGCTAATATTTTAGCCGGGTCAAAATTCGGGTCAAAAGCGAGCTCATAGGACCCGCAATCCAAAACCAAAAATAAAAGTTAACACGATGTTCCCAATCTTGCCAGGAGAACATGCTCAAAAATTGAGCATGATTTGTGAAGGATATAGGGCCAAACAACCCCTACGAAGCAAAGGGAAAAAGAGGAAATTTAGCTGAATTAAAGAGGAAAACTTACCAATTTACGACAAGGGAATGATCACGGACAAGAAATATACCACCCCAGCACCCTAGGATGATTCCATGCTGAATATTGAGCTTAAAGATCTTCAACCGTTGAGGAAATACAGATGGAAATGAAGAAGAAACGAAGGAGGAGAAATGTTTATACTACTAGGGATTTCTTCATCTCTATCTCGAGAAAAACCCTCGAGATCGTGATGACAAAGCTGGCTAACTCATCGCTATTGCGATGGTTAGCCTCGAGAATGCGATGAAAAAATGAGCATGGTCTTCATCACTATCGCGAGAAAATCCTTCGAGATCGCGATGACCAAAGGAGCAGGGTCTTCATCACTATCGCGAGAAAATCCTTTGAGATCGCGATGAATAAAGGGGCTCTTCATCGCTATCGCGAGAAAACCCCTCGAGATCGTGATGAACAAAAAGTCAGACCTTTGAGATCGCAATGGGCTACTTCGAGATCGCAATGAACAAATTTTGGCCATACCATCAACTAAAAACCAACAGCTCACCAAGGCTAAAATTTCACCGGATGGACCCTCGAAATACATTTGGCGTCCCACGAATGCAAATGAATTATTCTATTCAACTAGAAATGGCATTATGGACTCAACAGAAACAACAAAAAATCCCAATGGAAGTCGATTTAGTGAAAAGTGGGCCCCGCACACAAAATCAACCTTTAGGCCAACAAAACCTAAGGCCCAAAATTAAGTCTGGAAGCCTCGGGACTCGAACTAATGGTCCCTCTAGCCTAAACTCGATATTCTAGAGCTAACAACACTGGCAAAATTTTCATCTGAGGTCGTATTCTCCGAATGTTGACCAAAGTCAACCCTTAAAGTCCAACTGGCCTGAAAACACGGAATGAGAGAGAATTCCAAGATGAACAGCTCCCAGATCTCGATCAATGGTCCAACTAGATCAAAGTCCACGCTCTAGAGTTAATGGAACTGTCAGAATTTGATTTCGAGTACAATTGCTAAGAATGTTGACTAAAGTCAATGATTTCCTAAGTTAAAGCTCTAAAATAAGGAAATGACCATAAAGACCAAACAAATGGCCCGGACACCGAACTATCGGTCCCAACAAGCCATAAACGACTTGGAGCCACTACAAGGCAAAGACGCATGAATGACAAGAAGGGTCATTACATCATCCACTACCAAAAAAGGACTTTCATCTGCGAAAGTCAAGAAAGAAGGAAACAACAGAGACTCAACAACTGCGGATACAAACCCCACACCACTCTCTCAAAAAACCCGGGTAGCCTCCTCATCCAGATGACACCCAACAGAATGAAATCAAAGAAAAGCAACAAAGCCTTAACTCCTTACTAGCCAATCTAGATTCCAACCTTTAAATACAAAACTCCAAAGGCCTATCAACAAATCCGAACCTTAAGAATCACAATCGGAATGTACCGATACAACACCGACAACAAAGGAACTAAGGTGATAAACACACAGAACTCGAATCCTCGATACCACAACCAAGTTCACCCAGAAAGTCACCAACCAAAACCTCTAACTCAAGACTCATAGTTTCACAAACCCGTTATACTGACCTGAACCCTTTGCACCATAATCATGAAGCTTCACACAAGTCAAATGCTTGAGCCACCCTTGAATCTTCAACTGACCCATCGGAGATACATAGTTCCTGCTATGCTCAACCTCAATCGAGGTCACCTTTATACCCAAACTCTATCCAAGCCATGATCTAGTCTACTATCCTTTGACATCTGAAATACCAACTCAAAGCACATTTTCAAAAACTACAACACGCTTTACCCACTGACCACCAACCAATAGACATATACCTTTGCTAAGATCAATACCGATACCTAAACCCAACTGGACTAACCATCGGAGCCCAACTGCAACTGACATACCAGGGTCAAGAATGACTTCATGAACACCCTGGGTCAAATGAGAAATCTCCCAACTGTCGAACAAAACCAACCTCGCTGAACCGTGCTAAGTCTGAATTGGCTTAAAGAGAATGAACCTGGGCAACCTGCCAAAAAGAACCAAACCAAGACCCAAGCTCTGCAAGGAGTGTGGTAAGCCTACCACGAAGTCCATGGCTGAAAACTAAGCTCAAAACTCTAGAAATGCCACTGCTGCTCTAAATACTCGAACACCATTCAGATTGGAAATGACCTTACTAGCCTCACCTCAGAAAGAAGCCCACCATGCCATGAATATCAAGTCAAAACACCCTATAGGCAAAGGAAAAGATGCTTGAAGTCCAAGGTCGCCACCTAGATATTGGAAATCTCATTATTCTCACAACTCACCCTCTGGCTGAAAACTAAGCTCAAATCACCCGATGTGTTGTAAGTACGCAAACCACCAGCTTCAAAAGAAATCGATCATATCATAACTCCTAGCCTACACTAGTAGGGCCTAACCAATGCTGGAATCCCATGAAATAGACAACCCTTGGAGAATCAACCAAATCAAGACTCTAACTCTCGCAAAACAAAAGGCGACCATTAGTCTCAAAGCACCAGTAGAATTCAAAGTATCCCTGCTGGCCTCTACCAGCACAACCTGATCACATATCATACACAATTGTTGATCCTTGAACTAACGCCGCTGAATCTACCCAAGCAAAGTAGAATGGACCTCGCACTAACAAGTGCACCACTCGGATCTGGCAAGTCCAGCCTAATCAAATGGTTAGCCAAGGACTGGATGTCCAAGGTCAACTGCTGCTCTGAAACTGTAAGAGAAATCCAAGTTGTCCAAACTTACTTCCTTACGGCTCAAAGATTCTACACCTGAAGAGAACTTCCACGAACCTTCTGAAGTGACCTGCTAGCCCACGATTAGAAAACCCAAGTCAAACTACTGATCAATGCCTCTGTCAAACCCACAAGAAGACCCATACGCTACTGATGGACACCATAGAAACTAGAGCCAACTAATGATCTGAGTATGTAGTTTACCTAAATCCGTAGATTCTACTGGGACAGGGGCAACCCCAAAGAATATAGAAAGGAATTCACAGTCGATTCAACAAACTCCCAAAGGTAGTACTGGAAAGACCTACTTCATCAATCTCTACTAGAAGGAATCCTGACCTCGTATTCATCTGAGGAAGATGCCACTGCACTCTATAGTCGATCAAATCAATTCATCCACATATAAATCTAAGCATACCCTCAGTCGTTATCTCGGTCAGCTACTCATAACTCATGCATACGTACCAGCAGTCATCTCCCTACTTTTTCAAACCAAACAAAACCCTTACTAAAGATACCCTGAACCTGACAAACTCTTTCCCAGAAGATCCTGGAGTTGTTCCCTTAGCTCCCACAACTCTACTAGCGACACTCGATAAGGTAGGAAAGGATAGGCCAAATGCCCAATTCAACCACAATACTACAGCCAGAGCTTAACCACAATACTACTGCAAAAACTTAACCACAAAACCACAATGAAGATTAAACCCAACCAGAACTGGGGAGAGCAAGGAAAACAACTCAACCATACTTAAAATAGAGAAAAACAACAAAAGGAACCCATACTTGCTAACTTCCAAAACCAACCAGAATAACGAGGATTAACTCTAACCCCTAGGGAAAAGCAAAACCATCTAGTACCCACGGGCACAACCAATACCACTCTCCTTAAGACAAAACCTCAATCTCCGGTACAACCACCGGTACCATACCATACAAATGAAAAAACTTCTAGCAAGTGCTAGATAATGGCCTAGGCAACAACCACCCAAGACCAATAGAAAGGAAAACTTATACCAACCTTAGAACTAGAACGAAACTAGAATTAAAGACAACTAGACCTACACAGAAGTCACAACTCCAGGTAGTCCTCTCAAGAGGACAATACACCTCATCCACTGCTAAAAAGAATTAATCTACCAAGAAATTACACGCGTAAGAAATATAACTCAAATAATAATGCTACCAAACAAGAAACAGGTAGGCATATAAACAAATAAACGAAAAGGGCAGAATCATAACATGAATATTACCAGCACTAGCCAAAGGTAACAAAAGTC
The DNA here is from genome assembly GCA_003996215.1 of Jaltomata sinuosa. Taxonomy (NCBI): domain Eukaryota; kingdom Viridiplantae; phylum Streptophyta; class Magnoliopsida; order Solanales; family Solanaceae; genus Jaltomata; species Jaltomata sinuosa. The sequence continues at coordinate 174,053 of QJPP01000539.1, forward strand.
ATACTTGTCATAACAAAATCTAGAACCTCTACCTCTAGTCTACCAAGAAGGGCATCACACTATCGGGGTCTATCAGTGGACTGAGTAGTTGATGTTGAAGGCTCAACCGTCCCTCATCGGGGACAATCTCTAAAATAGTGACCAATCACTCTACAGCTATAACAACCCAAAGAATCCCTTTTTTGACACACGGTGCCTTTCAACTCTGGACGAATATCTAAACCACCCGGTTGAATGCCACCCTAACCACATGGGGACCATCTCTACCACTCTACACACTACCTCTCACTGTCTAAGGACCATACCTAATACCCTACACACCGCCTCTAGTTGGTGGCATTGGAACTCTGGGAGATTAGACCTAGTGACCCTACTGACTGAAAGGTGTGATCATGGGGCAATCCCAAGCAAAGAACCCACGCTCACTACAGTGAAAACAAGTTTTACCAAATGAAGTCAGACGGGAAGATCTCGCTAAACCTGACCGGTCACCAAGGGCTACAAACCCTAAATGTGAGCCTCGAGGACCCTGACCTGCATTGTGTCTACTCTGCTCAACATTCTCAGTACGACCACTCTCAGAAACTTGTGGAGCCACTGAAATTGGCATGCTAGTCAAAAAGCAATGGAACCGATCTCTAGCAGAGAATCCCTTACCTCGAGTCTAAGAACCTCGAAAGTTACCCTGACAGCGATGCCTATTAGCACTACTTCTATTAGAATCATGACATAAACCCTCAATATCCCAAACATGATCAACTACCTGAAGAAAGGTAGTCCTAACGATAACCAAGTAGTCTGTCGCCAAGTATAGCGGTGAAATCAAACCTCCAAAAATAACCTGAACTCTCTCAAACTCTGTAGGTGCAGCCTAGCAGTGTGCCTAATCACCTAGTGATACCTTGCCTCATACTCCAATACCAACATACAACCCTGCTAAACAACTGGGATCTCAAATCCAACTAAAGCACCACCCATAGAACCAGGTACTGCCCCACCGGTAGTACTGAAACACCCACCGGAGGACTTAGAGTCCTAGCCATGGTGTCCTGAAGAATTGGGCAGCATGAAACCCTATTGGAGGCTGGGCTGGCCCCAAACCCCCTAACTGATGTGGTAAACTCTCATTCTGAAATTCTAGCAGAAGCAGATATAAAATAGAACATCGCAGAAGCAACATTTTAAATATATACAAAAGGAAACTACACCAACCCAAATACTATGTATCGAAAGTACACAAGCTTCTAATAGAATACAAGTGCTAGAGATAACCAAACAGAACGTACAACTGTATTTGAATAAACAAAGAGTAACAATGCCAAAAGATGAGATATGGTCAATCCCCAATCGGCAGGAGCTCACCCTAGTCTGGAATATCCAAAGTTGCATGAGTCTTCACGTGATCAAAGGTGAAAGATCATACTAATATCTGCACCAGAAAAATTCACATGTGTAGTATGAGCACCAATTGCTAAGCAATGGGTACCCAGTAGACATTATCGGCCGACTGAGTGCATATAAGATATAAAATCAATAAATAGCAGATAGCAAATAAGCAGTCAGAGTAGCAATAGATAAAGCATATTGAAACTAGCACGGATAGAAGTCAACAAGAATGAAAAACATGCTATGCTAGCCACAAAAGAGATATCTATAACATAGAACACAGATTAAGGAAGAAGAATGCACCTGGAGTCCTTGCAACAATAATATATATAAAGAGAGAGTTTAGGAAAGATGGCGATATACCGGTAACCTCAAGTAAAAGGGAAAGAAGGGAAGCAATTAAACATACTCAAGCTAGAAGCAATATACTTAACGAAATCATGCTAAAAACCTAATTGGCAATTAAAAATAGACAGAAATCAACCTCACAAGTACAATCCTAGGATTAAATAAACTACACCACGAATAATCGAAAGCCACTAATCAGCACCATGACAAAGGATAGAATACGCTACCCACAACTTCTTAGAAGGACATATAATCAGTGCCTCAATAATATAGGACCCACTAATCCATCACTGATCAAGAGTCCAACAAACCAGAACCTCAACAGGCTAGAATCCACTAATCCACCTATAATCGAAGGCCATAACAAGCTCTAGAGTATGACATAAGTAATACAATCTACCTACAGTCCCAATGGGTGCCCATACACCCGAGGAGTACAATCAAGTAAAAATAAACCCTCTGGTATCCCATACTAATGGAGCGTACACTGAGCACACATCAAACAGGGTGGAATCCAAGTGAAATATGCATGAAGTGATATGATGGAGCTGGTGTGATAGTAAACCTTTATGCACCTCCTCCGATGCTCATAGGCCATGTAGGAGGACCCATGGTGGGATGTACCTGCTATACCTGAACTCCACCATATACCATTTCTTTGGAATACTCGGTAGATAGTCCATGGTCCTGGATCAGTAGGGCCCATAGAGCTCCTTGACCACATAAATTAATAGATATAAAATCTCAAAGTATAACTGCCTGGTATGTATTCGGGTCTAAGAAGTAATCAAAATCTCGTAGTACATTCCCAGAGTTGATCCAAGTCTAAATCAGTACAAATAATCTTGAAAACCCTATCAAAGGGTGCCCAGAGTTTATCCGTGTCTAAATCAGTGATCAAAGTCTCAACAACCCTTATAAATGGTGCCCAGAGCGTATTCTGGACTAAATCCATAGTAAAAGCATTTCTAGTGCTACGACACAGCCGAGTCTAGCATCAGCGAGAAAACTGGTGATAAAATTATCATAATATCTTTCTTACTTTAGGAAGATCCATAAATCAGTTCCAAATTCCTTTTTATAATCATTTATTGATAACGGGCCCTTGGGGCCTACAAAGTTTAGGAAAATGGTGAAAGTAGGCCTGAAGCTAAAATAATAGTAAAACATGCAGAAAATATTTTGCATGAAAGATATGCTCGCAAATAATATATTAGCCCAATGGCTGACAATCAATCCTATCAGCCCTGTACATGCCCAATTAACTCTACAGTATATATATCCAGCCTAAAGTAACATCTGGATGTCCGGGACTCGCGAACATTCCCAAATATCCCACCTTCTATGGTATAGAGGCATATACAAGGCCACACGGGGCCACAAGGGTAATATTACAACACTACAATGAATACTACAAACAACCTAAGAAATAAACTGATCGAAGAGACAGACAAGATCTGGGGTACCAACCTAGAATAACCCACCCAAGGATACTAATTAATGCAATTATAACCTATATACAAAGTCTAAGGTAGGGAAAACCATAACCTACCTGTCGTTCGATGACTAGCTAATGGAACGACATCGTCCAAGCTCAAACTGCTCGGAGAAGCCTTGAATCGTGAACAATATATCAATAACATATTCTATGTATCAGTACAAAGCTAATGGTACCCATATTGCTAATATTTTGGCCGGGTCAAAATTCAGGTTAAAAGCAGGCCCGTGGGCCTCGTAACCCAAAATCAAAAACAAAAGTTAACATGATGTTCCCAACCTTGTGAGTAGCACATGCTCAAAAATTGAGCATGATTCATGAAGGATAAAGGACCAAACAGCCCCTACGAAGCCAAGGGAAAAAGAGGGAATTAAAGAGGAAATTTAGCAGAATTAATGAGGAAAACTTACCAATTTACGATAAGGGAAAGATCACGGACAAGAAATATATCACCCCAGTACCCTAGGATGATTCCACACTCAACATTGACCTTAGATCTCTTCAACAATGGAGGAAATACGAATGGAAATGAAAAAGAAATGAAGGAGGAGAAATAATTATACTACCAGGGATTTCTTCATCGCTATCTCAAGAAAAATCTTCGAGATTGCAATGACTAAGCTGGCTAATTCATCGCTATCGCGATGGTTAGCCTCGAGATGGAAATGGACAAAGGAGCAGGGTCTTCATCTCTATCACGAGAAAATGCTTTGAGATCGCTATAAACAAAGGGGCTCTTCATTGCTATCGCGAGAAAACCCCTCGAGATCGCGATGAACAAAAAGTCAGACCTTCACCTGATGGACCCTCGAAATACATCCGTGGTCTCATGAACGCAAACAATTTATGCTACTCAACTAAAAATGGCATTTCAGACACAACAGAAATAATAAAAAATCCCAACGTAGGTCAATTTAACAAAAAGTGGGCCCTGCACCCAAAATCTACCTTTTAGCCAACTAAACCAAAACAAAACCTAAGGCCCAAAATCAAGTTCGGAAGCCTCGAGACCCAAACCAATGGTACCTCTAGCCTAAACTCGACATTATGGAGCTAACACCACTGAAGGAATTTCTATTCGAGGTCAGCTTCTCTGAATGTTAACCAAAGTCAACCCTCCAAGCCCAACTGGATTAAAAACACAGAATGAGAGAGAATTCTAAGATGAATAGCTCCCGGATCCCGACCAAAGGTCCAACCAGATGAAAGTCCATGCTTCAGAGCTAACTGAACTATTGGAATTTGATTCTGAGCATGATTGCTAAGAATGTTGACTAAAGTCAATGATTTCCTAAGTTAAAGATCTAAAATAGGGAAATAACCATAAAGACCAAACAAATGGCCTGAGCACTGAACAATCGATCCCAACAAGCCATAAATAACTTGGGTCCACTACAGGAAATCTTTAACATTACAACGAAGGCGAAGACGCATGAATGACTAGAAGGGTCATTACAAAAGTAGAATTGGGGTTGTGCGGATGGACAAAGCCTTTTGCAGTCATACATGGGACCCACTCTTGAAATAGAGAACTGGAAATATTGGGCGTCTTGTTCAAGATGCACAAGCACACGTGCAGCCACAGTCGATCTGCACATGAACTACACAATCAATGGAGAAGTTATTTTTATTTGAAATTTTTAGCTAATTTTGGGGAGTTTTCAAGGACAATTTTAGGGATATGTACTACATTTCACTATTCCTTTTTTGAAACATAGGATACCAATTCAAGGACAATTCCTCATGTTTTTATTGATATTGGAGGTTAAGAGGATTCTAAGTACTTGATATCCAAAGTTGCCAATATGGAATACTGAAATATAGTATAGATCCCTAGAATTGTCCTTGAAATCCCCAAAAATTAGCTAAAAAATTTGAATAAAATACTTTCTCCATTGATTGTGCGATTTGTGTGCAGATCAAGTGTGGCCACACGTGGGCTTATGCATCTTGCACAATACGCTCAATGTTTCCAGTTCTTTATTTCAGGAGTATGGCCTATGTGCGGCTGCAAAAGGATTTGGGCGCATGCACAACCCGATCCAATTCTCCTTTCTAGTGTTTCTTCATTATTTTACTGGAATGTGCATTTCGTCTGTAGCTCATGTTCGGCTGTACACAGACTTGTGTGCCTGCACAATATTCATTTTGACTATTTTCATTTTTCAACTCATGGTCTTGGTTGTTGTCCTCATGTCTTGACCTTTTTTTATGTTCAAAATCCTTGTTTATCAACATAGCTCTTGATGCCTGCATATATGACGATTGTAACATAAAAAGCACTTTAAAACATGAGAATTAACAATGTAATTAGTGCTTAAGAACTCAACAAGTTGGTTATTTAACAATTTATCAAACCCCAAATTTAAACTATTGCTTGTCCTCAAGAAAGAGTTTGACTCAACATCAAGAAGCTACGCTAAGACCACAACGACTCAAACAATTGCACTAATTCTGATTAGCACCAATGATAAGCACAAGGCAAAAGATCAACACACATTCTTTTCAAATACTTCATTTTCATTCAAAGTGGAAACAACTCACATTTAAAGCACAACCATTTAGCATCTGAAGTATTGATAGTAGACTTTAAAAACATGCCTCAATTTTACTACATAACTTGTCGCGTTCATTCCCCCTAATTGAGAGTTATACTTTACTACTCTTCTCAAAGTTGAAGTTCCACTCAAAAGCAAAGAAAGGACCCCCACACTAAATTAATGCAATTCAAAACAATTGGGATGATATGATAGAAAGAATTGACTCTCTCTCACAAAGATGTTAGAATGCATATAAGTAGAACCATAGGATTTCCCTTCATATAAATTTCCACTAATGTAGATTCACAAGGCTCAACATCTTCTAGGACTTGTGAAAATTCATGTAGGCTAGGGTAAGGGAAATGAAAAGATTTAGGATTAAGTTACTCAAAACCTCCCAAAATGCCACCATTAGACGAGGAAGCACCAAATTCATTCTCATTTTTTCAACCTTATTATCTTCCTTAAACATCCCAAGTCTTTCTTTGTTTTCAAGCTACTAATCCCCCTACTTTCTATACTTAGTTCCTTTTCAAAATCACAAGGAATGTTAGTAGTAATTCTTTATCTTTCTCCTTCCATTTTTTCTTAAGCAATTGCTTATGTTTTCAAAAGATGCTTCCCCCCAACCTTAGGCTCTTAGACTATATTAAGACTTTCATTAAATAATACCCCCAAACATAGGTATTTATCCCACATCAATAATTCAAACTACATCATCACCCAAACTTAGGCATTTAGCCTACATTCTTACATTCGAAGCATTTAAGGAGGTTGTGTGCCAACAGATAGGTGTCTCAAGAAGGGTATGGTGCAAAATATGATTGCGAAGAAAATGTCCTAAGTCTGAAATGGGGTTGACTAGGGATTAATGTTAAGGAAGGAATTTAGGCCTTATGACAGTCCAAAGAAGGCCTAAGGTTATTTTTCAACCCAAGTGTCAACTAGAATTTTTCCTTGAAGAACATTTCAGGTGAATTCTAGACTACTATGCATGCAACGAACTCACAAACACCTCACCTACACAAGGTAGTACAAACACTCAAGGTGAAGAGCTAGTCTTAAACCAAATAAAAATGAATGACCTTGACAAGCTATTCTGAGTCACAAGAAATTCTTTTGAGAAGAAAAAGACGAGTGATGAATGTAAAGATCATGACTTCCGAGAATGCTTAAAAGTTAATTCTTTTCTCTTTTTCTCAAACTCATTTCATTTGTCATTTTTTTTATGGTACCGCTCACATCAAGTGTGACTCGGAATCGACACACTATCTTAAGACAAAACATTTTCCCTTAAGAATGTCTCCCCTTCAATCTATCATAGGAAAATACCACCCGGTTCAACAATGTAAATAAAGAAAATGAAAAGACACTCCTTAGGAAAGAACCATGGCCGAAAGAAATTCCTTAGAGTTTATTGACTTTCTATTTACAAAACAGAGAAGGTTCAAATATACCTCTGTACTATTAGAAATGGTTTAAATATACCCCTCATTATATTTTTGGTCAAGATATACCATTTATGTTACACTTTGGGTCCAGATATACCCATGTACTATTATAAATAGTTTAAATATACCCTTCATTATACTTTCAGTTCAAATATACCCCTCCCGATATACTTTGTGTCCAAATATACCCCTCCTATTATACTTTTATGTTGATTTACCCTTATTTTGACACCCACCCATTTAACCTACCTCAATTCCCTCCACTTTAAGTTCTTTTCTTTTCTTGTCATCTTTTGTTCTCTTTTGTTCTCTTTTTAATGATTCGCTTCATGTGAATCCAAAATCAAAAATTTTTAAAATCTTTGCTTCACTTATTGTTGAATACTTTTCCGTTGATATTAATAATATGTTTAAAAGATATAGAAATTTTTTTCCTGCATTTATATATGGTAATCTTCCTTAGCTGATTATTTCAAGAATAAATTTTAAGATGTGATATTAGATCAAAAGATGATGGCAGAAAGAAAATGATTTTTCTTATATATCAAAACTCCAAAAATTTCCTGTAAAGAAGTTTATCCACTGTGAGGCCAAGGAAAGATTTAGATGATAGGGGTATAAATTATGAATATGTATATTGTGTTTGTATGAATCGATCGAGGAATGAGTCAAATATGGATTAAATGAGTGAGTTCTTAAAGTGAATCTCGCAAATATTTACATTTGGTGATGAGTTATTTTTATTTTGAAGCTCATCATGTGTTCGTTTATAAAAAATAAGGGTAAATCACCTTTATAAAATAAGGGGGAGGGGGAGGGTTAAATCAACATAAAAGTATAATGAGAGGCTTATTTGGACAAAAAATATAATGAGAGGGGTATATTTGGACACAAAGTATATAGAGAGGGGTATATTTGGACTAAAAGTATAATGAGGGGTATATTTAAACTATTTCTAATAGTACGAGGTATATCTAGACCTAAAGTATAACAGAAAGGGTATATCTGGACCAAACGTATAACGAGGGTATATTTAAACCACTTCTAATAGTACATGGATATATTTGACCCTTCTCCATTTACAAAAAGCAACTTTCGAGTCAACGCGCTATACGATTCATTGAAAACAAGCTCGGCGAAGGCACTAAGCGCGATTTACAATATGCACAATTAATAGAACAATAGATGTGTTAAACAATCAGCAACGCCTCAAGCGTATGAATCAATAATAACAAGCCCGAGAAAGGCATCACAACAACACATATAAATAAAAAAAATAAGGATCAAGCCCGACAAGGGCACAATAATCACAATCATCCAATATAAGCCCAACAAGGGCAGCCAAATCATCATCCAAAATACACAACCCATGCCCAACAAGGGAAATCAAGTCATAAAAACAAAACAAATTCGACAAGGGCAATCAAAAGTATCAAAGATCTAAAATATGCAGGCCACATAATATAATTACCTACCCTGAACTTAAAACATGGCATTGTCCTTAATGCACACAAATATAATAAAGAGAAAGAGGTAGGAACTCCTTTAAATGCCCTAAGAGTTCAAATGCACATCATGTGAGGCTTGAGATCTTGTGGCAACATGAGTGGTGTGAGCCTCCTCAAACTAGAATTCAACACCAGGAATTCGGATAGCAGCAGGTATGGCTAGATCACTAGGAATATGTGAGCTCAAGCTAGCTCTACCTCTCCTAGCATCTTAATCATCTCTGGATATCTATAAGTCCCTCCGATCCTGTTGCGACTGGATCACATCAACACCATATTGAACCCCTATAGTAGCCTAATTAATCAAATAACTCCCAACAACCTCATCCTCATGGCCAAATATGGTATCATCTCAAAGTAACTCATTAATGGGTAACAACACATCTCTATTAGATGTGGTAAAAGTGGTGTCAAATATTCTAAATTGGGCCTCAAACGGCTTGGTATTGGACTTCATCTTGGCTACATCAGCCTAGAGTGTAGAAAAGAACCCTCAAAGTTATCGACTTAGGCAATTAATTTTTGAATGTGGGTGAGGGAAGGCTACATAGCCTTTTTATGGTAGATTGAATGTACTTAGGGATATCATAACTCAACTAAACCAATGTCGTATTATTCTTGGGGGTCATGTCAGCTAGCTTTTGCGACCGCTGCTAAAATAACTAATGGAGTGCTAGAGTGGCCCAGGAGGAATAGAGCCTGAAGGATAATGTCCCGATGCCATGAGAATATGATTGTCAGTGTCAACCTGGGTGGTAGGAGAGGCATAAATATCATCATAATCTGCCCCATCAACAATTCCGACTGAATCAGCCTAAAAAATACTCAACCCCGTAAAAAATTTTGCTTTTTAACCTTTGGTGCCTCCTCATCCCGCTTGCGATCAACATCAATCTCATCATAAGCCATCATTTTCTTATCAAAGGGTTGGTAGAAGAGAGTCACAACACGAGCACACATCATAGTGATAAAGCAATAAAAGGGAATAAAAGCTTGCCTCTGTCTAGCCCGCTTTTTGAACTGTTCAACGGCTATTTCCCCAAAAGTTGATATGAACACCCACCATGATGCAAGACACAAGGATTCTCATCTCAAATTAGAGTTTGTTATATTTTTGAAGGGAATAAGGTTAGATCAAACAAAATCAAGTCACAACTTGGCTTGAATCTTTAAATCCTACCTCCATATTAGACCACCAGTGGCCCACATAGATTTCTCGAACAAGCTTTGAAAAGAACGATCTAGGTGGGAGAGCAAAATTGCCCAATCCCACTCAGTAATCTGGTACGGCATATCCTGAAAGATCCCTTTTAAACCCTCCAAGTTAAACAACTTTTCAATGGTGAATTCTCTCTTATCACACCCATAAAGGTATAGAACTTTCATTCCTTCAACATAGTGGGGAGTTGCCTACTCATTACTAACTGGGGTAGGAGGAGCTTCCAAGGTTTTCTGCTTATCCCTGGATTTATGCTTATGATCACCTCATGCCGAGTTTGAACAATTAGAAGTCATGCCTGCAAACAAAAGTGAGAAACCAAACCAAACCAAAAAAAACAAAATACTTTTTTGTGTTTTTGCATATATGGGAGAAGGAAATAAATAACAAAAGCACAAAAAGGGAAAAAAGGAATGTTACTGAAATAAAGAAACAAATCTGAAAGTAAGCTTGTGCGAACTGTGTGTTGGTGCATAAGTGTTTGTGGGTGATTCCATCTATATGAGCTATTTCTAGCCTCAAATCTAAATGGAGTCCCAAGTTCCCACTAGTAATCTAACATCCGAAGCCATGAAATTATCTTTCAAGCAACATCATAGTAAAGTAATGAAAATTAATGTTTGCAACCACCAATTTTTAGATTAAAACTTAGTAAAACTACTAGACCCATGTCAAATAAGCAAGAATATACAACACCCACACCCATTTGTCAAGAACCCATTATTAACTCATCCTTAGACAAATGAAATCAGCCACTCATAGCAAAGCAGAGAGATAAACCAAATGGGTAAGTCAAAATCCTCTTCATTCAAGCTAAATTTCAAGTTTTAAGATTAATTTGAGTACACAAATGGTTAACCAAGAGAATGGATTCAAACCCTCTTCTCTTTGGAGAGGAAAACTTATTCTTAAAGTAAAAAGCTATTAAAAATATTCAGGATTGACGAATTCTATTTACAATTGTGCCTAAATTAGCCTTTTATAGTTTCCCAAAACGTCACTAAAATACAGTAAAAAATTTCCCTTTGGGTGATGTACGATGCAACGTGTAGTTCACAGGTCATGATGTGTGTGTCGCACACTATCTTCAGTTGGACCAGTGACTTCAGCTCATTTTGGAGGCCTTGTGCGAAGGATGTGCGGTTCACACCTTGGGTTGTGTGTGTCGCACAACGATCGCACCCTTAGCAGATTCTTCAGTGTATTTTGAATATCCATGTGGTAGGAGTGCATTCTCCACCACGACTTGTGCATGTCGCACGGGCACCGCATCTCAGGCCAAAATCTCCATCCTTTCTTATCCTTCCACACTTCACTCCTTTTGAGCTCTTTTTGGGTCCATTTTCTTGTTTTTCATCACTAATAAAAAGTACATACATAGACATTAATAAAGGACATAAGAACCTCTAAATCTATTCAAAACATAGCAATAATTCATGGATTTAGGCTGAATATGTTGGTAGATTACTGACTTATCACATACCCACTATAAGGTATGTACATGAAGCCAAAACATGGGACCTAGATATATGATCGCTCCAAAGAGAGGTGAATCTTACCAACTGATCAACTGGGAGGCACTGTTCTACTATGGATGTCTTCTAGCCTGATTACTTGGCTTTGCATTCACAAAAATACAGTGCCCCCAAAAATAGGGACATTAGTATATATAAAACATGTATTAGTAGACTGAATAACAATTAGATATGTAAGAATGCTCAATGAATCGGATATCAAAGATAGGAAAATCTGAGCCTACATATACAGGAAATATAATCTAAAAGTGAAACTATGACAAATATAAGGGGTCCTCATATAACGTCCTATGCATTATTCATTTACATATATTTAAAATTCGTAGAATTTGTATAGGTGACATCTTTACCTTTTTATATTGCTTTTTTCTTCTTTCTATAATATTAACTATCAGAAAGTCATAAGATAGCCTACTATCTGTGAACAGTGACACCTCTGTGGCATATTTAGCCAACGTCACAACCATGTCAAAAATCTCATAGCCTGGATAACATGGTTTGTCAAAGTACGCCCTCCAAGGCTCCTATAAGGTATGCCTGTAGGCCGCAGTCAGAGGAATACCTGACAGGAAGTTCCAGCTTACTCTATTTGAATTTTGTGCACAACATAGGGTCGCACATAGTGGCCCTAGAAATACTCACCCCACACTGCAGAGTAGGCTATAATATCATCTTGCCTGTAAAGGCCTGTAGTAAGTAGCTCATTAATCACATAACTCATTATCTAACTACCGATTACTTTCTTTAGCTGAAGAATAATATATCAATGTGATCTATATACATATGTATAATCTATGGTCAATTACTTCCTTTAAATTTTGTGACGTATGTGCTCTTTAACTTCTAGGAGTTTCTACTAATGACACATATGGTCATGTGAAACATATGACTTCTTTGACTGGAAAAGGGTACTATAAACTCCAACATGAAAGAACTTATAATATAGGAAGACTTTTCTATCAAGTATCATATAGTGGGTAACAACATTTGTAGGAGGAATATGTGACTCTAGGTTGTGCCTTAATGGAAAAAGAGGGTTTAGCTTTACAGACCTTATTTCAGGATTTTTTCACTAATGTCGTGTTGTTGAAACAATTCAAAACACTCCTTATCTATAACATAACATCATATGCAATAGTATAAGTAGCTAACCCAGAAGTACGACGAGGTTAGAAAGACAATAATAGCTCACGAGCGACAAGCTTAGCAAATATGATAAATAAATGGTGTATCGCCACACCTTTCTCTTTTCCTCCTTCCCAACTGAATTTATGAACTTCGATGAGGTCATATTACTCCCTCCATCCTTACCTTACAATATACAGTCTATTATATATCAAAACAAGGTCATAAACTTGAACTCTCGGATTTTGAACACCATTCCATGAGTTTTTAATCTATTGGCATAAAAATACCCTTATAACCTTATAGATTAGGTAGGAAGAGAAGCATACAATCCAAACTATAATAGGAACCCATATAAACATATAAATAACATTCTCAATCCATTTAGGAATTTCATTAAACACTTGACAAGCGACAAGCTCGCAAAAGCTATAAAAAATTATGTTTTTCTATGCCGAGACTTCCTCCGCATCACAACAAGCTTACTACCTCAATACACAACCATATACCCCTTACTTATTCAACAAGACAATCAATACAACCCTCTACATACTCGCTGCTCACCAAGTATATCAATTACATTGGACAAAACATGGACTTACGGCTTTCTATCTTTGTCCCGTGAGTCCTACCCATAAACTAAACTTAAAATAACTATTAGAGTCAATTTATGGAGATAGAAGAGCATCCATACCTTTATCAATAAGAAATCAATCCCTGTGCCTTTTTACTCTTCAAGAACAACACCTTTTTCTTCAAGAAAATACTTGGCTAAGTATGTTTCCATGATCTATGATGAGAAATAAACTTGATTCTTGAAGGAATCAACTTACCTTGGGCTAGGGAGAGATGGAGATGAAGAAGAACTAATGAAAACTACTGAGGAGCAGGTCCTTTATGTTCTGCAAAAAATGGGAAATGAAATCCCAAAATTCCAATATAAAATCTTATCGTTTGGCTGACTTACCCAAGGTTTCCACATGTCCTGCAGTGATTTGGCATTGCGCGTTTTTGTAATAAAATACACATAACATTTTACTCCGAACTCATATTGACGAGCGGTTTGTTTTTCTGAAAAATAGACCCAAATACCTTTAATTTAGTATGTCATGGGACCTATATATCCTTGTATATTCGGAGATATACCCATTCCAATTCAAATCATATATGAGTTTGTGCCGTAATGAACCCTTCAACTTGAACTTTTGTTTCAAGTCTCCATTTGGTCTATAACTTTAGTCTAACACTTCAAATGGATTAATAAAAGTTTCTCTTTGTATAATCATGCAATTACAACCTTATCCTCTTGGTTCATACCAATTTATTAGCATTTACAAATTGCACACATATCTTAATTTTTGGAGCATTACATTATCCCCCCTTGAGATCATTCATCCTTGAATGAAGGCTACAACTCAATTTTTTTTTATCATTTTCCAAAAAATTTGGCTGAGTTTATTTGTAAACATGCCTATTCCAAACCTATCAGCTAACCAAAATACATACAATACGCTTCATAGAGCATCACAACAAAGAAATATTTTTTAACAGATATCAAGTGGAGCATATAAGTCAAGTGGTATTAACTAGTACGACAAAAATTGATTCCCGGATGAAAGGAGTAGTGACTTTAAGAACCTTATTATTGTTCCTGGAATAATTAAGGATAGTTTGCCCTCATATTGGCCTCTACTTCCCACGTGGCTTCTTCTTCATTCTAAATTTTTCATACGACTTTAATTGAAGCTATTTCTTTCCTTCTAAATTTTCTGATTTGTCTATCTACTATAGCCATTGGGACTTCTTCATATGATAACTCTTCTAAGAGTTCTATACCCTCAGTAGGATAACTTGAGAAGGATCTGCTTAGTATTTACATAACATAGATACGTGAAACACTAGATGCACTGCTACTAACTCTTGAGGTAAATCGACCTCATAGGCTACCTGGCCAACTCTCTCTAGGATTCTGTAAGGCTTAATACATCTAGGTCTCAACTTATGTTTCTTCCCGAATCCCATAACCCCCTTCATAGGCGATACCTTCAAGAATATCCAGTTATCACCTTGGAACTAAATCTCTGCATCGCATATCTATATAAGATTTATGTCAGGTTTGAGTGTTCTTTACCCACTCCCATATTAGCTTTACCTTTTCAACTGCTTTATAGACAAGATTCGGTCTCAATATTTGAGTCTCACCTACTTCAAACAAACCAATAGGTGATCTATATCATCATCCATAAAGAGCTTCAAATGGAGCCATGCCGATATTAGAATTATAGCTATTATTTTAGGCTAATTCGATCAAGGGAAAATGATTATCCCACTTACCTTTACAGTCTAGAATGCATGCTCTCAACATATCTTCCAGTGTTTGTATGATTCACTCGGCCTGTCCATCCATCTGTGGATGGAAGGTGGTGCTAAAGTTCTCTTGTATGCTTAAACTCTCATGGAATGACCTCCAAAAATGTGTTGTGAAATGGGCACCCTTATTTGAAATAATGGACATAGGAGTCCCATGCAAGCGAACTATCTTTCTTATATATATCTTGGCAGAATCTTCTGCGATACTGGTAGACTTAACTGGTAAAAAGTAGGCTAATTTTGTTAATTGATCAATGATCACCCAAATCGAGTCATGCATATGAAATGAGGAAGGCAAACCTGTAACAAAATCCATGTTAATAGCCTGCTATTTCCATACTGGAATATTCATAGTCTGAGCTAGGCCACCGACCTTTGATGTTCTGCTTTCACTTGTTGGCAGTTGGAGCACTATGCTATAAACTCGGTTATATCCCTTTTCATGTCATTCCACCAGCAGACTTCTTTAAGATCATGGTACATCTTTGTAGATCCTGGATAAATAGAGTAATGGGAATAATGTGCTTCAGTCATTATCCATTGTCTTAGCCCATCTACATCAGAAACACGCAATCTCCCTCAGCATCTTAAGGTACTATCTCCTGCCATTTAAAATGCTGAAATTTTATGTTGTCGAATCCCTTCTATGTGCTGGAGCAATAAGGGATCATCATATTGTATCTCTTTCACTAATACCACTAATGACGACTCTGCAGTGTCTTGCACAACTATGCCTCCATCTTCAGAATCCATAAGTCAGACTCCTAGGCTATCTAATCTATGAACAACTCTGGCTGCTTCACGTTGAATAAGTGACAAATATGCAAGGCTAACCATAGATAATCAACTGAGATCTTCTAAGAGCATTTTCTACAATGTTATCTTTACTTGGGTGGTAGAGAATATTGATGTTATAATCCTTAGCAACTCCAGCCACCTCTGTTGCCTCAAGTTTAACTCTTTTTGCTTGAATAGGTACTAGAGATTCTTATGATATGTAAATTTATCAACAAGTACCCCATATGAATAGTGGCGCCAAATCTTAAGTAAAAATACAACTTATGTAAGCTCTAAATCATGAGTGGGGTAATTATGTTCATGCTTTGTCAATTGCCGAGAAGCATATGTTATAACATTCTCATGTTGCAACAATACGCATCCTAGGCCAACACCTGAATCATCACAATAAATGGTATACCCTTTTGTTCCCTCCAGTAAGGCCAATATCGGAGTTGTATCTAATCTATCTTTCAGCTCTTGAAAGCTTCTTTCACAAGCATCTAACCACTGAAATTTGGCTACTTTCTACGTTAATTTAGTTAATGGGGCAGAAATAGAGGAAAAGACCTCCACATATCTCCTATAATAACCAGCGAGCCCTAAGAAACTATGTACCTTTATCAGAGTGGTATGGCCAGCTCTTCACAACTTTTATCTCCTAAAAGTCCACTTTAATACCTTCACCGGAGATCACATGGCCAAGAAAAGCCACTAAGTTCATCCAGAACTCACATTTAGAATACTTGGCATATAACTGGTGCTCTCTAAGAATTTGTAGCACTGATCTCAGATGATATGCATGCTCTTCTTTATCATGTGAGTATATCAAGATATCATCAATATACATAATCACGTACATATTAAGAAAAGGTTTAAAAGCATATTTATCATATCCATGAAGGCTTCTGGAGCATTCGTTAGTCCAAATGACATAACAAGAAACTCAAAGTGCCCATATCTGGTTCTGAAGGCTTTCTTCAGAATATCTATTTCATGTATCCTTAACTAGTGATAACTAGACCTTGAATCAATCTTTGAAAAACATTTAGCTCTTTGGAACTGATCAAACAAATCATATATTCTGTGTAGTAGGTACTTATTATTTATTATCACTTTATTCAATTGCCTAAAATCTATAGACATTTGCATCGTTCCATCCCCTTTACGTACAAATAGTATTGGATCACCCCAAGAAAATATGTTGGGAGAATAAAACCTTTGTCAGGTAGATTTTTTAAACTTCTCCTTTAGCTCTTTCAACTCTGTTTTGCCATTCTATAAGGTAGAATGTATATAGGCCGGGTACTGAGATCTATGTTGATACCAAAGTCAATATCTCTAATCGAGGGTAATCCAGGAAGTTCATCAGGAAACACATCTAGATATCCATTCACAACGGGTACAAACTGAAGATTCGGTACCTAATCTTAGCTTCAAGGTATCTGACATGGACTAGGTGAGATAAATACCTTTTTTATAAGCTTATGCGCCTTAAGATAGGAAATAAACCTTTCTTTAGACATCATAGAATTTCCTTTCCACTTCAAGACTGGCTCACCCGGGAAATGGAATTGAGCAATCTTAGCTCGGCAATCAACTGTAGCACAATAAGAGAACAACCAATCCATGCTTATAATAACATCAAAATCAACAATTTCCAGCTCTATCGAGTTAGATGATGTATCATGGCCACATATTGTTACTATGCACCTGTAATAGATTCTTCTAGCTATGATAGAGTCACTTACTGGAGTCGATACTACAAATGGCTCACGTAATAACTCTGGCTCTACTTCGCACTTCTTAGCAACAATAGGGTAACATATGATAAGGTTGCCCCTGCATTTATTAATGAATAAACATCATAAAAAAGGATGGATAAGGTACTTCTAACCACATCTGGGGAGCCTATGAATTATACCGGCCTTTTAATGCATATATTTGATTCGGGACAGCTCTCAAACTAGAATCTCTACATCTACCTCTGTCTATACCTCTACTTGTTTGTGCCTAAGGATCACGAGATGAAGGTGGTGTTGAGGAAGAGGATGCTCTTAGGGAGCCTGTGAATTGAGATCTATCACCTCTGCCCTTAGCTCTAAGTCTAGAATAGTCACGCATCTTATGACCCTTGACCCCACCCCCATAACAAGCGGTAGAACCATGTAAGCACTCTTCTAAATGGGATCGGCCACACTATCTGCAAGTAGGTCGAGGTGGTAATACCCAACTAGTACCTCTCTCATAGTGATGGCATGGTGCCCTCAAAGTCTGATGATCCTGCCTGGACCTGGATGACCTTGTTAGAGCACTAGATATGGAACGGGCTGCTGATTGAGCATTCCTAGGTGGCCTTCTGCTGTAGGAAGCCCTGTCACTTCCTTGTTATCTGTAAGCTGCACTGGCCCTCTTGCTCTTCTCCATTTCTAATCTCTCTGACATGCAATCATGTATGCGGTCCTCTATGTACTGTGGATGTGCCATTAGTCTAGCAATATCCATATTATTATAAAGTGAAGCAACTATACAAGAGTCAATCAAATAATATCTGAGGTCTCCCACAAAGTGATTCATCCTCGCCCTCTAGGAGATGACCATATCTGGAGGAAATTTGGCCAACTGAGTAAATCATATGCTATACACCTTAACACTAAGTTTATTCTATCGTAAGGATAGAAATGCATCAACCCTCGCTTCCCTAAGCTTTAACAATAAAAGGTGATCCATAAAGTCCCTCGAGAACTCTCTTTAAACTATTGGGGGCATTTTTGCCCATGGAACTGACCCACTTCTCATACCAGGAAATGGAGATATCTTTCAGTTGATAAAAGGTCAATTCAATAGCCTCGATCTCAGATATATGCATAACCCTAAATATTTTGTTGATCTCATCTATAAACTGTTGAGGGTCTTCTATCACACCAGATCCTATAAACACTAAGGGATTCATTTGAGGAAATCTCAAACTTTGGATCCGGCCCTCTCTCCCTTAATAGTGTTATGTGCAGCCACATTCTGTCCTTGGACCTGAGCATCTACTAACTGGGTGAGCAACCGATTGCTTCTTTAATATCCTTCTCCAAGACACTTAGTGGTCGTACAGGCAGTATGGAAACTGTAACTGATGCAACTGGAGGTGTAGAAATTCTTATACGCCCTTCTATTCTAGGTACCTGAGGACCTGGAAGCATACGACTCGAAAAACTATCCTGAGCGCTAATTTGATCCTCTAATACTGAAGAATGCTCTATAATGGCTGCTTCCTGAGTAGGCTAGTAGTGGCCCTTTGGCCTAGTTTATCCTTATCTTTAGTAGACCTTATCGGTATCATAAATAAGCATAGTGTGAGTCAGAAGTAACTTTCTATTACTTAACTCTATTGCACGATCTAGATTTTAATAGAAGCTTAGATTCTTAAATGCCCATGTAGTCTCTTGATTATAAATGTGGCGTTCAACATATCCATAAGAAAGTTCCTACTATACACCACTTCTTAGACTCCCTGGGACACTTGAACCTTGTGCTCTGGTGCAGAATTTATCATGCCCTTAACTAGGAGGGGTGGAAATCTAGGAGTTATATGAACATCTGCTAAATATATATATACACTAAATTCATGCTAAAGTTGTGAACCTATAAGCAATAGAATCGACATCAAGGTGTGTTTGCATATACTAAAACATAGATAACTAAATGGCCCACCATTCTAACTATACAATTGAAACAAAACTAAGTCTAAGAAGCCTTTAAAAAGTCTGTAACTGACATTCTGATAACTAGCTGGGACAGGCCCCCGACATACCCACTATAAAATATGCACATGAAGCAAAAGAATAGGACCTAGACATCTAATAGCTCCAAAGAGAGGTAGTTCTTACCAACTGATCAACTAGAAGGCACTGGTCTACTGTGGATGTCTGCTAGCCTGAGTACTTGAGTCTGCATTCACAAAAATGCAGCGCCCCCAAAAATAAGGATATAAGTACATATAAAATATGTACTGGTATGCAAAGCATACTGAATAACAAGTAGATATGTAAGAATGCTCAATGAATCGGATATCAAAGATAGGAAATTTTGAGCATACACATACAGGAAATATAATCTGAAACTGAAACTATGACCAATATCAGGGGTTCTCATATAGTGTACTATGGGTTATTGATTTACGTATATTTAAAATTTCTAGAATTTTCATAGGTGACATCTTTACCTTTTTATACTACATCTTTTGTCTTTCTGTAATACTAATTGTTAGGAAGTTACAAGATAGCCTATTGTCGGCAGTCGGTGACACCTGTATGGAATTTGTAGCAAACTGTCACAACCATGTGTGAAATCTCATATCTTGGACAACATGGTTGGTCAAGGTATGCCCCCCAGGGCTCTTACCAGGTCTTCCTGTAGGCCTGTGTAGTCAAGGGAATCCACGAAGAGATGTTCCAGCTGACTTGTCACTCCCTAAGGCTACCTCCTAGACGTAACACGGGACTTAGGATCACAAGTGACCCCAAGCTAACCCTTTTGGTCTTATAATGGCATAAGAAACATAATAACAAACATAGCATAAGCATAAATGTAGGTAATCGAACTAAACATAAGATAAACGTCTAAGAGTACCAGAATATGAAACATATAAATTTGAGTGTCTAGCTATCTCTGAAAGGCCTCTAATATGACATAATGAGTTGTTGTGACAAGACCCCAGCTAACACTAAGTAATGAAAGGAAGACAATATGATAACTAAGCCTACACTAGTCCTCAAAGAATGAGGACTCACCGACTTTGGGATAGAGTCCTTCTAGTCTCTAGCCAGGAATCTAATATCGAGAGCCTGAATTTGCATCATGATAGGATGCCTCAAAGTGCGTCAGTACTATAGGATGTACTGAGTATGCGAGTGGATGCAACAACATGGTAAACATACTTTGAAAATATACTTAAATTAGAGTTCATTCATAATAGAAGAAAACATAGTAAATATCATAGTTGAAGCAATAAGACATAAAGTGGTAAATAAAGCTTTAAAGTAGAATAGCATATAACTTAATAGCTTAGTAACATTCATAGAGAAGTTTCTCTTAACAGACATAAACCATGTTGAGCACCATAGAATCCGGTGTCATACACCCACAACGAAAAAGGTTGTCCTAACCGGCCAAAGTTAGAACCATGTTCATAAGGATCCTTTCATAAGCCACAGAGGGCAACCTACGGTGGCAACATAGTTTTGGACTTAGGTTATCTAGAACCCTCATCGCTCGATGCTAAATACTACTACAGAAATATATTATAATTCACACATACATATGACACATCTAGATGTTAAAACTTGTTCATAATCATGTTTACAACCCGAATATTCATAATACTCACAAACCTTGGTATTAGGAAAATAGTCCATGAGTATTGATGGCACGTCGGGATGTCTTATCTTGTATAGTGAATCATATCATAAAAGTTTCATGGAACTAGTTCAATTTCATAGTCTTATACAATTTCATAGAATAATAGGAACTAGGCATGTAATTTTCTTAAATCATATCATGCATGTAAAATTTGGGCTAGAATTAGACTTCAAATCATGAAATAAGTAATCATTTATAAAACCCATGCAATTTCAAGTAATTAGAATAGGAAATCATAGAAAGATCGTGACAGAATCAATTTATAGAAAATCCCATGAGAGTTGGATAAGAACCGTAATTTGAAAGTTCATAAAATCAGTATAGAATTTGGGGGTTTTGGGCATAAGGGTGAAAGAATCCGTTATTGAATACCCACATACCTGAATTGAAGCTTTCTTAATCTAGGACTTGAGGGATGGAGACTTGAAGATTAAATCCTTAGCTTGGAGCTTGGGAAAATGGAGTTTCTTTTCCCCTTTTGGAACTTGAATGAGAGATTGGGAGAAGACTTACGCTAATTGAGGTTAAAACCCTCCTAGAATAGCCCAAAATGACTTATCTTAGGAGTTAAAAGAGTGGGGAATTACAAAAATACCCCTGGAAAATAAGCTTGAAAAACTGTTGAAGTGACTCAGCTTCAGGTACCATGGATGGGTCTACGGCCCATGGAATCAATGACTGACAGTAGAATCATGAACCACCTTAGGGGACCTTTTTGAAACTCCATTCCACGAGTCATTTGATGGTCTGTGAAATAAAATGATGGATAGTCCCGTGACTCATGGTTTTAACTTAGGAATCTGAGGATCCTCTGATCCTCAAGAACTACGGATGATAGGATGGCCCGTGAAACAAAATGATGGGTCATCAACTGACTCGTGTTTTCAGGACCCTTCATGGAGGGTACTTTGATTATCAGAACCACAGATAATAGGATGGGTCATGGTTTTAAACCATGGTCCATGAATCCACTCATGGATTTGTAGGAGAGTTACACAGGGAGTCAAACCACGGGTAAGACTACGGATCGTGATTCAAAACCACAGTCCGTGATCCCTGGAACTGCAAAAAAATTCAGAATTCCAAGTTTAAAAGCTGGTTTGAATCTTGTAGTGTTACAATATCTCCCCCTTTGGATCATTGATCCTCAAATGAAGACTAAGTAAGGAAATTTGGAGAGAAAACAGTAATACCAGCCAAGAAAACATGAAAACTAAAGAATAAGCATAAAGATTGAGTTCCAACTTTAAAACATGAGTGAACTAACTCTGAAAACATGAATGCATGCTAAGATCATGAGAAAAACTAATGGGATAGTATAGAAAAAGCATACTTAGGAGGAAAACTAAAACCTCAAGCTGAAACTGGATCGGAAGGGAAGAGATGAGGGTACTTGGCTTTCATGGCTGCTTCTGCTTCCCAAGTAGCTCCTCAACTAGCTGGTTCCTTCAAAGGACTTTCAGCAAAGCGACTTCTTTGTTCCTTAACCTTCGAATCTGATGTTCAAGAATCTCAACGGGAACTTCCTCATAAGTGAGGCTATCCTTCTCACCCATATCCTCTAAGGCACAATTAAGGTCGGATCGCCAACAAACTTTTTCAACAAGAAAACATGGAAAACCATATGAACTGCTTCTAGCTTGGCTGGTAACTTTAACTCATAAGCCACTTTACTAACTCTCCTAAAAATCCCTTAAGGACCTACATATCGAGGACTAAGATTCCCCTTCTTACCAAACCTCATTACACCCTTCATGTGTAACACCCTAAAAATTCTAAGCTAAGACTTAAACCACTTTCCATAGGAGTCATGACCAATTCCCTAGTGTGGGAAGAGTTTTAAATGCGAATCATGTTCATAATAAACTCCTATCAACAAGTTAATTTTAAAGAACCTCAACCAAAGAAGTTTTCATGTAAGACTAAACTAGGGTCAACTCCAAACGATTATAACTCCTATAATATAAAAATTTACATAGCCTATGACCCACCAAATTAAAGGTCTTCGAGTCTTATTTCCAATGCCACCAACCGCTCATTAATTCGAGTCTGGAGTAAAATGTTATGATCAATTTACCAAGAAGACGTTTGTCTGACCAGAAGTTCAAATTTTGGAAGGTAAAACGGAAGAGAAAACATTCCATTTTCAGGGAATACGAACCGTTCCAACAATTTCCAGGACCAAAAACTCGTAAAAATCAGGGAGTTAAAATGCTTAAGGAAACGGTCCATTTTTTGCCTAAATGGACCATTTTGGCGACCGTTTTGGATGCGTTTTTCCTTCCTAGACCAATACAGATTTAATTTGGAATTGCCTATCAATAGGACCCCTAGTTTATTTGCAAAAAATTTTTTTTAGCAATTTTCTTTAAACAAGTTAGTTTTCTCTCAAGTCAGTTTCAAGGAGAAAAAGAGTGTTCTTCTCCAATTTCAACCTAGGGCTTCCTTCCCCAAAGCTTCAGAACACCTTCACTAATTCAAGAATCTTCTACAATCAAGTATGTGGGTATTCAGTAAGGGTTTAGTTTTCCCTTATGTCCAAAACATCATTCTTCTATCTCAAATTTCATGATGTTAGAAACTAGGGTTCTTACCCAATCATGCAAAATTTTACAGAATTCAGTCCTTATGATTTCTATATAATTTATATCCTATTTTAGAAGATTTGCACCATGTTTTCAATGAGTTGCATTAGCCTTTAAAAGAATTTTAAAAAAATGAGAATTTAGCCAAAAATTATAGTATTTTCATGAGAATGGGTTTTCTTCAGAATTTGATCTAAAATTACTTTTCAAGCATGAAATTAGTCAATTTTTAGTTGACAGGTTCTCTTCGAAATTTCGCATGAGTTAACTTCTCCTTCAGAGCTCAGCTCAGATTTGTGAGCACTCAGTATACATAAGGATGCATGATTTTCAATCCAGTTATTTTAGTAAGAAAGAATTATGCATAATTTAGCAGGCTTCAGTTTACCTTTAGTATGTTTTACAAGAATATATTTTAAATATGGACTTTCAACATATGTCATCAATGATGATGAACTTAGTAGGTTTTCTGATTAGCATGGTATCAAGATATGCCATCAATAATTATGAACTCAGTAAGCTTCATGAATATTATGACATCTAGATATGTCCACATGCTTTATGAATATTTTTCAGTTATACAGTCTTGTAAAAATCATCTAGATTAATTAGGTTCTGATATAGCATTCCAGAACTTCAATTTTAAATGAGCTATCAGTATTCAGTTTAGGAGTAGTACTTAGCACCGAGTTGGACTAATATTCAGCGTACCTAAAGTCCCAGAACTACATGCCACTGTAGGTTATTTAGCCCCTCAGTTAGGTCTCAGAATAAGTGATCATATCAGCCATGCCTTTATACCCTGGAAAGGTATATTGGGTCCTCTCAATGGAGCGTATACATTGGACTCCAAGTTTATATCACGTGATTTATGTCGATTAACAGACTTTCCCACATAATTAGACTCAGTAGTTGCATACTAGGCCCTCAGTTCAGTTTTACAGCTTTTAAATTACATTTTTTAGAATATCCTTACATTTCAGATTTTGTGCATATTATGTTTCGGCCTGAGTACTACAGATTCAACTTATAGTTTTTAAATAGCTCATCAATTTTTTCAGCATGCGTAGTTGGTTTATAGTCTATGTGTCTCACAGTTATAACTCAAAAATATTTTATACTCTTCATCAAAGAGCCCATGTTTTACAGCGTTGACTTATGCACTTCAGATATCCATACTTAGTCCAATTTTCAGTTATGTTTCTAGTATATACATGTTTCCTCATGTTTTTAAAGTTAGTGTAGTATCTCACATGCTCAGTAAATTGAAAGTATTGATCGCATACCTTGTCGTACTGCATCCTTTTGATGATGCAGGTTTTGATGCTAGCTTCCACGATCATAGTCAGATAGATCACAGCTTTCAGTCAGCAAGGAACGAGTTTTTCTTTTCTGGGAACTCCAGTTAGTTAGTAGTTATAGCGGTTATTTCAGTTGTTATATATTGATTAAAGATAGTTGGGGGTCATGTCCTGGCTAACGATAGTCAGTGTTAGTAGAGGCTTTATAGACAGTCAGCCAGTCATTTATATCATTCTTCAAATGAGATGTATTTAAGTTTATAAAACCTCAGTTTACTACAATACTCTTCAAGAGCTCATCATATGTTTCAGCTTTTGCTTAATATTTTTTAGTTTATCTATTTTTATTTAGTTGCTCATTAAATATGCCAGCAAGAAGGGTTATCTTGGGATCACTTGTGGTCTCAGGTCCTGTGTTAAGTCCAGGGTGTAGGCTTGGGGCGTGCCATCATGGGTGACATTTTTGGAAACACCCAATCATCCACCTCAAACTCCAATTCTCTCCTTCACACATCTGCATATGATTTCTGTAGACTTTGAGTGGTTTTCAACCTCTCCCTAATAAGCTAAACTTTCCCCATAGTCTCTTGAACTAAATCTGGACCAATCAAAGCTGTTTCACCTACTTCAAACCAACAAAATGGATATCTACACCTCCGCCCATAGAGTGCCTCATTGGGAGCAATCTGAATGCTAGAATGAAAGTTGTTAATATAGGCAAACTCAATAAGAGGTAAGTGATCATCCCAATTATCATTGAAATCAATCACATAAACTCTGAACATATCCTCCAAAGTCTGTATAGTATGCTCTGCCTGACCATCTGTCTGCGGGTTAAAAGTTGTGCTGAGATTAACCTGAGTACCAAGACCCTTCTGAAATGATCTCCAAAACTGGGATATAAACTGAGTATCCCTATCTGAGATGATAGAAAATGGGACTCCATACAGTATGATGATCTCACCGATGTAAAGTCTAGCATAATCCTCTGTTGAGTCAGTAGTCTTGACAGCCAAGAAGTGGGCTGACTTAGTCTTCCTATTGATAATCACCCAAATAGAATCATATTTTCTGCGAGTATGATGTAAGACTATAATAAAGTCCATATTAACCACTTCCTACTTCCAAGTAGGAAGGTCAATATCCTGAATCATACTACACGATCGTTGATGTTGTACCTTCACTTGTTGACAGTTGGGACACTTAGCCACAAAATCTGCTATGTCCTTCTTCATGTCATTCCACTAATAGACTTCCCGTAGGTCAAGGTACATCTTAGTGGTACCAAGATGGATAGAATACCTGGAGCTGTGAGCCTATGTCAAAATCTTCTGTCTCAACTCATCTATATTAGGAACAGACAATCAGCCCTGATATCGAAGCACACCATCTCCCCCTTGGGTGAAAACCTCAACCCTCTGCTGATGGACTGCACCCTTTAGATAATAAAAAATAGGATCACTGTCTTGCTTCTCTTTCACCTCAACTACCAACGATGATTCAGACCCATTCTGAACAATAACACCACCATCTGTTGAATGTACAAGGCGAACTCCTAATTTAGCCAATCTATGAACATCTTTAGCCAATTCCTTCTTTCCATCCTCAACCAAGGACACACTCTCCATAGATAACCTACTAAGTGCATCAACCCCCATGTGGGCCTTACTCGAATGGTAAAGCATGATCATATCATAATCCTTAAGAAACTCAAGCCATCTCATTTGATGAAGATTCAATTCCTTCTGAGTGAACACATACAGAAGGCTCTTATGATGGGTAAACACATCCATGTGGACACCATACAAGTAGTGTCTCCAAATCTTCAAAGCAAAAACCACTGCCGCTAACTCAAAATCATGAGTGGGGTTGTACTTCTCATGAATCTTAAGTTGTCTAGAAGCATAAGCAATCACCTTACCACGCTGCATCATAACACAACCCAAACCAACTCTAGAATCATCACAATACTTAACAAAGCCATCTAAGCCCTCAAGTAGAGCCAAACCTGAGGCGGTGGTCAACTTATTCTTCAACTCTTGAAAGTTTTTCTCACACTCATTAGACCACTGGAACTTAACTTTCTTCTGAGTCAATTTGGTCAATGGGGAAGCTATGGATGAAATCCTTCCACAAATCTCCTGTAGTAACCATCAAAACCCAAAATGCTCCAAATATCTGAGGGGGAAGTGGGTCTAGGCCAGTTCTTCACTACCTCTATCTTTTGCAAATCAACTCGAACGCCCTTATTAGTCACAACATAACCCATAAAGGCAATAGACTGCATCCAAAATTCACACTTACTGAACTTAGCAAATAATTATCGATCCTTGAGAGTTTGCAACACAACTCTCAGATAGTCTGCATGCTCCTCCTCACTTCGAGAGTAGATAAGAATATCATCGATGAAAACAATAACAAACATATCTAAATACTATTTGAACACATGGTTTATCAAGTCCATAAAAGTTGCAGGAGCATTCGTTAGCCCAAAAGACATAACCACAAATTCATAATGACTATACCGAGTTCTGAAGGCTGTCTTTGGATTGTCACACTTTCTAATTCTGAGCTGATGATAATCGGATCTGAGGTCAATCTTGGAGAAATAGCTGGCACCCTAAAGCTGATCGAACAAGTCATCACTCCTAGAGATGGGATACTTGTTCTTAATCGTGACGTTGTTCAACTGATGGTAATCGATACACATTTTGAGAGAACTATCTTTCTTTTACATGAATAGGACTAGAGCACCCCATGGAGAGATATTGGTCCTAATAAAACCCTTGTCAAGAAGGTCCTTCAACTGCTCCTTCAATTCTTTAAGCTCCACTGGAGCCATTCTGTAAGGAGGAATAGATATAGGTTGCGTATCTGGGAGAAGGTTTATCCCAAAGTCAATCTCCTACTCGAGAGAGACTCCGAGCAGAACCTTGAGAAATACTTCATGAAATTCATTTATAATAGGAATTGACTGGAGAGATGGGGTTTCAGACTTCGAATCCATAACCCAAACTATATGATAAACATAACCCTTAGAAATCATCTTCCTAGCCTTAACATAAGATATAAAATGACATTTTGAGGATGGAGGACTACCCTGCCACTCTAAGATAGGTTCATTTGTAAACTTGAAGATGACCACATGGGTGCGACAATCAACCAAGGCATAACATGCATGTAACCAATCCATATCAAGAATAACATCAAAATCAGTCATCTCTAACTCTACTGGATCAGCTGAGGTGACTCTATAAAGGACTGAGATAGGGAAATTTTAGTAGATTCTTTTAGCTAGGACCAACTCACCAACAGTGGTGGAGACATGAAAGGGTTCTAAGAGTAGTTCCAGACTGACTTTAAACTTGCAAGCAACATAATTGGTCACAAAATGCAAGTAAGCTCTAGGGTCTAGCAAAGCATAAACATCGAAAGAGAAGACTTGCAACATACCAGTGACTACATCTGGGGAACTCTCTTGCTCTTAGAGGGATGACATAGCATAGAGGAAGTTTTGGCACTGACCACCACCTGAACTAGAAGTGGCACCCTGCGGAGCTGCTATAGTAGGTTGAGTCCTGCCACCTCCACTTCCTTTCTTGGATGAAGTGAAATCCTTGATCCTATGACCCATCTGTCCACAACCAAACCATCCACCTGTGCCATAGAGGCAGTCTTTCGGGTGACTCTTTCCACACTTGTTGCAAATAGGGTAGGAAGTCCCTTTTGCAACACTCCCTTGATACTAAGAACCCGATCCTCTACTTTCCTGATCATTCTTAGGCCTGGGGGCCTGAGTAGGAGCACTAGCTAATGATAGTATAGGCCTTGATGACCTCTTGTGAAATGAAGAATTGTGTCCGCCCCCGGACCGTTGATGACTAAAACCTGAATTCTTTGTTTTGGCCCTCTTATTATCCCTTGTCATTTCCTTCCACTTATCCTCTTCAATCTATTGAGCATGAGTCATAAGCCTAGATATATCCATATCTCCCAACAACATGGCATTTCTCCACTCCTTTCTCACCAAGTCGGATACTCCATACATGAACTTTCCCATTAGCGCCCTCGGATCGGCCACCATATATGGGGCATACATAGAAAGCTGAGTGAACCTCAACCCATACTCCTAGACTAACATTGATCCTTCCCTCAAATTCATAAACTCTGTAGCCTTAGACTTCTTCAACTCCCTAGGGAAGAATCGATTAAGAAATGCTCCCTCAAAGCACTCCTAAGTCACAGGGACTACATCCCTACCCTTAGCATCCTTCCACTGGATATACCAAATATGAGCCACATCCTTGAGCTAATAGGAAGCTAGCTCAACACTATCAAAATTGATAACCTGCATTACCTTAAAAATATTCTTCACCTCATCCATGGAATTTTGTGGGTCCTCACTAATGAGTCAGTAATCTACCGACTCATTTAGCCTTTAATCATGAATTATTGCTATATTTTGATAAAATTTAGAGGTTTTTATGGCCTTTATTTTCATAAATGCAGGTACTTTTTCCCTAAGATGGAAAACAAGGAATTGGACCCAAAAGAGGTGAAAAGGAGTTGAAATGTGAAGGATCGAACAAGATAGAGATTCTACCAAAAGGTGTAGACCTCGTGCGATACACATACCACAAGGTGCGGTCTGCACCTTCCAATGCACAAAATTCAAGCATGGGCTGAAGAGTCTATTAAGGGGTACGGTCAATGTGCGACGCGCATATTGCTTAGTGCAAACCTCACCCTACTTTGCATGAAGCTCCCAAGTCATCTTAAGTCACTGGATCCCTGAAGGGTGTTTTGTGACTCATACTTTATGATGTGTGAATGCACGTCATGCCGCACAGCCCTCAAAGGGAATTTTTGTCTAATTTTG
Organism: Jaltomata sinuosa; assembly: GCA_003996215.1. Taxonomy (NCBI): domain Eukaryota; kingdom Viridiplantae; phylum Streptophyta; class Magnoliopsida; order Solanales; family Solanaceae; genus Jaltomata; species Jaltomata sinuosa. The sequence goes on from QJPP01000539.1 coordinate 203,987, forward strand.
TATGAAATTTTGGGAAGCTTCTAAAACCCATTTTAGGCACATTTTTTAGATAAGTTTTTGATAGTTTTGAAAACATATCTTTGAGTAGTGAGCAAGTTTTCTCTATAAAGTGAAGAAGAGGGTTTCATTCTAATTCCTTCTTCAATATTCTTGGGTTCACCATTATTGTAAAAATTGAGCTTGGATATTGAAATTTTCAGCTTGAATGGAAGGAAATTTGGCTTACCCATTTGGTATTGCTCTTTATTTTCTTAGCATGAGTAGCTAAATTTCTTGTCTAAGGATATGTTGATAATGGGTGCTTGATAAATGAGTGTAGTTGTTGCTAATTCATGTTTATAATTGCTAATGTTACGTGGGTCTAGTAATTTCATCATGTTTTAATTATAAAATTGGTGGTTGTAAACACTAATTTACCTTACTTTATTGTATTCTTGCTTGAGAAAGAAGTTTATAGTTTTGGATGTAAACTTGCTAATGGGTACTTGGGATTCCACCTAGATTGAGGCTAGAAATAGCTTAATTCGCCAGAAACACCCATTTAAGGGTCTAAGCTATAAATAGTGTGACCTCACCAAGCATATGTTGATTGATTATTTGTCTATACAATGGTGTTTGAACAAAAACCATTGGATATATGATTTTTTGATCGAGAGATTAACAACCATACCCAAGACCAACGCTACCCATGTCATTTAGTGAAAATTTTCATGAATGAGCAATCACCCTATCCCATATAAGAGCCCCATTTGACACACATCCCTAGTTTTCCACTCTCATTGATTACACCCATTTACTTTCTTGATTTGTTTTGAATTGTGAACTGTGACAGAATTCCTAATTCCCTCCTTCCTTTACTTTTATAGTTGAGAATGAATCACTCTCAATGTGAAGTCTGTTCATTACAATTGATTTGTGATGTTGGGCATATTTATATGCTCGTTTATCATATTTTACCCATGTTTACCTTATGTTTGAGAACATTACTTACTATATATTGTGTGTTTTTATTGGAATTTCTATTTGTTATACTAACACATATGATTAGATATTTGCAAGTGAAATGACACGGGAAATGACCATGGAAAGACAAAACAGAAGAGTAAAGCATGGAAGTAATATAGAGGAGTGCTCGGGAGAAAACAAGGAGGTGAGAATAGGCCGGGGGTAGCCAGGCGAGCACCTGGAGAGGTTCCCCAGGCCTCAAACAACCGTATCACACACTGGGTGCATCCGTGGTCTAGCGCTCCAATGCCCAAACTTCTGCAGGGCCATCCTGGCGCAATACGGGTACGGCACGCTAGGAGTGAAACAACTGGCAGCCCATCCGGGAACATCAGCGGCGCAGCACGCCAGGCTCTATCCTGACAGATTTTTTTGCTTTTCTCTATTCCAATTTCAATAAGGAAAAGGGGTTATTTCCCAAACCCTATAAGTAGAACCTTGTACATTTTTTGAAGGGGTCCGTTATATTTTTGTAGAGCAAAAGGCAAGAATAGATTTCACCATTAGGTTTCTCTTCTTCTTCCTTTTCTTAGTCATAACTTTGGATGAAAACAATATTATCTTTGTTCTTTGTTGTAGTATGAGTGGCTAAGAACCCTTGTTCTGGGGTTACGGCTATAAACGCATGACTATTTAGTATTGAATTTGGATTGATTGTTCGTTTGCCATTGTTAGTTCTTCTTATATTTCTGTTTTAGTATTTTGATGCTTGGCCGCCATTAAGAAAAAGATATAACCTTGTTGTGAACTCGAGAGAGGAATTAACAAGGTAGATTGAGGAATATAAGGAGCAAGACCTCTCTTTTGTAATGTAAAGGGTAGGTTAGCGACTAGGATATAGATATACACGCTTTGTCAATTCATTTTTTATATAACTTTAATTCCATAATTAAGAAAAAGGGTGAAAAGGGCGGTCTAGTTCAATCGATAAATCCATCTCAGGAGTAAGCAGCTCCGTTGTAGCCACTTCTGTACCTGTACCGGCTTGAGCAGCCAAAATATTGATACTGGGAGATTGGGGATCGGCTGAAACACTCAAAGATATTTGGGGATTTGACGATAAAGATCGGACAAAGATATAATTCATGTAATTATGCCCCCTAGAAAAGAGGATGCATTGGTCTTAATGGGGCTATCCATAACCCTACATCGTCTTTATCGTAGTGAGATGCCGGAAGAAGGTTACCGAATCGATTGTCTGCTTCCTTCTTTTTATTCTTGTCTTCAACAAGAGGAAAGGGTAGATAGACTGTACAGGATTGACTTGGGGGAATCAATAAGAGAAATTCCTTCCTCTATGATCAAATCGTGGGTAAAAGCTTGGGCAAACTCTTTTGCATGGGAAAGCCTGTCAAAGGCTAACTGGCTTAGGTATCGGAGTTGCAAACTGCTCGACCTTAGGTAAGGTTGGGTAGGGAGGTCTTCCCACTTTCTCTTCCCATTCATGAAAGGGTACTAAGAAGAACTGAGGAAAGGAGAAGAGTTGAAGCTTGAGCGGTACTCCTTCTCTTTCAAACTCACTTCTTAAGGTTCGAAGATGCTCGGCCGTCTACCGGGATAGGAGAAAGAGATGATCTCGACTAAGAGTCAGAGGGAATCTCTAGCGTATCTTTTCTAAGCCTTTATCCGGCGCTTAGGTACGGATAGTAGTAGGGGAAGGCCTCGAGAAGGAGGTACGAGGATCATCGAATGGATTGGTTTATCCGGCTCGATACAGATGTGAGGATCGGAGCCGATTTCCCCAGTTGAGGGATGGGGCACGAAGGCTAATAAAAAAAGTAAGGTGCGAAGGGCACTCCTTAAACCGCTTTATAGTTGAAGATGGAGGTGAGGGAAGACAGAAGGAATAGCATAATTAGTAACCTCTTGCAGCATTCTTCTTGTATTAGTATGAAATAAGACTAGAAATAGAGAATTCATTTTGGTTAAGATAAAGATTAATGGATAGAAAGATTCATGGGTCGAAGCGAAAGTGCTTCTTGCATCTTAGCTAATTCAACTATTTCATTGATCCAAGGATGAATTTCCCTTAGACCTTAAGCTTCAAGCTAGAAAGCCAAAATTTAGTCAACAAGTACGGATTTATAGACTGTCATCTTAGAATAAGAAAGGATTGTTCCTGATCCGGAATTTGCAACACAACATAAGTAGAAGCATGCTATGCTAGCATAGAATAGTTGTACCGAGTGAAAACTTCTTTTCTTAGGATGAGCAGTATAAAGATCTTCTTCGTCGATAGCAATTCCTTTCATTGGTGCAGGATGGGTTATCCCCCCAGATACTTGAGCGCCAGAAGTGGGAAATCCACAGCCTCCTCTTTAGCCACCCTACTAGGGCCGCGACCACTCTCTCGGAAAATACCTTAAATAGGTATTTGGCCCAGATTGAGCGGGAGGGAACGCGGCATGCATAAAGCCCGCGGTAGCAATGGAACCGGGGAAAGTATATAGAAAAGACAGTTCTTTTCTATTATATTAGATATATTAGACTATTATATTAGATTAGTATTAGTTAGTGATCCCGACTTAGTGAGTCCTTTCTTCCGTGATGAACTGTTGGCACCAGTCCTACATTTTGTCTCTGTGGACCGAAGTTCAAATCACGGATTTCTTGCAGAAAAAATCCTCGACAAGACTTCAAATGTGCAGATTTGCTGATCTATGAGTGACACCACTAAGTCAGGTGGTCGGCAATTCGACTTTTTAATAGGATAGTACGAATCCGCTCTTTGACTTAGTTAAGGAAGAATTGGTTCTCTTTGCGTTTCACTGGGCACTAGGATAACAGTCCGCTCAAGGATTTCTCGTTCTCCATCAAATACCAAATCTTTTGGAAAGATTTGTATCTGCTTAGGCTTTACAACCTCACGCAGATAATCTATTATTTTCGCCTTCAAATAAGGATTGAGGGTTCCAAAACCAGAACGCCTTTCTTAGTTCATATAGGAAGAAAAATAAATGCTTTTAAAATAAGATGTCACATCCCCGCTCAACGATGTAGTTATGATGCAATTTTGAATAGGCAACTAGAGGCTTGAGAGACCATAGTTGTAATATCAACCCCAGAATCAACAATAGGCGAACGAATAAGTCAAATTCAAGTGATTACAACTTAGGATTGCGAAATAAAGTTGTAACCCTGGACTTCTCTCTAAACTTGGAATCAAACCAATCATTATTTACTTGCATTTTATTCTGTCAATGTATTTTAATTATTCAATCACTGCAAAACCATACTCTTGTTACTTTCATACTTGTTTATTTTAGCTGTATACGAGTAAAGTGGAGCATTTGCTAAGTCACAAGTCTCTCGGGTACGATATTTGGACTAACCAGTTTTTATTACTTGGACGACCACGTACACTTGCGTGTGAGTGGAAATCGCCTAACAAGTTTTTGGCGCCATTGCCGGGGACTTAGAAATTAGCAAATTTCTAACTTTTCTTATACGACTTTATTATTCAAGTATTGACAAGTTGATCTTAGCATTAAGTCAAATCTTCAGGTATAAACTTTGATCTGTCAACAAATTGGAAAGGAAGAAAGATTTGGTAGAGACATACCCTGAACCTGAAAGACTATATCATCAGCGGAGAAAGGCAGCAGCTCTTTATCCTATTAAGTTTCATGAGGTGTTTGAAAAGAAGACAATCCCATTAGTTGAACAACCCGAAGTTGTTATCACAGAAATGGCAGCACCAAGGCCAGTGCGTGATGTGGCAGTCCCACTCTTGACCAATGTTTCCAACAGCATCCGGAAACCCAAACCGGGCGGTCATTTTGAGCTCAAACAGAGTATGATGCAAATCTTGCACACCAATGGCCAGTTCACGGGCTTATCACATGAAGATCCGTAGACACACATCCAAAAAAAATTGGAAATATGTGATACGTTCGTACCAACAGGGGTCATAGCAGACTACGTGAGGATGATATTGTTTCTATTTTCTCTACTTGAGGAAGCGAGGAGATGGTTGAAAGCGGAGCCACTGAACTCCATCGCTTCATGGGATGATTTGGCCCAGAAATTCTTGACGCATTTCTTTCCCTCAGGGAAGATAGCCAGGCTGAGGAGCGAGATTTTGAGTTTCAGACAGAAAGATGGTGAAAATCTCTACACAGCTTGGGAGCGATTTAAGGCCCTCCTTATGGCTTTCCCTCATCATCAGTAGACAAATGAGGTGTTGGTATATACATTCATTGAAGGGCTTGAGCCTCATTCAAAGATTCTACTAGATTGTGCAGCAGACAGGCAAGCACTTGAGAAGACATATGACCAGTTGTATACTCTTCTGCAGAGGATGGCACAGAGCAATTTAGAATGGAATGGTGATGTTAGCAGAGCCACACCTAAGAAGGTTGTCGGAATGCTTGAGGTAGATTCCAACACGTATTTATTTGCCAAGGTGGAGTCTATGGCTAATCAGATGAGCAACATAGCTATTGTTCTCAACAAATTGGCTCTTGGTAATAATCAGCCGCAGGTTAATGCAGTTCAGCCAGCAACTATTCAGTTTTGTGATACTCTTGGAGGTGACCATCTATCAAAAGATTGTGCAGCAAATCCAGATTTTGTGAACTTTGTTGGTTATGCTCAGAGAGGTGGAAATCAGAATTATGGGAATGCATACAAAGCAAATCTATGAAATAATTTTCCATATGGGAATAACCAAGGCCAGAATCAATTCACGCCACAAGGACAGAATCAACAGTTTGCTGGAAACAACAAGCTTGCAGCCATTCCTAGCAACATAGAAGACATACTGAAGTCTATCATGGAGAGCCAAGCTAAGTATGAAGCAACTGCCAAGGATCACTCAATTGCCATCTGGAATTTAGAAAAGCAAATGGGGCAGCTATCTGGAGCACAAAATACGAGACCACAGGGTAGTCTTCCAGGTGATACGGACCAAATCCAAAGCAGGTGAATGCAGTCACTACTAGAAGTAGGTTAGAGCTAAAAGAGTTAGCACCAAAGCAAGCAGATCCCAAGGTAGTTGAGGTTACAACTGGAAAAGCTAAAGCTGGGGATGATACTGAGGTGAAAGAAGATGAAGTTATTGTGAAGCCTCCTCCACCATTCCCACAGAAGTTGATCAAACAGAGAGAGGAGGCTGGATTCAAGAAATTTCTTGACCTCTTGAGGCAGGTACACATTAATCTCCCACTCATAGATGTTCTTCAAGGAGTCCCAAAGTATGCGAAATATATCAAGGATATTGTGGAAAACAAGAACAGGCTGACCGAATATGCCACAGTCGCTCTTACAGAGGTATGCACTTCTCAGATTCAGAACAGGTTGCCAACCAAGTTGAAAGATCCCGGAAGTTTTACTATTATGATCACTATTGGCCAGAAAGTTATAGCTCAAGCACTATGCAATCTTGTGGTAAGTATTAACCTTATGCCATCTTCAGTCTTCAAAAAGATGGGGTTGGTCAGTCCTCGCCCCACTACAATTGTTCTGCAACTGGAAGACAAATCTTTTGCTAGACCTAAGGGAATTATAGAGGATGTATTGGTGCAGATTGGTTTGTTGATCTTTCTGGTGGATTTTGTGATCTTGGACTTTGAACCATACTCGAAAGTTCCATTTATTTTGGGACGTCCATTATTGTCTACAGGGAGAGCATTGATTAATATGGCAGCAGGGCACCTCACCATGAGAGCACATAACAAGGTGGAAGTCTTCAATGTGTATAAGTCAATGAAGTTTCCTGTGTTGTATGAAGACTTATCGGCTATTACTGTGGTGGAAATAAACTCAAGGGTACCCCTCATCACTTCCTCAAATCCATTGGAGAGATCCCTCACAGGGACAGACTTGTATGGAGGATGAGCAGCACATGAGATGATTCAATGCTTGGAGGCAGCTTGTGCATTGTATAGCAATATCATGTTTGAGCCTCTTAATAGACCATTGGGATCACTGATAACGCTCAAATTACACCTCAAATTAAGAAGCGTAAGCGGTCATCGTCAAATATAGAACCCAACGGAGGTTGGGGTCGATCCCACAGGGAATAAGGTGCAAATTAAGTCGTTAGTGAATTAGATGACTAATAATCAATAGTTTCCGGTAAATGGGGGGGTTTATGTGATCAATATTTGAACAATGCAGATAATAATTTATGAGTTTCAATGAGTATTAATCAATATGAGAATGAACTAGGGAAGTGTTCACCATGGCTTCGTAACAATTTTGACTCAAAGCTTAACCGGGTTCTTTCTATATGTATATCACGATGTGATTGAATTAACAGTATCATCTAAACATTTCTCAACCAAATAGACGAATTTACTTTTCAATTCTCTCGAACTTGAAAAGGTGAGCTTGCTTATTTCAATCCTAAAACATCAAGTAGATTAATCTAGTTACAGCATTAATCATAAGACGAGAGTTGGTAGTCTCGAATCCTCGTAGTTAATCAAATTTCCCGGTTTTAATCTCTTTGTTCAAGAAAATCAAACCTAGGTATGTTCTAATATTTGCAACCATTAGAAAACGTGAATAACGAATGAATAACCACGTGACAACATATAAATTTAACCCAATGCTACCCAGAATCTATATTGCTACTTTTGCAATGGCTCCCACAACCCTAGTTGTGGGACATTAGCTACTCATGCTATTAGAGAAAAAGAAAATAATAGTGTTCATAATATAAAGAAAAAGATCTTACAATAGATGAACACAAGCTTCTAGTTTTCCAAGAACAAGCAGCCAATAATTTCCAAGAACAATGGAGGAAGAAGAAGAATACGTTGGTGTCGTATTTTTCCTCTCAAAAAGTCGTTCAAAACGTCTCTACAAATATTGGGTAATCAATAATAAAATAACCCTAACACAGGGTATTTATAGTAGTCCAGGAAATAAAGTCCAAAAATAGAATTTTTGGAGTCCCGCTTCGCGTTGACGGGTCGCCTAACAGACCGTCATGCATGTGACGGGCCGTCACTTGATCCATCACAGCTATACAGTGAGCTTCCAGGAAAATTCTCAGGTAAGTCGTCCAGCAGGTGACGACTTACAGCTTTATATGCGTTTTATGACAAATTTTCAGGTAAGTCGTCACTTGCTCGACGACTTACATGTATATTCTGGTAAGTCTTTGGGCCTGTGACGACTTGCTGGTAAATTCTGGTAAGTCGTCCACCCAGTGACGACTTACAGTGTTTTCTGTTTTAACTTGATGGCCTGGCTGACGGCCAGTCACAGGTGTGACGGCCAGTCATGCCAGCCGTCAGGTTTAACCAGTTGAGGTTTTTGAACATTTTTTCTTCCGTTTCCATCTCTAGCTCCATTCCCTGCAAATATAACAATAAAACATCAAAAACCACAAAAGTTGCTTGAAAACTCGCGAGTATTCTTAGTTAAAGGCGTCAAATATGCCGTAGAATCCCGGCACATCAACACCCTCAACTTAAAACGTTCGCTTGTCCTCAAGCAACATGACAACAAAAACAAAATGACGACTCAACTAAGAATACAAACACATATCTCTAGCAAATCATGGCCACTCAACAGTCTATTAAATTTAAATCAAGCCCCCCGGTAGCACACAAATGTATGAAACACTAACTTGCAAGGATCCAAACACGTCATTCCGATATCATAGAATATTCTACATACACACACAAAAGCTATCCCAACAGTCAATAGATAATACAAAAATCTTGGTGCCCTCACCACAAAGAAGTCCCACACACAAGATTTGGGACTAGGTAAGGCGCTCACACTCACAAACGATTTCAAACAATGCACATGCGATGCCATAAGCTTGCCCTTGCTATCCTATTTCAGTTTTTTCAGTTAGCCGCTCAGGATCACTACAGGACTTGTTTTGGCTTGTAATGAGGCTTTGGGTGCAGGTAGGATACATTTAGGGGTTAGTGACTAAGCCCTCCTTGGAATCACCGACCTACTATTTCCACTTCACTTTTCTTCGTCCATCCTTATTCACCTTTTTATTCCCTTCTTTCTAGCTACAGGTGCGGCCTCTTTATTTTGACAATTCTTTTTCATCTCTTTTTCGTTTCTTTTTCTTTCTTTTCTTAGGCACACACCCGAAATTTTTATTCTATCCACAACCAATCTTATCCATCCTATTTTTCTTATCATTTACCTCTATAGTAGCCACCCTCAACTTAGGCTGATTGCCTGAGTTATGGTGCACGATGTCCAAGGAAGGACCAGGGCCAAAATAGGGATTCAAAGTTAAAAAGAAATGGTGACAGGTTATTGAAAGAATAGGGTCAATTATGGCTCAAACAGGGATCAAAGGGATTATTTGCATTTGGACGGTCTTATAGGCTAAGTGGATTGCACACAAAAAGGGCCTGTGATCCTTTTCTAAGCAACCAAACTTCAAACTTAACAACATAGGCCAGGCAAGTTCCTGATGCATGCACAGAATAAGAGTTTATAAAAAAAATTCTCACACACACTTGGCACCAAGAAACCATACCACTACCAACTATCAAAACAACAGCTCGACTTAAGCATAATTATTACAATCACAACCACACAATGACATTCAAGGATCAGAACAGTCAATCGTTTCAAACATAAGTACAAAATCAATTTTTTCATAGGGGACTCTTTTTAGTTCAACTTTCCAAAAAGCCATGCTTTATATAGACACCAGAAAACAACACAAACAAAATTTAAAATGAAAACCTAAACATGCCGGTTCTACTAGATAGCACACCGGAGGGAAAAGAAACACGGCAATAAAAACCCTCGGTGGTGAAAGACTCACAGGTATCCCAACACCCTCAACTTAGACTCATGCATTGTCCATAATGCATACATGTAAAAGCTAAAACTATGAGAAAAAGGAATACCTATGAAGCCCTTAGGCCTCAGAATGTGGTACGATGTTGGAGACCATCGGGGTCTCCAAGGTAGGTGCAGTCTCTGGAACAGGTGCAAGCATCATCATCACCCAATGCAGCATCTACCTCAATATCATCAACGTTCAAGTGTTGTTGGCCTGCTTGTGCATTCATGTTTTGCCTTAAAGTTTTAGCAAGCTCGGGGTCGTATGGTAATACTGGTTCACCAGAGCTTTGGGTACTAAGCATGCACAACTCTGTACCCTGTAACAAGCAAAAACAACAAATAAAAGTAAAAGCAGGAAATATGACTAAGAGTCAAATAAATACACCGGACTTAATAAATAACCGTATTCCTCGGCAACGGCGCTAAAATTTGATAACGCTCAAATTACACCTCAAATTAAGAAGCGTAAGCAGTCGTCGTCAAATATAGAACCCAATGGAGGTTGGGGCCGATCCCACAGGGAATAAGGTGGAAATTAAGTCGTTAGTGAATTAGATGACTAATAATCAATAGTTTCCGGTAAATGGGGGGGTTTGTGTGATAAATATTTGAACAATGCAAATAATAATTTATGAGTTTCAATGAGTATTAATCAATATGAGAATGAACTAGGGAAGTGTTCACCATGGCTTCGTAACAATTTCGACTCAAAGCTTAACCGGGTTCTTTCTATATGTATATCACAATGTGATTGAATTAATTTTATCATCTAAACGTTTCTCAACCAAATAGATGAATTTCCTTTTCAATTCTCTCGAACTTGAAAAGGTGAAATTTCTTATTTCAATCCTAAACATCAAGTAGATTAATCTAGTTACAACATTAATCATAAGACGAGAGTTGGTAGTCTCGAATCCTCGTAGTTAATCAAATTTCTCGGTTTTAATCTCTTTGTTCAAGGAAATCAAACCTAGGTATGTTCTAATGTTTGCAACCATTAGAAAACGTGAATAACGAATGAATAACCACGTGACAACATATAAATTGAACCCAATGCTACCCGTAATCTATATTGCTACTTTTGCCATGGCTCCCACAACCCTAGTTGTGGGAAATTAGCTACTCATGCTATTAGAGAAAAAGAAAATAATAGTGTTCATAATATAAAGAAAAAAATCTTACAATAGATGAACACAAGCTTCTAATTTTTCAAGAACAAGCAACCAATAATTTCAAAGAACAATGGAGGAAGAAGAATAATATGTTGGTGTCGTATTTTTCCTCTCAAAAAGTCATTCAAAACGTCTCTAGAAATATTGGGTAATCAATAATAAAATAACCCTAACATAGGGTATTTATAGTAGTCCAGGAAATAAAGTCCAAAAATAGAATTTTCAGAGTCCCGCTTCGCGTTGACGGGTCGCCTAACGGACCGTCATGCATGTAACGGGCTGTCACTTGATCCGTCATAGCTAAACAGTGAGCTTCCAGGAAAATTCTCAGGTAAGTCATCCAGCAGGTGATGACTTACAGCTTTATATGCGTTTTAAGACAAATTTTCAGGTAAGTCGTCACCTGCTCGATGACTTACATGTATATTCTGGTAAGTCATTAGGCCTGTGATGACTTGCTGGTAAATTCTGGTAAGTCATCCACCCAGTGACGACTTACAGTGTTTTCTGTTTTAACTTGACGGCCTGGCTGACGGCCAGTCACAGGTGTGACGGCCTGTCATGCCAGCCGTCAGGCTTAACCAGTTGAGGTTTTTGAACATTTTTTCTTACGTTTCTATCTCTAGCTCCATTCCCTGCAAATATAACAATAAAACATCAAAAACCACAAAAGTTGCCTGAAAACTCGCTAGTATTCTTAGTTAAAGGTGTCAAATGTGCGATAGAATCCCGGCACATCAATCCCCTCCTAAGTTGTATATTGAAGAAGCCCCAAAGCTAGATATGAAACCACTCCCCCCTTATTTGAAGTATGCATATTTGGGTGAAGATGATACGCTTCCGGTAATCCTAGCAGCCGAGTTGAATAGTGTATAGGTAAAGGAGGCGCTAGCAGTGTTACGAAAGAGGAAGAGAGCAATTGGGTGGTAGATGTCTGACATTCATGGAATCAATCCGTCATTCTGTATTCACAAGATATATATGGAGTAGGGGTACAAACCCATGGCACAGTATCTAAGAAGACTGAATCCACCTATGATGGAGGTAGTGAGAAAGGAGGTGATCAAGTGGCTAGATGCAGGTATTATTTTTCCTATCTCAGATAGCAAGTGGGTCAGCCCTGTGCATTTTGTCCCCACGAAAGGGGGGATAACTGTGATAAAGAATGAGAAGGATGAGCTGATTTTAACACGTACAGTCACTGGGTGGAGAATTTGCATGGACTACTGAAAACTGAATGAAGCCACCCGAAAAGATCACTATCCCATCCCATTTATTGATCAGATGTTGGATCAGTTAGCCGGCCAGGAGTATTTTTACTTTTTAGATGGATATTTTGGCTACAATAAAATATCCATAGCACCTGAGGATCAAGATAAGATGACGTTTACTTGTCCTTAATTCACATATGCTTTCAAGCGTATGCCCTTTGGGTTTTCTAATGCGCCGGCTACATTTCAGAGGTGTATGATGGCTATTTTTCTAACATGGTGGAAGAGATTGTGGAAATATTCATGGATGACTTCTCAGTGTTTGGGAAGTCATTTGATACTTGTCTGCAGAATCTGGATAGGGTACTGGCGAGGTGTGAAGAGACAAATTTGGTGCTTAATTGGGAGAAGTGTCACTTTTTGATCACAAAAGGCATTGTCCTTGGCCATAAAGTGTCGAAGATGGGGCTTGAAGTAGACCGCGGGAAGATAGAGGTTATTGAGAAACTACCACCTCTAGTTTTTGTACGAGGGGTTCATATTTTTCTTGGACATACAGGCTTCTACAAATGCTTTATCAAAGACTTCTCCAAGATATCCAGGCCAATGTGCAAGTTTCTTGAGAAAGAGGTGAAGTATGAATTCAGTGATGACTGTGTCAAGGCATTTGAAAATCTGAAGAAGCGCTTGATTGAAGCTCCTATATTGATTGCTCCAAATTGGGAGCTACCTTTCGAGTTTATCTGTGATACTAGTGATGTTGCAGTTGGAGCTGTGTTGGGTCAGAGAGTCTACAAGGTATTTCATTCTACCTACTATGCTAGTAAGACAGTGGACTCAGCTCAGAAGAACTACACAGTCACTGAGAAAGAGATACTGGCGCTGGTATTTGCTTTTGACAAGTTTCACTCCTATCATATGGGAACAAAAGTTATTGTATACATGGATCATGCTACTATGTGGTACTTATTCAGCAAGAAGGATGCAAAGCCAAGACTTATTCGGTGGATTTTGCTGTTTTAGGAGTTCGACTTGGAGATAAGGGACCGAAAGGGCACAGAGAACCAAGTGGCAGACCATTTATCTAGACTTGAGGATTGGTCTCATGTGCCCAATGAAGGACATATCAGAGAAGAGTTTCCTGATAAACAACTCCTAGCCCTTAGTATTGTTGAGCTTCCATGGTATGCTGATCTTGTCTATCTAGTGGTGAGTGGGGTGTATCCCTCGGAAGCCACTACTCAACAGAAGAAGAAGCTATATCATGACTCTCGATTCTATCTATAGGATGAGCCTTATTTGTCCAAGCAATGTCCGGATCAAATAATTAGAAGATGCATTCTGAAAAGTCAAGTGAGGGAGATCTTAGAGAGTTGTCATTCTTATCCTTATGGGGTAAATCATGGAGGAGAGTGCACCGCACATAAAGTATTATAGTCAGGCTTTTATTGGCCTACTATATTCAAATATACGACAGCTTTCTTCAAGAGTTGTGACCAATGCCAGAGGACTGGAGCTATATCAAGAAGGCAAGAGATGCCTTTGAAGAATATCCTTGAGGTGGAGATTTTTGATGTATGGGGAATTTACTTCATGGGGCCCTTCCCACCTTCCTTCGGCAATAAATATATACTTGTTGTGGTGGATTACCTGTGAAAGTAGGTAGAAGCAGTCGCCCTTCCATCCAATGATGCAAAGGTAGTATTAAAGTTTGTCAAGAAGAACATATTCACAAGATTTGGTATGCCAAGAGCTATAATCAGTGATGGTGGGACGCATTTCATCAATAATTGGTTTAGTAAATTGTTAGCGAAGTATGGGGTGCGTCACAAGGTAGCTACTGCATATCATCCCCAAATAAGCGGCCAGGTTGAGGTATCAAATCAGGAAGTGAAGCAGATTCTGGAGAAGACCGTGAATGCACATAGAAAGGATTGGGTTGAGAAGCTTGATAATGCACTATAGGCGTACAAAACTGCCTACAAAGTGATTGTGTGGGAACGAAAGTTATTGTGTACTTATTCGGTGAATTTTGCTATTACAAGAGTTTGTTTTGGAGATAAGGGACCAAAAGGGCACAAAGAACCAAGTAGAGGATCATCTATTTAGGCTTGAGGATTGGTCTCATGTTCCCAATGAAGGCCATATCAGAGATGCGTTTCTAGATGAACAACTCCTAGCCCTGAGTATTACTGAGCTTCCGTAGTATGCTGATCTTGTCAATCTAGTGGTAAGTGGGGTCTACCCCCCAGAAGCCACTACACAACAGAAGAAGAAGTTGTATCATGACTCTCGATTCTATCTGTGGGATGAGCCTTATTTGTTCAAGCAAGGTCCAGATCAAATAATTAGAAGATGCATTCCAGAAAGTCATGTGAGAGAGATCTTAGAGAGTTGTCATTCTTCTCCTTATGGGGGACATCATGGAGGGGAGCGCACCACACATAAAGTGTTACAGTCGAGCTTCTATTGGACTACTATATTCAAAGATGCAACAACTTTTGTCAAGGGTTGTGATCAATGCCAGAGGACTGGAGCTATATCAAGAAGGCACGAGATGCCTTTGCAAAATATCCTTGAGGTGGAGATTTTTTATGTATGAGGGATCAACTTTATGGGACCATTCCTGCCTTCCTTAGGCAATAAGTATATACTTATTGCAATGGATTATGTGTCTAAGTGGGTAGAATTGGTCGCCCTTCCAACCAATGATGCAAAGGTAGTATTGAAGTTTGTCAAGAAGAACATATTCACAAGATTTGGTACTCCATGAGCTATTATCAGTGATGGTGGGATGCATTTTATCAATAATTAGTTCAGCAAACTATTGGCTATGTATGGGGTGCATCACAAGGTAGCTACTGCATATCATCCCCAAACAAGCGGGCAGGTTGAGGTATCAAATTGGGAAGTGAAGCAGATTTTGGAAAAGACAGTGAATGCACAGAGAAAGGATTGGGCTGAGAAGCTTGATGATGCACTATGGGCTTACCAAACTGCCTACAAAATTCCCATTGGAGCTTCTCCATATCGGCTTGTATATGGTAAGGCATGTCATCTGCCAGTCGAGTTAGAACAGCAAGCCTATTGGGCTATAAAGAAGCTAAATCTGGATGATGAACTGGCTGGGCGGAAGAGGCAAATGCAGCTTAACGAACTTGATAAGTTTAGGTTGCAAGCGTATGAGAATGCCAAGCTCTACAAGGAGAAGACGAAGAGGTGGCATGACAAGCCTATCCTTCCGCCCTAGTTTGAACCTGGCCAACAGGTCCTCCTATTCAACTCAAGGATGAAGCTTTTCCCCGAAAAGCTAAATTCTAAGTGGTCTGGACCATTTGAGGTAGTGTGGATGACTCTTCATGGCGTAGTTAAACTCAGGTAGAACGGTGACAAGATTACATTCTTGGTGAACGGTCAAAGGGTGAAGCACTTTTGTTCTGAGGATGTGGACAGGGAGAAAACCTCAATCACCCCGTCGGATGAGTGATCTTTGAGGTTGCATCGTGCCGCAACATTAAATCAGGCGCTGTGTGGGAGGCAACCCACGAATGTATTGTAATAGCTTAGGACAAAAATATCAAAAATACAAAAATATGAGTTGTGCCACGACCAAAACTAAGGCGCTAGGTGGGAGGGAACCCACTATTTTTCTAATGGGTTGTTGTTTTTGCAGGAAGAAAAAAGGAAAATGCCAGCTACAGATGCACGGGGAGAGGTAAGTAACTAAAGAAATGAGTCCCAGGGGTATGGCAAAGCCTTGGCACGCTGCCCCAGGGAGAAAACTACCGCGGGGGTAGTTGGGCACAGTAGAGGCACATCGCACCATAGCACAAATGACTGAGCGCCGTTTCTGACGTGTCCCAAGTGCACCGCGCCATATGGATACCCAGATCAGTGCAAAATAGGCACATCGCCCTATGAAAAATCCCAAACTGGCGCATCCTAGGCACACTGCGCCACACACTAAACTACCGAGACCCTCGACTGGCGCATTTTTGGTGCACCATGCCACTGGTCGAACTACTGTGCGCTGTGTGAGGTGCATCTCAGGCGCATCGCGCCAAGCAACAATTGGCGTCCAAGTGGAGCAAAAAAATGGGGCGGGTCAAGGGTCAATCGACCAAAGACCCGAAATTCTTAATATATACCCCTCTTTAAACCCCTAATTTCCAAATTCTCTTCATTCCAAACACTTGGAGCGCCGCCCCCCTTTCCCTCTCTCCCAAAAAAATTCTCTTTTCCTCCATTGTTATCTATCTCAAGCTCAAACAAAGTCCATAATTTCTCGAGGTAATTCCTCCCTTTACTTTCTAATGCTTTCTACTTCTTCTTTATGCTTTTCATGGTCAACATTGGTAGGTGTAAACTTTGTCTATCTTGTTGGAAGAATTTGACATTTTTCCATCATTGATGAAAGCTAGAAATACACCCACAAAAGAAGATTATTTTTCGTAGTTGCACTAATGTTGGTGGATTTCGAATTTTATCTCTTATTTTGTGTTGGGTCTTGGTTTATGGAAAGCATAATAAGTAGTAAAAAGAGATGGGTCACCTTAAAAACTTCAAGAAAAATTGTGATGAATGTGTAGTACATGGAATGAAGTGGTGACTTTGAATAGTGCTTAATCTTGAAAAAAAAGGATAGAGAATCCTTGAGAATTTTATGGAATGTACTTGTGTAAATGATTTAGTGGATATGGTGTCTTGAATTGACGGAACTTTACTTGTGTTGTATGAGGGAAGTCTGAGTACCTCATGTTATCAACCCATAGACACCATTGCTAGCGAAATAAGTGTGGGGTTGTCATGATCCTATGAAAAACACTAATTTAGCTAGCTCTAATTGTACTAGGCTGATTTGTGTAACTTATGTGTTGTAGGTACAATGCCGCCAATAGGAAAGAAACCAGTGGCCGAAGGTACGGGGAGAAAAAGGTCCCGAAAAGGGGAATTCAGGGACAGTAGCTCCCTCAAATCCACGGGCACCCCTGTGACAGTTTGGAAAGAGGGAAGTAATTATGAGGGGGCAAGACTGGTTTGAGTCCCAGAAAGAAGCAAAGTATCAACCAGATGAGCATGTTAATGAGGCACGGTTGCAAAGAGCATTCCCCCAAATTCATGAAATGGTCTATAGATTGGGTGCCCACTACATCTTCTAGGATCCCGGAGAGTGCAACCTCACTTTGGTGAGGGAATTATACGCCAACTGGCAAATTGGTGAAGGAGAAAGCCAAAAGGTAACTATTCGAGGGAAGAATGTCTGGTTTACCACACGGTTCCTAAATGAGTTCTTGGGGACACCTTATATTGATGGAGCACCTTACCTGGAGATGAGAAAAGAACCTCCTGATAGATACATCTACACCACACTTTGTGGGGTGAGTTCCACTACTCATTGGGCACGAAGTATAGACACAGGGAGACATGCCACCCTGTATTACGCCTATTTGAGCCAGGAGGCCAAAGTGTGGTTGAAAATTGTGTGTAGCACGCTTCTACCATGCTAGAACACTACTGAAGTGACCAAAGACAGGGTAGTGTTTGTATACATGCTTATGAAGGGTTTACCAATCAATGTGGCTTCGATATTAAGGCACAACATGATGAAGTTACGCAAATATAAGAGATGGCACTTTTGTTATGGAGGATTGGTGACCCGGTTCCTAAGGCAGCATGATATTGAGGAAGAAATCCATGATGCGGTCCCTCCCTAAGTTCCTTACCTTGTTATCCAACTGGTTGATGTGACAAAAACAAAGCCCTAAGATGCTACACATGGGCTGGTGCTTTCCAATGCCGACCGACAGGCTCGGGATGAGAGTTGGACGGGGAGTATGTATGGTATGGCAGATCTGCAGCTGAGAATTGGTGGTTGTCCTGCGACTGAGTAGGAAATGTTGGCATTGAATGATTGATACCTAATGACAGAGAGTGTGATGTACATGTGTAGGATGGGTCCTTATTTTCATGAGCCCTTAGATAATGATGAGCCTACTGTACAGGACACTCATGATGATGAGGACGATGGGGAGGATGATGTTAGTACCGCACAGATGGTGGTATATGATGATATAGCTGATCAGGATCAAGAATTTATTCCTGATGATGATGATGATGATGATGCTTAGAGGCCCAGGGAGTTCCTTCTCTCACTCTTTACCTTTGTATTTATCTAAAGCACTGGGGACAGTGCCATGCTTTAAGTGTGGGGTGGAGAGTTGGTAAAGAAGTACTCCTTATGTTTTTCATTTCTATATCTTGAGGGTGATGAGCGTCGTGTGATTGGTTTTAGCTGGTAGTTAGTTTGATTTGTGTTGATTTTTTAATATTTTTCTTAGGTTGGGTTCCTCGGCTTTTGGTTTTGGTTTTATTCCTGAGGATAGTCCTTTTGAACCAGGTAGATATTTTTTTTAGAATAGATTTTTATTTAGGATTCGTCGTAGTAGTAATGACTTGTCCCGATGATGGATGGATAACGACCGCCTTAAGGGAAAATTAGTCATAGGATTGTAGGATTACAAGACTTTCCTTTGGAACGTACAAATCCCACTTGGAGCTTTAGCTAGACGTCATGGGTAGTTCATGTGAATTCAAGCAAGTGAGTGAGATCTTCACAAGAGACACATAGGCTTTTAACTAGACTCAAAAGATGTAGAAAACGGGCTTAATTGTGTAAGTGCACTCAATATATTTGTGTAGGAGCATGCAAGTGTGATAGTCCTGTACATGTATCATGGTGCCATGTGTGTGTGAGTTTTTGTTTTGTTTCTTGCATAGAGTAGCATCTAGAACTTACCCCGTGTGTGTGTAAATTGTGCAAGCATGAATTTTATGGAATATGAAGAAGGCATTTTCTTGAAAAACCCATTTTGTTTGTTTCTTTGATAATTGTTTATGCCACCTTGACATTACCATTAGTGAAGCCCCTTTGAGCCTTGAAGCCTATTTCTTTGTTAAGCCGCATAATGAGCCGATCCACTTTGTTGATACCCCATGAATTTGATCCTAAGGAAACTCCCTAGTGCACTATGACTTCTAAAAAGTGGGAAACGAAAAGAGAAAGGTAGACGAAAGTGAAGGTGAGTGTGGTAACTATCAAAGATGTAGAGCTCGGTCAAAGTTTGTAACGTGCTTTTTGTTGGTACCCAAACAATTCAAAAAAAAATGAATGAGGTTTATGCTAGCAACAAGTACGTGTCATATCAAGGGCGAATAATAGATAGGAAAAGTGGTAGTGCAAGAGAGCGTGAACATAGGAGAAACTTAAAAAGATGGGCGAAGAAAAGAGTGAAAATCTAGTGTCATGTGCAATAGGGAAAATAGTCAGTTTGTACCTAAAAGTATCCTACCCGTCCCAAAGCTCACATTACAACCAAATGAAAGTCCTTTTGATTCCATGAATGTGATTGCTTGGTTGAATTTACTATACACTAAGGGCAAGCCTATGGTATGCTGTGATATGTTTGAAACATCTTTTGAGAGAGTGAGCGCTTAAATGATTCAAAATACCCCCCATTGAGAGGAAAGTGTGTGATTGTAAACGGGGCTAATACTAAATTGTGAGGGAACACATGACATGTATTTGGTAGTGTTATTACTTGCATTTTTCACACATAGCTATGTTGTCCCGATATTGTAATACAGAGTCGGTTATAGAGGGTGTGTTGTTTTAAGTGAAAGGTCTTAGAGCTAAAAATGGTGTTTGAATATTGCTTGCTTAATGACTACAATAACATGATTAAAAGTGTTTAGTTTCTCACAAGTATGGATGGAAAGTTCCTTAGGTGTTTATGGTGAACCTTAGGATGGATGGTAGTGAGTTGTTCGAGGATGAACAAAGGTTTAAGTGTAGGGTGGTGATGTTGGGAATATTTATATGCCCGTTTATCATATTTTACCCATGTTTACCTTATGTTTGAGAACATTACTTACTATATATTGTGTATTTTTATTGGAATTGCTATATGTTGTACTAAGCCACATGATTAGATACTTGCATGTGAAATGACGTGGGAAATGACCATGGAAAGACGAAACAGAAGAGTAAATCATGGAAGTAATGTAAAGGAGTGCTCAGGAGTAAACCAGGAGGTGAGAATAGGTCGGGGGTAGCCAAGCGAGCACCTGGCGCGGTGCCCCAGGCCTCAAACAACCGCAGTACACACTGGGTGCATCCATGGCATAGTGCGCCAATGCCCAAACTTCCGCAGAGCCATCCTGGCACAATAGGGTCGCGGTGCACCAGGAGTGAAACTACTGGCAGCCTATTTAGGTGCATCAGCGGTGCGGCTCACCAGGCGCTATCCCGACAGGTTTTTTTGGATTTTCTCTATTCCGATTTCAAGAAGGAAAAGGGGTTATTTCCCAAACCCTATAAATAGAACCTTGTATGTTTTTTGAAAGGGTCCATCATATTTTTGGAGAGCAAGAGGAAAGAATAGATTTCACCATTAGGTTTCTCTTCTTCTTCCTTTTCTTAGTCATAACTTTGGATGAAAACAATATTATCTTTGTTCTTTGTTGTAGTATGAATGGCTAAGAACCCTTGTTCTGGGGTTACAGCTACAAATGCATGACTATTTAGTGTTGAATTTGGATTGATTGTTCGTTTGCCATTGTTAGTTGTTCTTATATTCTTGTTTTAGTATTTTGATGCTTGGCCGCCATTAAGATAAATATATAACCTTGTTGTGAACTCAAGAGAGGAATAAACAAGGTAGATCGAGGAATATAAGGAGCAAGACCTCTCTTTTGTAACATAAAGGGTAGGTTAGCGACTAGGATAGAGATATACCCAGAACGCCTTGCTTGGTTCATACGGGGAAAAATATAAATGCTTTTAAAATAAGATGTCATATCCCCGCTCAATGATGTAGTTGTGATGCTATTTTGAATAGGCAACTACAGGCTCGAGAGACCATAGTTGTAATATCAACCCCGGAATCAACAATTAGGCGAACGAACAAGTGAATTCAAGTGATCACTACTTAGGATTGTGAAATAAAGCTGCACCCCTGGACTTCTCTCTAAACTTGGAATCAATACAATCATTATTTACTTGCATTTTATTCTTTCAATGTATTTTAATTATTCAATCACTGCAAAACCATACTCTTATTACTTTCATACTTGTTTATTTTAGTTGTATACGAGTAAAGTGGAGCATTTGCTAAGTCACAAGTCTCTTGGGTACGATATCTTGACTAACCAGTTCCTATTACTTGGACGACCACATACACTTGCGTGTGAGTGGAAATCGCCTAACAAGATTTGGCTAGTCATTATTTACCTTGGGACTGACCCCGATGCCCATCAAGTACTATAAATGTGTTTTACTCTAACGATCGCTGATACCTCTAACTAGGAGAGTATATTTGAGTGTTATCAAAAATAGCATCATTGCTGGGGAATTAAGTTGATTAGATGCAGATTTGAAATCACCTTGTATAGTGTTGGTTCTTTTTACTTTGTTTGTTGTTTTTGCTTGTTGTGTAGGTAGACCATGAGTTAAGTGGGCGATAAAGAGAGTGTCAACGGGAGTCTTGACGGGTTAATGGATGTAGCCAATGAACCCATACCTCAATTGGGAGTACGTGTAATCCACCTACCCCCTATGGTTGGAAATATGGTATTTCATGTCACAACCACAATGCTCCATTTGATTCAAATGAAGGGGATGTTTGTAGGAGCCGCTCACGAAGATGCTAACATGCATATTCACAACTTTGTGGAGATATGCCAACCATTCATCATCCAAAATATTCCTCAAGAATCCATTTGACTATGCCTATTCCCCTTTTCTCTAACGGGGGAAGCCACGACATGGTTGGAGGAATTGACGGATGGGTCAATCACTTCTTGGGACGAGTTGGTAGATGATTTTAAAATGAGGTTCTTCCCTCCATCATGGATAATGCAGTTGAGAGATGAAATTACCAATATCCGTCAACTTCCCAATGAGCCTTTGCATGAGGTATGGTTGAGATTCAAGAAGAAGCTTGTGATGTGCCCCAACCATGTACTACCAGACAATGTTTTGCTTCAAAGCTTTTATAGAGCTTTGAATTTAACAAATAAGTTTGTGGCCAACAACCTTGGGGGTGGTATTTTTATTGACCAACAATTTAGAGTTGCATCGGTCCTACTTGAGAGAATGACAAGGACTAACCAAGCTTGGCACACAAGAGAAGCCAATGTTCCTACCTTGGGAGTGACCATATCCATCCTTACAAATGAGATAAGGATAAAGGATGAAGAGTGGGATGAAACCATGGCCAAAATGATGATGCAAATAGACCTCTTGGCCAAGCATATGATGGGGTCAGGAAGTGTTAAGCCCGTGAAGGTTGTGAGTACACCGGAGATCAAGGATAATATTGATGAGCTCATAACCATCATGGATGGTATACTTTGATATGTATTTGTGGGTTCTCATCCCGGGTATTATCGCCTAAGGGATGAGAACAAAAGTTGGAACAGAGATAAGGAAAGGGATGGAAATTGGAGAGATCATGATAGAGAGGGTGATAGATTTAAATCACCGGAGCTCAAACCCTTTCATACCTCCAAAAAAATTGGATTCCATATACCAACCCACCACAAGCAATCTCGGTTATTCAAAGATAGAGGACATGTTATCCTTGGTTTTGAAGAAAGTGGACTCAACAAACACTAGGGTTAGTAAGCTAAAAAGCAAAGTTTCAATGCTTTATCAAACTGTGAGCTCCTATTTTGCCTCGATCAAGCATATTGAGGCACAAATAAACCACCTATCTTCTCAAATGAATCCAAGGATGAAGGGCACACTTTCTAGTGACACTACAGCCAATCCTAAAAATGATGCACATGTTATGGCCATTGTTACTAGGAGTGGTAGGATGTGTGGTGGACAAGCCCGTTGAGGATGTTGCAAAAAAGTCAGATGTTGTGGTGAGAAAGCCTCGAGTTAAATCAGTTGAGAAACCATGTGATGAAGAAGATGTGGAATCGTAAGTTGGGGTGAATCTTGGTGCACCCAACGTTTTGGTGAATATTTATGTTGATGAAAAGAATGAGGAGGTTGCCTCTCCTTCCCAAATGAATGTTGATATTGAGGAGGACCCTTCCATTGTGCAAAGTGTGCCAACCACACTACCCAAGGGACCTCCTCCATACCTTTAAAGGTTAAACAAAAAGAAGGAGGAGCATAAGTTCAATAAGTTTGTTAACATGTTCAGCAAGCTTTTGATAAATCTTCCTTTGGTTGAAGCTTTGACCCAAATGTCAGGGTATTCTAATTTTATAAAAGAGTTGCTTAAGAAAAATAAAATTGTTGATAGGGACACTATTGAGATTTCACACAGCTGTAGCGCTGTGATGACAAGTAATGTTGCCACTAAGCATGATGATCCGGGTGTATTCACCATACCGTGCACTATTGGGTTGTTTGTATTCTGAAAGGCCTTGTGTGATCTAGGGGAGAGCATCAACTTGATTCCCCTAGAAATCTTCAACAAGTTGGGATTGGGTACACCCAACCTACATCTATGCGCCTGCTCATGGCTGATCGGTCCATTAAATGCCCGGTAGGAATACTCTTTGATGTGTTGGTAAAGGTTGACAAGTTTAGTCTCCCGGCAGACTTCATGATCTTGGATTGCAAAGTGGATGTTGAGGTGCCCATCATTTTAGGGCGACCACTATTATCCAAGGGGAGAGCACTCGTAGATGTTGAACTTGGTGAACTTAAATTCCGAGTTGGAAGCGAAGTGGTGACATTCAACGTCTGGCAAACCACACAACCTCGGAATGAGTTGTGGGTAATCTCAGTGATTGATGTTGAGGGAAAGCTTGATCTACCCTTGAGGAGTGTGAAATGGGCAAGTCGGCCAAGTTAGAAGAGTTTCCAAGTCAGGAACATGATTATGTGTTGAGGTCATTGAAAGAGTAATTTCCCTTCTTGTGGTGGAGCCATGCCAATCGGATTGGCATGATATCCAACAACGACTAAGGTTGAGGTACTATCATCGATCTGCAATGTTAAATCAAGCGCTTCTTAGGAGGCAATCCAAGTGTCTTTATTTTTATTTTCTTTACCTTTTTGTTGTTTTTGGTGTGTTTTAGGAATACAGGGAGAAGAAAAATGAACAAGTGGAAAAACCAGGCAAAAAGGAGAGGTGCGAAGGACCATGTCGTTTGCACAAGCCATTGTACGTGTCGCAGGGTCCAATGCACCCCAAAATAGATTGCTCGGAAGACAATTAGGAATTGGAGGTGACATGCACTAGGCTGTGCGGTTAACACATGACCAAGTGCGCGTCGCACCTCCACTGCATACTATAACAGAAGCATGGATGATGAACTGGGGCATGAACTGGTAAGGTGTGAAATTACATGCGGTCCGCACAAGGGCTTATACAAACCGCACATCACGATGAACCAAGGTAAATTTTAAATTTTTGTTTGACCTAACCCATTGATCGACTCGACCCAGAGACCGACCTGGCTTAATTTTCTTCTTCTTTTCCCTTTTTATTCTGCCACCCTCACCTTTCTCTTCATATTTTCTCCCACAACTTCTCAAATTCTCTCCCAAAACCTCCAACAAATCCCTAAAACTTCCCTAAAATTTTCTCCTCCTCTCACCCAATCTCCACCACCACTCCACTAAGTGTCGCCGTTGTTAGTTCTCCGGGTAAGGTTGTTGGGTCACCATTGTTTCTCTCCAAAAGCTTTAATTTTTTATTTTTGTCATTTAATCTTCATTTATGGTAAGTTCCTCGATGTTAAATAAATGTTTTTATAATGATTGGGAATTCATATTGTGAAGCATGCTTGTTCGAATTGCCATGTTTATTTTGGGTGAGATCCAAAAATTTTGGGTCCCTAATTTTGAATTCTATTATGGATTTTGCTTAGGATCAACTTGGTAGAACTTGATATTGATATAATGCACGTTGATTGTAGTAGTTTTTAGCCTTGAAAAAATTGTGTTTGGGGTGAAGTCTGAGTAACCCACTTATGATTGATGCATGATTTGGCCCTATGATAGATTGGGTGACGTCATTCTTAAGGGAAATCGTCGTTTTTCACAAGTTTTGGTTGAAAATTGTTGTGTGAGGCTGAAATTTGCTGCTATTCTTGTTCCCATAATCTTTGTTAAATATTTTGTTGGGTACATGATCTTATGTGGAGAGGTAGAAATTTTTGTTATTTTGTGCCTAATAATTGCAATTGAAGGCTTGATGTCCCCGATGATAGACGGGGTAACGTTCTTCTTATGGAAAGTCATTGAGTTCTTCTTTTGTGTTGATTGGTGATAATGAATTTCGGGGAAGTCTGAGTACCAAGATTAATTTGTGGCCATACCATGTTTTCCCCTTGTGTTTAAATTGATGGTTTACTATTTGGTGCCAAGTGTTTGATGCAAATCTTTCTCCATGAATCACATGTGTAATTCATAAGAACATAAGGAACCAAAAATTCAAATTGTGCTCCTGTGCATTTTGTATGTGGTGCGTGGATCTAGATGTGCATAGCGTACAAGGCACCGCATCTGGTGAAAAATTGGTTTGAGTTCACTATTTTGAAGTGCGAAGCAAGGTGCGACACGCACTTTGGTGTATGCGAATCGCACCAACAATCGCACCTCAGCGGAAAGATAGTTGGAGGTTCTGGTGGTTCATACAACATCAGGTGCGATGTGTACAATGGCTTGTGCATTTTACACATGGTCCGCATGAGCTGTCAATTACCTCCTTCATTTTTCTACTTCTTTGCACTCCGACCTTTTTAGTTTGTTAACCTCTTTTTGAACTTTTTCTTTCACATATGATAAAAATACAAAAAAAAATTGCTTTTGTTTATGGACTCACAATCTCCCTGTGCAGAACATGTCTTCTAGCAGGGGCAAAGCTAAAAGGAGTTCGAGAAGGCCAATAGCTCCCTCATCCTCCAATCCAACCTCAAAGGGAAAGAAGAAAGCCACAACATCTTGTGCCCATATTTCAGAGGAGGAGAGGATTCAGTTTGGGGTAGAAGGTATGAGAGCCATCTATGATCGTGATAGTAGCAGGTCCTTCAACACAGAGCAGAGTTTTAATCTGGATGCAGTGGGGGATAACTTTCCCAACATCCCCAAGTAGTTTTGCAGACAACAATGGCAACAATTTTAGGAAATGCCTGTGAGCTACTACAGGGAGATAGTCCGAGAGTTCTTTGCCTCATATCAAGCCACAGAAGATGCTAAGGGCTATAAGGAAGGGTTAGAAACTTTCCCCGCTTTGAAATTAATAATTGTTCGAGGTAAAGAGGTTTGTGTCACTCCTGCTTCTATCAATGTTGTCTACTGGTACAACCCCATTGAGCCTACACCTGAACTCATGGCCAAGTTGACTGTCAAACACAAACCTCTTGAGTGGGCTGCTCTTATTATTGCTCCTGACACACCATTTTCGGCCACTATTGGGTGTGATATACTGCGAATGTCCCTGTACTTTGAGTCTTGGCTTTGGTATGACTTTGTATGCTCTCACTTCCTGCCTTCTCAGAATGACCAAAAGGTCAACCATGATGGGGCCATTCTGATAGCCTCAATCATGGTGGGGAACCATATTAATTTTGGTGAGATAGTGGCCTTGGTGATCACGAGGAAGGCTCATAGGGGTGGGAATGCATTCCCTTTTCCTATGCTTATTAGCAAACTATGCACAAATACGGGTGTCCCTTTCTTCAACTGTGATACTCCTATTCTCGCCACTGGTATGCTGGATCTTGACAAGAAAACTGACAGAGATGCCACCCATTTCAAAAGGCACAGGGTTGAGAGAGTGGTGAAGGTTAAGGTTGATGACTCGGATGCTGAAGCAAATGCTTTCTCTTCTTCTAAGGCTGCTTCAGAAGCACACACCCCCACGGCCGCTGCACCCAGAGGACCTTTGATGAAGAGCGGCCTACAGGACATGGTTGACAAAACATATAATCATGAAAGGCAGCTGAAGGACTTGGCTAATAAGCTGCCTGGTATGATACAAAGAGCTGTTAAGAATGCCATGAAAGGGGTAATGGACAGTGTCTCCAAACTCTACAAAAGGGTGGACGTTGTTGAGGGTGCGGTGAAGCAACTCAAGAAGGATGTGGCCAAAGAGAATGGGAAAGCACCAGTTAAGGAGGCAAATTTGAGCACCTCAGCCCAGTCACCCCAAACTCGAGGACCCATGGATGATCTATTTGCAGCTTATGCAGAGGATGACCCTGATCTTCCCGGTGTTGAGTATAATGAGCTAGATGATGATGAGAACCCACTATTTTAGCAGGCCCTCAGGGATTCTACAGTGACAACACACTCCCCAAAGGATGGTGCGGGACTTAGTTGAGAGGATGTAGATTATGAGGCAGCAGCTGATGATGATGATGATGATGATGATGAGGCATAGTCCTCTAGGGAGTTGCACCCCTCTCTCCTTATTTGATCTTAAAGCATTGAGGGAAATGCTTCTTTCTTTTATGGGGGAGGTGGTGTTATTTGATTTGATTTGGGTGCCCGTGTTGGGCTTCAGATATTTTATTGCCCTTGCCGAGCCTTGTTGACTTTATTTTTCCTTGCTAGATTTTATTTAGCCCTTGTCAGGCATGTTGGATAATTGTGATGATATTGCCCTTGCCGGGCTTTTTCATTTTATTTTGCTTTTGTGCTTAATTGTGCACTTTTTGGACTTGATTTTTAATTCTCAAAATTGTGTGCCTGGTTAGTCTTACACGATTCCATTTTCTCGCTACCCGTGCTTTCCAAATGTGTTAAATGCCTACGCTGAAGCTTGTTTTTCAAATGATTCTTGAGTGCGCAAATTGGTAATTGCCTTGTTAATAGTAGTTTAGCAATAAATTCTGAGGGTTTTCTTCATACCACAGTTCTTTCCCAAGGGGCAAATGTTTTCTTTATTTTCTTTCTTCTTTTTCTTTTGTTTTCATGTCGAACTGGGTTGGTGTTTCCCTATGATAGATTGAGAGTCGACTTTCTTAATGGAAAATGCCAAGTTTTAGTTTTAATTTGAGTATGTAGTGTACTTGTTTCAAAATGGATCCACCGGAAAAAAAATCTTGGCAAGGTGTTTTTGAAAAATAAAGAAAAGAGGGAAAATGAATTTTTGAGGAAAGCATTCTCTTGTTGTGATTTGCACACTCTCGTTTTGGCTTGATCGATTCACAAACAAGTGTATAATGAACTCGGAATAGCTTTATAAAAGTAATTTGTCCCAATTGATCTTGAGACTAATGAAAAAGTCTTATAGCATGATGCCTTATGTGGTGAGGTTTAACCTTGATTCTTGTGCATGTGTGTTGCCTAGAACTTGCCCCGAATGTGATTCAAGGAAAACTTCTAGGTGTGACCGAGCTTGGAAAATAATCTTAGGCCCTTTTTTATAGTTACTTCACCCAAATGCCTTCCCTTGACATCAATCCTAGTGAACTCTTTTTGAGCTTATGACGATTCTTTGGCACCTTATTTGACACCTTAACCTTTTTGGAACCTCTATCTTGGCACACATCCTTTCTAATTGCTCGAAAGTGAAATGTAGGCTAAAATCCTAAGTTTGGGGGAAATGAAAAGACAACATAGGCAAATGCCTAAGTTTGGGGTGTATGTGATCAATGAGGAGAAGAAAAGAGAGGAACTTCAAAGGGCAAAGTAGCACCTTATGTTAAAATGAAAAGATTGCTCCAAAAAGTTCAATCCAATGAGCAAAATGAAAAGAAAGATTCGGTGCTACGAAAGCAAAGGTGTTAATGATCAAAAGGTCACCCATGATGGGGCCATTCTGATAGCCTCAATCATGGTGGGGAACCATATTAATTTTGGTGAGATAGTGGCCTTGGTGATGAAGAGAAAGGCTCATAGGGGTGGGAATGCATTCCCTTTTCCTATGCTTATTAGCTAACTATGCACAAATACGGGTGTCCCTTTCTTCAACTGTGATACTCCTATTCTCGCCACTGGTATGCTGGATCTTGACAAGAAAATTGACAGAGATGCCACCCATTTCAAAAGGTACAGGGTTGAGAGAGTGGTGAAGGTTAAGGTTGATGACTCCGATGCTGAAGCAAATGCTTTCTCTTCTTCTAAGAATGCTTCAGAAGCACACACCCCCACGGCCGCTGCACCCAGAGGACCTTTGACGAAGAGCGGCCTACAGGACATGGTTGACAAAACATATAATCATGAAAGGCAGCTGAAGGACTTGGCTAATAAGCTGCCTGGTATGATACAAAGAGCTGTCAAGAATGCCATGAAAGGGGTAATGGACAGTGTCTCCAAACTCTACAAAAGGGTGGACGTTGTTGAGGGTGCGGTGAAGCAACTCAAGAAGGATGTGGCCAAAGAGAATGGGAAAGCACCAGTTAAGGAGGCAAATTTGAGCACCTTAGCCCAGTCACCCCAAACTCGAGGACCCATGGATGATCTATTTGCAGCTTATGCAGAGGATGACCCTGATCTTCCCGGTGTTGAGTATAATGAGCTAGATGATGATGAGAACCCACTATTTTAGCAGGCCCTCAGGGATTCTACAGTGACAACACACTCCCCAAAGGATGGTGCGGGACTTAGTTGAGAGGATGTAGATTATGAGGCAGCAGCTGATGATGATGACAATGATGATGATGAGGCATAGTCCTCCAGGGAGTTGCACCCCTCTCTCCTTATTTGATCTTAAAGCATTGAGGGAAATGCTTCTTTCTTTTATGGGATAGGTGGTGTTATTTGATTTGATTTGGGTGCCCGTGTTGGGCTTCAGATATTTTATTGCCCTTGTCGAGCCTTGTTGACTTTATTTTTCCTTGCTAGATTTTATTTAGCCCTTGTCGGGCATGTTGGATAATTTTGATGATATTGCCCTTGCCGGGCTTTTTCATTTTATTTTGCTTTTGTGCTTAATTGTGCAATTTTTGGACTTGATTTTTAATTCTCAAAATTTTGTGCCTGGTTAGTCTTACACGATTCCATTTTCTCGCTACCCGTGCTTTGCAAATGCGTTAAATGCCTACGCCGAAGCTTGTTTTTCAAATGATTCTTGAGTGCGCAAATTGGTAATTGCCTTGTTAATAGTAGTTTAGCAATAAACTCTGAGGGTTTTCTTCATACCACAGTTCTTTCCCAAGGTGCAAATGTTTTCTTTATTTTCTTTCTTCTTTTTCTTTTGTTTTCATGTCGAACTGGGTTGGTGTTTCCCTATGATAGATTGAGAGGCGACTTTCATAATGGAAAATGCCAAGTTTTAGTTTTAATTTGAGTCTGTAGTGTACTTGTCTCGAAATGGATCCACCGGAAAAAATCTTGGCAAGGTGTTTTTGAAAAATAAAGAAAAGAGGGAAAATGATTTTTTGAGGAAAGCATTCTCTTGTTGTGATTTGCACACTCTCGTTTTGGCTTCATCGATTCAAAAACAAGTGTATAATGAACTCGGAATAGCTTTATAAAAGTAATTTGTCCCAATTGATCTTGAGACTAATGAAAAAAGTCTTATAGCATGATGCCTTATGTGGTGAGGTGTAACCTTGATTCTTGTGCATGTGTGTTGCCTAGAACTTGCCCCGAATGTGATTCAAGGAAAAATTCTAGGTGTGACCAAGCTTGGAAAATAATCTTAGGCCCTTTTTTATTGTTACTTCACCCAGATGCCTTCCCTTGACATCAATCCTAGTGAACTCTTTTTGAGCTTACGACGATTCTTTGGCACCTTATTTGACACCTTAACCTTTTTGGAACCTCTATCTTGGCACACATCCTTTCTAATTGCTCGAAAGTGAAATGTAGGCTAAAATCCTAAGTTTGGGGGAAATGAAAAGACAACATAGGCAAATGCCTAAGTTTGGGGTGTATGTGATCAATGAGGAGAAGAAAAGAGAGGAACTTCAAAGGGCAAGGTAGCACCTTATGTTAAAATGAAAAGATTGCTCCAAAAAGTTTAATCCAATGAGCAAAATGAAAAGAAAGATTCGGTGCTACGAAAGCAAAGGTGTTAATGATCAAAAGGTCACCCATGATGGGGCCATTCTGATAGCCTCAATCATGGTGGGGAACCATATTAATTTTGGTGATATAGTGGCCTTGGTGATGAAGAGAAAGGCTCATAGGGGTGGGAATGCATTCCCTTTTCCTATGCTTATTAGCTAACTATGCACAAATACGGGTGTCCCTTTCTTCAACTGTGATACTCCTATTCTCGCCACTTGTATGCTGGATCTTGACAAGAAAACTGACAGAGATGCCACCCATTTCAAAAGGCACAGGGTTGAGAGAGTGGTGAAGGTTAAGGTTGATGACTCTGATGCTGAAGCAAATGCTTTCTCTTCTTCTAAGGCTGCTTCAGAAGCACACACCCCCACGGCCGCTGCACCCAGAGGACCTTTGACGAAGAGCGGCCTACAGGACATGGTTGACAAAACATATAATCATGAAAGGCAGCTGAAGGACTTGGCTAATAAGCTGCCTGGTATGATACAAAGAGCTGTCAAGAATGCCATGAAAGGGGTAATGGACAGTGTCTCCAAACTCTACAAAAGGGTGGACGTTGTTGAGGGTGCGGTGAAGCAACTCAAGAAGGATGTGGCCAAAGAGAATGGGAAAGCACCAGTTAAGGAGGCAAATTTGAGCACCTTAGCCCAGTCACCCCAAACTCGAGGACCCATGGATGATCTATTTGCAGCTTATGCAGAGGATGACCCTGATCTTCCCGGTGTTGAGTATAATGAGCTAGATGATGATGAGAACCCACTATTTTAGCAGGCCCTCAGGGATTCTA
The DNA here is from genome assembly GCA_003996215.1 of Jaltomata sinuosa. Lineage (NCBI taxonomy): Eukaryota > Viridiplantae > Streptophyta > Magnoliopsida > Solanales > Solanaceae > Jaltomata > Jaltomata sinuosa. The sequence goes on from QJPP01000539.1 coordinate 235,937, forward strand.
CAGTGACAACACACTCCCCAAAGGATGGTGCGGGACTTAGTTGAGAGGATGTAGATTATGAGGCAGCAGCTGATGATGATGACGATGATAATGATGAGGCATAGTCCTCCAGGGAGTTGCACCCCTCTCTCCTTATTTGATCTTAAAGCATTGAGGGAAATGCTTCTTTCTTTTATGGGGGAGGTGGTGTTATTTGATTTGATTTGGGTGCCCGTGTTGGGCTTCAGATATTTTATTGCCCTTGTCGAGCCTTGTTGACTTTATTTTTCCTTGCTAGATTTTATTTAGCCCTTGTCGGGCATGTTGGATAATTGTGATGATATTGCCCTTGCCGGGCTTTTTCATTTTATTTTGCTTTTGTGCTTAATTGTGCACTTTTTGGACTTGATTTTTAATTCTCAAAATTGTGTGCCTGGTTAGTCTTACAGGATTCCATTTTCTCGCTACCCGTGCTTTGCAAATGCGTTAAATGCCTACGCCGAAGCTTGTTTTTCAAATGATTCTTGAGTGCGCAAATTGGTAATTGCCTTGTTAATAGTAGTTTAGCAATAAACTCTGAGGGTTTTCTTCATACCACAGTTCTTTCCCAAGGTGCAAATGTTTTCTTTATTTTCTTTCTTCTTTTTCTTTTGTTTTCATGTCGAACTGGGTTGGTGTTTCCCTATGATAGATTGAGAGGCGACTTTCATAATGGAAAATGCCAAGTTTTAGTTTTAATTTGAGTCTGTAGTGTACTTGTCTCGAAATGGATCCACCGGAAAAAAATCTTGGCAAGGTGTTTTTGAAAAATAAAGAAAAGAGGGAAAATGAATTTTTGAGGAAAGCATTCTCTTGTTGTTGATTTGCACACTCTCGTTTTGGCTTCATCGATTCACAAACAAGTGTATAATGAACTCGGAATAGCTTTTCAAAAGTAATTTGTCCCAATTGATCTTGAGACTAATGAAAAAAGTATTATAGCATGATGCCTTATGTGGTGAGGTTATACCTTGATTCTTGTGCATGCGTGTTGCCTAGAACTTGCCCCGAATGTGATTCAAGGAAAAATTCTAGGTGTGACCGAGCTTGGAAAATAATCTTTGGCTCTTTTTTATAGTTACTTCACCCAAATGCCTTCCCTCGACATCAATTCTAGTGAACTCTTTTTGAGCTTATGACGATTCTTTGGCACCTTATTTGACACCTTAACCTTTTTGGAACCTCTATCTTGGCACACATCCTTCCTAAATGCTCGAAAGTGAAATGTAGGCTAAAATCCTAAGTTTGGGGGAAATGATAAGACAATATAGGCAAATGCCTAAGTTTGGGGTGTATGTGATCAATGAGGAGAAGAAAAGAGAGGAACTTCAAAGGGCAAGGTAGCACCTTATGTTAAAATGAAAAGATTGCTCTAAAAAGTTCAATCCAATGAGCAAAATGAAAAGAAAGATTAGGTGTTACCAAAGCAAAGGTGTTATAAGGAAAGTAAATGATCAAAATTAAAAGGAAAAAGCTTTGGATGTGTGAGGGAGAAATAATAATGAGAATGAGTGTTAGGGAGGTTTATTCACTTGAGCCAAATAGATTCCTCACCTTAGCCCTAGCCAACATCGTAACCCGCAAGTTCTTGGAGATTTTGAGCTTGGCCACCCTAAATTAGTGGCGATTTACATGAAGGGCAAGTCTATGGGTCGACATGCGCGCACTTTGTCACGACCCGATTTCTCGGTCATGATGGCACCTACAACCCCGGTAGGTGAACCAATCCCCGTAGCCCAGGACAGTTAGTAATGGGCTACTATCTAAGAAATAAGAGAACAAGACGAAGAGAACAGATAAAAGGACTATAAATATATACATATGCGAAAACTAAACCAAACCCCAAGACCTGGTATCATAGTATAGAGCCAAAATACATACATGGAGTGCAAACAATCCAAAACAGTATATACAGATGTCTCTGAATGGTAATAGAGTACAAGAAGCAAAAGATAAACTAAAGCCAAGCTCCGGTCGCCAAGAGCTCACCCTCAGTCTGAAGTAGTCCCCAACAGATCTCCAATCACGAATCACTGCGATCTAACGGCGATGTCCCACGCTAGGATCTGCACCCAAAGATGCAGGGAGGTAGGGGTGAGCACCAAATGCGAAGCACAAGGTACCCAGTAGGTATTATAGGCCGACTGGGCACATATAAGATAAAAGCGTAGTAATAGACAGAATAGAAGCAAGCAGTCACAGAAATCAATGAAAGGTACACAGGAACTAGCCCAGAGGGAAATCAACAGAACCACATGTGAGGCCAGTAAGCAGAATATACACTCCATAGGCACAGGTGAAAGTAAGAAATAACGCACCTGGGGTCCTTGCAATAACAGTGTATACAAAATAAGTTTACGAATTGGACGGTATACCGGTAACCTCAAGTGTAAGAAGAAGAGAGAAGAGTAATGATAGACATGCTTAGAGACAAGAATCAAGCCCAACTAATCATATCAATCTCAATCCAGCGACTAACAGTCTAGCAGTAACCAGTTTCATAATTAACCGTAACAGGGAACAATTCTACAAGTAAATAGAAAGAGTCTACCTACAGTCCCCCGGCCACCCATACAACCGAGGAACACAAACAAGTGAAAACAAACCCTCCGGCATCCCATACTACTGGAGCGTACAATCAACAAACAACAAACAAGGGTGGAGCCTCAAACAATGAATGATATGATGCATGAAGGTCTCAAGTGAAATGGTATCTCTGTATGTACCTCCTCCGGTGCCGATCCGGCCCAGCAGGTAGGTTCCATGGAAGGACATTGCCCGTATACCTCTACTCTACCGTATACCCCTCCTCCGGCACACGCAGCCCAAATCCCCTGGCCCGGATGGCAAGGTCCATGGAGGTCCCAGACCCCATACTAAAACTCAGTATCAAACATGTCGTCCGGAAACAAGTCCGGTATCAAGATAGAGACCCAGTCTCGAATATGCATGCCCAGACCCTATTCAGGACTAAAGTAGTAGGAAAATGTCTCAAACAAAAACCCCTCCAAGGGTGCCCGGGCATAACCGGGTCTAAACAGTAGAAAGTCATCTTAGGTGCTCGGTTCGACCGAGGCTAAAAATCATCTCAAGTAGCAAGAAAACTCAACTAGCACCCCGGCCCTGCCGAGTCTAGCATAGTAGTAAAACTGGTGTTTTAAAACATAATTTTACTTCCTTTTACCCAGGAATATTCACAAGTTAAATCAACCCATTTCCAAATTATTTCCATCAAAATGGGCCCCCCGGGCCATGCAAGGTTTAGAAAATAGTGCCAGTAGGCCCGAAGCCAAAACCATAGTAAAACATGGATAAAACCTCTTTATATGCATGGAAATGGTATGATCAAACACAATAGCTGCCCAGCAGCTCACAATAAACCTATCGACCCTGCACAGGCCCATAGCTACTCAGCAAGCATAACCAGCCTAGAAGGATAATTCTATGCCCGGGACTCGCGGACATTCCAAAAATCCCACCTTCTATGTTCCAGAGTCAACAAGGCCTCACAGGACCACAAGGGTAAATAAAATATAACGACAAATACTACAAGCAACGGAGGAACAAAAGTAGGCGGACATGAATAACGCGGTCGAGGTCTGTGGTACCAACCTAATAAACCAACCCAAGGATGTCTATTAATACAATTTTAGTCTATATATGCGGAGTCTAGGGAAATTAAACCGTAACCTACCTGTCGTCCGATGACAAGCCTGAACCTCTCCGAAAAATCCCCAACACGAAATCAAACTTGAACTCGGGCTTGAATAACTTGACTAGGAAAAGTATTCCTTACTAACGTAAATACGTATCCGCAAGCACATACATGAGAAAGCTCCAGAATTGCATTTTGCAATAGAAAGTGATGCGTAGGGATTATTGGCCACCCTTATATTAGTAACAGCAATTGAAAGGAATAAGTGATCATTAAACCCATAAATGCCACCTATGAAGACTTATGCCATATGCTGCCACCAATTTCAATTCTTATGTGTTGTGTCATCCCCCCACTTCCACGTGTGAGGTGGGGTGGTGCCACAAGGTTAATATTTATCTCATTACACAAATATCTTCGGGTATTGCATACGCTCGTGGTAAAATAAATATAATATTTTAAATATACCATAATTGATAGAAAATTATTTCCAATAAAACCTACTATATTATAATAATAAATTTCAACATAACTAATTTTACTATCTCCGTTAAAATATTACGGAGTATAAAAACCTTATAAAATAAATACATATGCACTTATATCGTATCAAGGATATTTTTCATGAACCTTTAAAATATTTTAAAAAGGTAATAATAATATAATTTTTACCAATTTCAACTTTTAAATAAATATTTCAAATACACGCACGATTTCGATGCTCAAGAATTATCTCGGGATCCTCTCTTATTTTTTATAGCTGTTTCGGAACTGAAATGGCGTCTTAAAACGTGAAGTCGAGGCTTAAATCGAGTTTAACCCGACCCGGTTCGCGACCCGGTTCGCAACCCATTTTCTGCCAGACAGTCCGCGGTAAAACAGTCATAACTCTTTTCTCCGAGATCAGTTGGACGTGAGGTTTTGTGCGTTGGAAACTAGACTCGTAGACCTTCGATTTGGTATTTCGGGGGACTTCTAACTCTTTATATATTGAGAGAAAAGCCCTCATACATTTGACCCAAAGTTCAGAAAATTTGTTAAAGGTCTTACGATATCTTTTGTTGATTTGCTTGACTTCAAAACTTAAACGTGGAAATGACCGGAAGGGTCATTACAGGAAGGTTTTATCAAACCCTTTTGTAATAACATATCTATTTCCTTTTTGCAGAATTCAACCAATTCGGCGTTCATCTGGCAGGGACAAGATTTAGTAGGAATATTATCCTCAGAGAAGCCTTCTTCATATGGAAGAGTCACAATATGCTTTTTTCTATTCCAAAAGGCACTAGGATGATCGGCACAAATATCAATGGCCATCTGCTCAGAAATCAGTTTTGTTTTTTGTAATGACCCTTCCGGTTATTTCCACGTATACGCTTTCCTTGAACCGTTAGATCTTGTTTTTAGCGGCCCCAAGTCATTTAAGGCTTGTCGAGACCGGTATTTCGGCGCCGGGTCCATTTGTTTGATCGTAAGTTTCTTTAATAAATTTTCTGAACTTTGGGTAAAATTTCTTAGGGCTTTTCTCTCAATATATAAATAGTTAGAAGTCCCCCAAAATACCAAATTGAAGGTCTACAAGTCTAGTTTCCAACGCACAAAACCTCACATCCAACTGATCTCGGAGTGAAAAGTTATGACTGTTTTACCGCGGACTATCTGGCAGAAACCGGGTTGCGAACCGAGTTGCAAATCGGGTCGGGTCAAAATCGATTTAAAGCCTCAACTTCACGTTTTAAAATGCCATTTCACTTATGAAACAGTGAGAAAACATAAGGGAGGATTCCAAGAGAGTTCTTGAGTATCAAAATCGTGCGTTGGTGAATTGCGAGCTTACGTTTGAGAATTTATTAACATCGCGTGTATTTGAAAATATTTTATTTGAAAGTTGAATTTGGTAAAAAGTTATATTATTATTACCTTTTTAAAATATTTTAAAGGTTTATGAAAAATATTTTTGTTACGATATAATGGTATATGTATTTATTTTATAAGGTTTTTGTACATTGTAATATTTTAACGGAGATAGTAAATTTAGTTATTTTGAAATTTATTATTATAATATAGTAAGTTTTATTGGAAATGATTTTCTATTAGTTATGGTATATTTAAAAAGTTATATTTATTTTACCACGAACTTATGCAATACCCGAGTAGATACGTAATGGGATAAAACAATTTTGGTGATGCCACTCCACTCCCACGTGGAAGTAAAGTGGATGGTACAACAATTCTAGTCAAGGTGTGGTGTCATGCATGCATTAAATGGTTTATTTCACCATCTGTTAGCTTTACATATATGGAATCTATTGATTCCAACATTTTCTTTCCATTTTTGGACTCATATAGGCATAATAGGATATCTTTGAATCAATTGCAGATAATTTTGGCACATTTGTTAACCTTTTTCCATTGTATGTTTTTCTTACGGGTCTTCCCTTTTGTGACTCCGGAAAAGAAAATCAATTATCTACGTCAAATTATTCAAGCCCAAAGTCAAGTTTGATTTTGTTTCAGAGTTTTTCGGAGTGGTTCAGGATTGGATATCGTCGTTCTAGCAGCTTGTCATCGGACGACAGGTAGGTTACGGTTTATTTTCCCTAGACTCCGCATATATAGGATAAAATTGTATTAATTGGAATCCTTGGGTTGGTTTATTAGGTTGGTAGCACAGACCTCGACCGCTTTATTCATGTCCGCCTACTTTTGTTCCTCCGTTGCTTGTAGTACTTGCCGATATATTTTATTTACCCTTGTGGTCCTGTGAGGCCTTGTTGAATCTGGAACATAGAAGGTGGGATTTTGGGAATGTCTGCGAGTCTCGGGCATAGAATTATCCTTCTAGACTGGTTATGCTTGTTGAGTAGCTGTGGGCCTGTGCAGGATCGATAGGTTGATTGTGAGCTGCTGGGCAGCTATTGTGTGTGATCATACCATTTCCATGCATATAAAGAGGTTTTATCCATGTTTTACTATGGTTTTGGCTTCGGGCCTACTGGCACTATTTTCTAACCTTGCATGGCCCCGGGGGCCTGTTTTTAATGGAAATGATTTGGAAATGGTTTGATTTAACTTGGGAATATTCCTGGGTAAAAGAAAGTAAAATTATGTTTTAAAACACCAGTTTTACGATGAACGCTAGACTCGGCAGGGCCGGGGTGCTAGTTGAGTTTTCTTGCTACTTGAGATGATTTTTAGCCTCGGTCGGACCGAGCACCTGATATGACTTTCTACTATTTAGACCCGGTTATGCCCGGGCACCCTTGGAGGGGTTTTTGAGATATTTTCCTACTACTTTAGTCCTGGACAGGGTCAGGGCATGCATATTCGAGACTGGGTCTCTATCTTAAACCCGGACTTGCTTCCGGATGACGTGTTTTGATACTGAGTTTTAGTATGGGTTCAGGGAACTCCATGGACCTTGCCATCCGGGCCTGGGGCTTCGGGCTACGTGTGCCGGAGGAAGGGTATACGGTGGAGTAGAGGAATACGGGTAGTGTCCTTCCATGGAACCTACCTGCTGGGCCGGATCGGCACCGGAGGAGGTACATACAGAGATACCATTTCACTCGAGATCTTCATGCATCATATCATTCATTGTTTGAGGCTCCACCCTTGTTTGTTGTTTGTTGATTGTACGCTCCGGTAGTATGGGATGCCGGAGGTTTTTTTTTCACTTGTTTATGTTCCTCGGTTGTATGGGCGGCCGGGGGACTTTAGGTAGACTCTTGCTATTTACTTACAAAATTGTTCCCTGTTACGGTTAAGTATGAAATTGGTTACTGCTAGACTGTTAGTTTCTGGATTTGAGATTGGTATGATTAATTGAGTTTGATTCATGTCTCTGAGCATGCCTATCATTACTCTTTCCCTCTTCTTCCACTTGAGGTTATCGGTATACCGTCCATTTCGTAAACTTATTATGTATACACTGTTATTGCAAGGACCCCAGGTGCGTTACTTCTTACTTTCACCTGTGCCTATGGTGTGTATATTCTGCTTACTGGCCTCACATGTGGTTCTGTTGATTTCCCTCTGGGCTAGTTCCTGTGTACCTTTCGTTGACTTCTGTGACTGCTTGCTTCTATTCTGTCTGTTACT
>QJPP01000540.1:0-213120 GCA_003996215.1 Jaltomata sinuosa
GCAACTAGATAAATAAACAAGTTAATGAAATTGCTTACTTAACATGATTGTTAGCGAATCCATAATACTATATTGATTTCATCACATTGATTACGTAAAAACTCTCTCTTTGTTTGGTTAATTGTTCAGTAGTTAACTTCTTTTTTTTATTTTTCGATTAGTTAATAATAAATTCACCTTTGGAATTTTACGCTTGAATAAATAATTAGAACTAGTTTAATTTAGTAAAATAGTTAATCGACAAGTCCTTATGGGTACGATATCTAGACTTACAATCCTATATTACTTGTACGATCGCGTACACTTGTGTGTGCGTTAGGACACAACACAGTTGTTGGACACCAGTCTCAACACCTTATCAATAATGATCTCTGAGAATCTGAAGCTCCTTAAAACCTTTGTGAGGAAAATCTAAGACACCCTATCATAAGCCTTAGTGAAGTCAAGTTTCACAACAACATTGTGAAGCTTGTTTCTTCTATTAATGTCTCTTATGATCTCTTGTACTAACAACACATTTTCTATGATACTCTTGCCCTTTACTAAACCTGTTAGATTGTTTGAGATGATTTGAAGTAATATTGTCACTAGCCTTCCATGTAACACCCTAGAAATTACTTTATTGGCAAAAGTGCTAAGACTTATAGGTCTTAGGTCTCCAAAGGTAGTGATTACCTCCTTTTTAGGGATCAATACCTGGTTAGTATGAGTTATGTATCTTGGCAGTTCCTGACCACAGAAGAATGCCTTTACCATGTTGGTGATGTCTTCTCCTATGATATCCCAGCAATTTTGAAAAAAATGACCTGAAAAGTTATCATGGTTATTTGCACTATCCCCGTTAAGAGCATCAACTATTTCTTTCACCTTCCTTAGTACGCAGTCTAGTCATTTGATTATTTTGATCCCTAGTTATCAAATAGGGAATTTGTTTCAGCATATCAAAGTTTGATGTTAAGTTAGTCTCCATGAATTGCTCTTTAAACACCAAGAGCAGTTCATGGAGACTAACTTGACATCAAACTCCATAGTGCTCTTTCATAAGTTAGTCTGCATGAACTGCTCTTTCACCCACTCCATAGTGCTAATGCATCCTTCATTTTCTTCAGCTTCTTATGAAAAATTGAAAAAGGTGAACCTTCTTCCACTTCTTCTCATTTCCCTTCCACCACTCTTTTAAAATCAGGATGCTTAGTCCAAATGTTTAAAAATTTGAATGGCCTGATTACTTGGTCCTGTACAACATTACATAGAATATGTAGTGGGACATAGTCTAATCCTCTTTGATCAAATGATTAACTTCACTGTCTAGCAGCATATTCATGAACTCGGTATAGCCCAGTACCCTATTCAGCCTTTGAAGATACAAGCATCTTCTATTCTATCATTCCACCAAGTAAATCTGCTACCATTGACTTTTAGTTCTGTTAGTGCATAATTACTCAGACAATGAGTAAAATCTTATGTTTCCTGCTGAGTTACTAGAAGTCCTCCTAGATTTTCAGAATCATCTAAGATCACATTAAAATCTTCCCCCACCACCCAAGGGGTTTGAGTATTGTCTGCAATCTCCTCTAGATCCTCCTATAACTCCAGTCTATCTAGGGCACTACATCTAGCATACACCGCTGATATTTTTCAAGAAGTGGTACTGGAGTGATGGGTGAAACTCATAGTAAGATGATACACTGTGTTAGACTCCACATGTTCATTCCAATCATTATTCCAAAATACTCATATCTTTGATGAACAGTTTGAGACTACCTTTTAAATTCCTGACTTTCTTCTGTACCCCTCTAATTCCTCTGGATTTTGAAAAGGCCCAAAAAGAGCTATATAAGTATAGTGATGTCTTTTATTCAGTTTCATTAATCTCTCAAAAGCATTTTGAGAGTTAACAAAACTGATATTTCAGAATATCATTTTGCTGATCATTGATCAAATAAGTAGGCCAAACACTTCTTACTCCTTATGGTCATACTTAAAGGGATAATGCTGCCTGCCTTGACCTTCTGATCAATTCCCTTCAGTTGGCTAACTTGTCTTAGAGATAAATTTCTTGTTTTAGTTGCCTCCTCAATATTGATCTCCAGATTCTCTTATTCTTCCTTCTCCTTTCTCTGTTGGCTTTTTTCATGTGAAATACTATCTAGCAATAGAATCTTTGATGTTGAAGGCTTTTCTTGTGATGTCACCAATTCTCCATCACTTGAATTGTTATGCTTCTGTACCTCTGCTGGAACTGAAATAGAGTCCTCCATATTATCCTGATTGTTTACACCTTTTGTTGATATTCATGTTTGTTATTGCTCTTTTGAGCTAATATATGCTCCTTTTGTATCTTATGTACAGTCCTTGCTTGCCTTGTCTGCTTTCTGTGTTATATCTCCCTTGTCTGACTGTTTTCCAAAGGTATTTTCTACCCATTACTTTGATGTAATGTCTTGATTCTTGTTGGGGATATCCCCTTGAGCTTTCTTTGTCTCCCCCTCTTCTTCCTCCTTGTCTAGAGCTTAAAATTGTTTTCCATCTCTACGCTTTTGTTATTTTGTGTTAGTTTTGGATTTCATATCTGATCCTGCCTATATTTGTTGGACTGTTTGCCTCTTCTATATCCCTTTTTCCTCTGTTCTTTGAAGCCATCATTATCCTTCAGCTTCTCCTTTCCATCCTTCTACTTCTTCCCCTCAAATAATTCTTGGCTCTCTATGCAAGTATTGGATTTGCTTTAATGGGACATTTTGCTATTGGGAGGAGACTGGATTGAGAGTCGAAGCATACGTGATGGTGCTTGTGGGTGTTGTAGTGGTTAGAGAGGCTAAGGGTTGAACACCTTCTAGTGGAGGAGGCTGTTCAACGGTCATAGCGGCCGTGATTTTCGGCACAGCATAGGCGTTTTAGGGTTTTAAAATGATGATTTCTAGATAGCGTTTTATTTGGAGCAAATTGTTGGCTCAAACCTTAAAATTTCCTACTAAGAATTTACTTAATCATTTGGAAGACATTTGATGCATACAATCAGAGAAGTAATAGACATGTTTAAATATTTTTTTAATTTTACCAAGAGTGATTTCAGTACCTATAATTTTTACACTAAGTGGATCTTAAATCTATTAATTTAGTGTATCTCAGTTAACAATAATTGCTATAGAAAAAAAAATGAAATTAGTTATGAATTTCGTCGTTAATCTATCACTAAATAGATCATAAAAGAATAATTAATTTTTAAAAGGACAAAGAAGTCTGCCAATATTATAAAAATATTTTAAGCACTTCTATTTCATGCCTTATAATAATATATAATTGTATATGTATAATAAATTGCACTTATGATTGTATGACAACACAATCTATCATTGCGATCAATACCAAATGATTATATAATTTTCTTTTTAAACGCAATATGACAAAACACCAGAACTATAACTCAAAAAGAATATACAAAAACAAATACGTCAACTTATAAAAAACATCAATCAACATGGATGCAACATATATACTCACGAATGATCAACATTAAATTGTGAAATTGATCGATTCTTTCTTCCAAACGGTCTGAACTGAAGGTCTTTAATTTATTCGCCGTATAGTCTATGCCAAAGTCATTGGATTTTAAATCCTTATATAAACCTAAAAGGACTATAAATATAAACCTACAATTTAGACTTCTTTCTATATATTTTAAAATAATTAAAGGAAAAAAGTAAATGACAATTTTGTCTATTGCAACATCTTTTGATGAAGGGCAAAAAATTCAATCAACATTTTTAAGGACCTTCATACTTTTAATATAACTAGTCTCTATAAACGTACTTTTCACATTATTCCCTATCAATTTCAATCATCGCAGAAAATATTAGGTAATATTATTTATAATTACATATATTTATTTAATAACAAAATTTTTACTATTGTATAAGATTATATCCGTTTAATATTTCTTTGAAAATGATGTTCTTGGTATATACATTTTTTTTCTTTTTCGATCCCACATGGAAAACATTTTAAGACTAAGATAATTTAATATTAGAGATTAAGTGATTATATATTTATTTATCATCATTTTACAATATAAAAGTGTTAAAAATTATTACTAAACAAAATAAAATTATATGAATAGCTTTCAGTTTCAAGAATATTTAGTTACTTATTTTATATAAATTTATGTTGATATGATATTTTAAAAAAATATCAAGTTCTCCCGTCGTCGTAAATGAATGTTTATATGAAGAGACAATCTCAATTATTTATTTTTTAACACTTAAAAAAATATTTTTTAACTTGTAAAAGATAATCAATTAATTTTATGATAGCTATTTTTCTTGTTTCTCTTCATCCTTATTTAAGCATATACGTATTGATTTCACAAAAATATCCTAATACAATGGTCATGCGATTTTGAGTTTATCGCACAAAAGTCACTTTTTTATTTTTTACATAAAAGTCATTCAACTTAAAGTTTATCACACAAAAAATACTTTTTATTTGTTGTCACATAAAAGTCATCCAACTTAATATTTACCACACAAAATCACTTTCTATATATTTTTTGTTAAAAGTCATCTAACTTTGACAAAATTAACTAAAAAGTAAATCTCACATAAATTCTTATATTTTGTACTGGAAATATGATATAACACTTAAATAGAAAAATAACTTCTATTCCATGTTATAAACTCAAAGTTAAATAAGTACCGATGAAATTTACTCATCTATCGTTTATGATTGAAGTGCTTGTAAATTCTATTACTTTTATATTGAGCTAAATACTTGAATATAAAAGCAAATATAAAATTCATTTGTTAGCTATAAATATTAAGAGCGAAAGCTATTTTATTATGAATGTAGCCTAATTTAGTAATATTATATTATTTGTTAATTATGAATTTAAAGTCCTAAAAGTTAGATAAAATCTTCAGGATTATAATTTTATCAACATTTGTACTAGTTATCCTAAATAAATATTTCCCATTAGTTTAACGAATTCGTATTCTATCGTTTAAGACCAAATATATAAGATAATATAAAAATACCAAAGCCTATTAAAATATATCTGATATAGCCTAATCATTTCCTATGTTAATTTTTTGGAGTTTTAATACGGAGAAAGTCTTCTTTCAGTCACAAAATTACTCCCATGCAACTAAGGCTACTGGTTGGATATCTCCTTATTTGAATGGGATATATAGCAAAGACTCTTTAATTAATTAGATTCAAAATCAAAATTTAGAAGAGTATTTGTTTTAAACAGTGTTTTAAAAGGCGAGGGCGTAAGGCGAGACATTTTACTTAGCACGGGGTGAGGCGTAAGCCACGGGGAGTTGGGGCTTAAGCCCCATGGATCTTTAATTTTTAATTTATAATATAGTAAAATAGTATAATAACTCAAAAATTATAAAAAAAATACATTAGTAATTTTTAAAATTTAAAACATGATTAAAAAAACTTATAGAAAATAAAACTTCTAACATCACTTTACAAGTAAAAATAATACAATGATATTAAAGCTATTATGAGATTCAAATCAACTCTAACGTTTTAACTCCAAACAATAAAAGAATCACAATTTCTTAGAATATATGACGATACTATGCAATTTACCTCTCAAAAAAATAATTATTAATAAACTATTAGTATTATAATTAAAACGTCACTCCTTCATGAATAAAAAAAAAATGCTTTCAAATAACAAAACAATAAAATATGATAATTTTGAGACATAGGAACCAAAAACATGAAGACTAATGACAAGTGAAGATGTAAAATTTGGCTATGTGTTTTAAAAAGAAATGTTAAGTGATATTCACCCTCACGACATTCTCAAATAGTAAATAAGCAATTAGTTTTCTCAACTTTCTTATTTCAATAGATGAGGAGTACTAAGCATCATTCATTTATTGAAGAATTATGAGAATCAACAATGTTGACCAAGAAATTTGACACATAATTGGGTAGAACTGTTAGGCGAGCCCCGAGCGTTCGGCGTTCGGCGTGTTTGGGGCGTACGCTCGGGTGCTTAGGGCGTAAGCCTCACAGGACTTAAGCCCCACACGTAAGCCCCGAGGAGTTTTGCCAGTGCCTCGCTCCGGGGCGAGCCTCAAAACTGCCTTTTAAAACACTGTTTTAAATTTTATTTTTTTCAATTATGATATTTTTTTTACCGAAATAGTCAATAAAAATATGGTAGAATTAGACCAAAGTGGTATATAAGTCGATCAATATTTTAGAAATATTTTTGTTACTCGATATTGTTATTTGTGATTTTATAATAATATAAATATAGATGTACGTGTTTTGCACCTAGATCTTCAGTTAATTATTTGTGAACAAATAATATATTACATTATTTAAAGTTATATGTACGAAGAAAGTTTGTTTTACAATAATTATAAAGCTTATCTGATCGGATATTTACACCAAATCAATTCAACCACCCTTAGAGACAACCTCAAGATATGACAATCACGAATGTACTTTGCACCTAATATAAATCTATTGTTTTACAATAATTATAAATCTTATCTGATCGAATATTTACACCAAATAAATTCAACCACCATTAGAGACAACCTCAAAATATGACAATCACAAATGTACTTTACATCCAATATAAATTTATCGCCGATTATAAAAGTGATAATAACAAACTTATATAATCAATAGGTAGATGATTAAGATAATATTAATTAATTTTTTATATATAAATTTGTCAAATAATCAGTTACACGATGTTAGTTTATTAAAAGACAGGTTGTAAAGTTGATGTGCTAGATATGATACCTGATTGCTTTGATGAATTGCTCAAAATAGATTTACATTTCTGTAGTTCTCTAGATTTATCCATTATTTATATAACTCATCCAACTTTAGTAGGTTTCGGACCATTACTAAATTTATAGACATATTCTAAATTAAATTTCTAATACATGGACTAAATGAATTTATGTAATTCAATGATTAATTTTTTATTTTAACTCGTTCTTATATTTAAGTGTGGCTTGCCTTGAGTTTGTCACGTTACATTGAGACATAGATTTTTTGCAAACTCACTAATGAGCAAAGTCAGTAAAGACAGAGCCAATATTATATTACCTTTACGGTGCTGTAGCCATAACTTTTCTTTTGATTTTTGCTTGTATCCATTATTGTCATTATCACTCAGAGGCAAACGACGGTGCTCTTTCACAGGCACCGGAGGTGCAAGAGGCTCCTCCACAGGAACTTCCTGTGGAGCCACTTGGTGATCCGAGTATCATTGTCTACACTTTTGTATTGATCCCATTTTTGGAGGAGAGATGTGGACACTTTGACACTTGTAGTATATGTACGGTCGATTTTGATGAGGTTAGGCTCTTACCAACTCTTCCTTGCAGCTACATATATATTTCACCATGAGTGCATCCTCGAGTGGTTCTTGACGGATGCTCATCAGTACCCATATTATTGGTATGACATTAGTTCCGTAGTAGAGGGAGTATTTCTTATGTATCATTTAATTATGTACTACTTTAAATTATCGTAAGATATGTATTATGTGTGATAAGATTTAAATATAATTTAACTTACTTTAGTTAAGTAACAAAAGTGCATGTTGTAATGATATATAATGTATTTGAGTATTTAGTAATTTTGTATAAACACTTAGTGGTATAAGTATTTACCTTTACATGAAAATTTCTTAACCAATTATGGTGGGGCAGGATATTGTTTAACCAATTATGGTGCCTTTGTGCCTGTTGCTCGTTACAACTATGCCTAATAACATTAGGGAATTAAGTTTTAGTCTTTACAGATGAAGTTATGCAAATTGATTCGTCCTCTTGCAGTTAGTTGGTTGTTTGAACAGATAATTGGGGATCTTTGTAATAACTTCTGGTTTCAACATTACATGGGAAAGGACAGATCAATGCCTATTCATTTAAGTGCTGAAGGGTCTAAAATTGGAGGAGATCGATTTGAGTTGTCATGTACTTCCGTTACTTATTTTAATGAATATGAAATAAACTAAAATTTCACTTTTCCTAGTTTGTCCGTGTGAAATAGTTAGAAGAATGTTCTTTTTATTATTTTGCAAGGAAATGGGTTTCAGCATGCAGGGCTAAAGGTCTCAAGTATATTCAATGAAACTAGTTTTGGTGTGTAATACACGTGCATCTCGTGCGATGTACATGGATCTTGTGTGCATTTTGTGCGTCATACGTGCATCTCATTGTCAATTAATAAAATTGCTTTAGAATCACATAAATATTATTGTTAAACATGTGTATGAAGTATACTACTATTGTAAACTATTTCTAGCTTAATTAATATTTATAATAACAATAATATCTATGTCGACAAAGGTCTACCACCGACGATGACTCCACCCTCCTCACTATAAAACTGAACCTCACACTCTTAGCGAAAAATAAAAATAAGAAATTGATGTACAACTGAAATACCGTTAAAACAACTGCACTATCAAATGGAGTTATTTTAGCAAATACTTCATTTCTGTGGTTCACTAGCAATTCAAGTGGTATTACTGTTATACACTTGACTCTATTAAAAGAGTTGCAAGTACTTGATGTTGGATCAATTTCTTCATTGAAATCTGATTTGAAGGAAAAAAATTAGATTATCGGTGACAACGATTGTAATAAAAATGGACAAATTAAAAAGCATAAAAATAAAAATGCAAGTAACTTGTGAAGAAATTTATGGACGGACTCCAAAAGGGGAAGTTTCGGCTGAGGCATCAATAGATAATGCGAAGTGTAAGGTTGATATGAGAATCAAGCTCTTGAAAAGGATCATTTCATTTGATATTTTTTCTTTTTTGGATTAACATGTAATCATAGTTTCCTAACATGAACTATGAAGAATAAAACATGAAAACTTTGAGTATTTTTAAGCAAAGGAGTTAAAGAGTGCATTGAAGATTAAATATACTTTCTCAAATATCAGGAGGATTAAAATTGAAATTTATAAATAACTAAGGGACCAAATGTACCATTGACCCTAATTATTTTTTTAGTACAAACTACAAATGTTGAGAATACGTTGGAGACTCTTTTTTGAAGAATATTATTGGGTCTCACTTACAAAAAACACAATTGAAAATTCAACCAATTTCTTTTATTTTTACTTTCATTATTTTCTCTCCTCCTCCCCCCCCCCCCCCCCCCCCCCAAAGTATAATAGTACTTATGAAAATGATTAATCTTGAAGGGTTTTAGATGTTATTAGTCTAATTCTTCTCCGATATCGATTTCAATGTACAAGTGAAATCTATGTTGGGATGACCAAAGTGTAATTACATATAATGCAATATATATATATATATATGAAATCAAAAATTATGTGAGTTATGCTAAAAATTGTTAAATCACTTAAATAATGCAACAAAACTTATAACTATTTCAATGCAATCATTTATTTTGTGTAAGCATTAATAATTCAGGTATATTAAATTCATAATTTCTCAGATAATATACATTATTAGTTAACGTGTCTTAATTTCTCAGGAAGAAGTTATAGTTCCTCTACTATAAATTTTTGGAGCAAAACACGTTACCAGCTATGTGTTGGTGTATTAGTATATAAAACAATTTTTCTCTTTAATGTTGCATAATTGTAGGCCTATTATCCTAATTAAATTCTAACTTAATTATGATTATTTCCTAATCATTTTGAAATTTGGTTGTGACACTTTTACATTTTTGTACATATTATGTAACGAACGAGTCCGTCGTTACGGGTAAACCATTCGTGCCAATTTTTAGAGTTAGAAAACTCCGGGTTTGGGAGTTTGAAACTCTGGGCTAGGCTAGTCTCGACCAGTTTTGGAGTGAGGTATGGTCTAGCGCAATCCGGGTAAGGATTGGGTTAGACGTCTTAATTTGAGCTAGTTTTTCTTTTAGCTAAGACATAAAGGAGTCCGAGGGACTTTTCAAAATCGAATTCGGGTAAGTAGAACTCCCGGAATCGAAGTTGACTTGAAGGGGTTGTTTCGGAACGTCGAAAAAATAAGTGTGTTGTAAAATGGACCAGTTTTGGAGATTTTATGACTTTCTGTCCTGTGTAGCGGAGAAAATACCGCCACAGCAAAAGTCAACGTCGGTCAGCCTCGGCCACAGCGGATGACTCCGCTACGATGGTACCGCTATAGTGGAGCGGACCGCTATACCGCAGCATAACGGGATTTAATGCAGAAACTTCCCCAAAATAGTTCAGTTTTTCTGCAATTCATTTTGGGAGAAGAAGGGGACGATTTTGAGAGATTTCTATCAGTTTTTCACCGTTTTCATCCTAAAGGTAAGGATTCTACTCCCCAAACTCCGTGATATCTTTCCTACGCTATAGAATTGCTAGGGGTGGGCTTGAAAAAAGGTTTGAGATAACCTAGAATTGTAGAATCCGAGGAAAAATGGAGATTCTAGGGTGTTAGAGTTCTTAGGTGTTGTTTATAGTTAATGGGTACTGAACACCAAGCTTTAATTCTCTGGATGTATCGGTATAAATGATAATCTTAGGTGAATTAATAGCGGAAAAGCCCGGGAAGGTTTGGAATGATCATGGTTTAGCCTGGGGATTAGAATTTTTGTATAATCCGGGTAATTTAGGCCAGTTGATTAACTATAGTGTTTATGTGTTTGTTTCTAGACCAAAAACAAGCAAGGGATCATGAAAAAGGGAATGCTCCGGCACTGTAGAGCTTGATTATTCGAGGTAGGTGATGGTTATTGATTCCTGTATGCATTGTGTATTTGTGTACTCATGTCTAAGTAATTGTGTGGTATGCATTGTTTAGGGAATGGTTAAGAATGTCCAAAAATCATGTTTTTCAGTCTGGTGAAATGAACTAGGTGCTTTGCTTGTTGGTTTACAAGTGTTGATTATTCATTGTTGTGGCTGTGGATTTATGTGACATTCGGTTGGCTCGGGTACCACACCTGGTACGGGATGTACTAATGGTTGGCTCGGGTACCACGCCTGGTATGGGATGTACTAATGGTTGGCTCGGGTAGCACGCCTGGTACGGGTTTACTTTATTGTATTGTTGTATCTTTACTAATGGTTCCCTGAGTGGACCGGGTTGTGTTATGATTTATGGTTGTGCATTTTGGTCCTTGAGAGGCCGGGTTATTACATTGACGTATGAGTGTATTCTTGGTGTAGACCGGGTTGTATGTTTGACACTTAGGTGTTGCCTAGAGGGGATCCAGGGTGGGTCCAAGATATGTAACGCGGTATAATTATTGTTATTGTGAATTGTTGATCATGGTTGTGGAAGTGGTTTATATGTGGGGACAAGTTAGGGAGAGACTTGTAGTCTAGAAATATCTGTTGACTTGTTTACGTGTTTCTGTACTCTTACTTGACTTTTGTGCTATTCATACACTGTTTATTTTGGAACTAGCTGATGATCCTACCAGTACACGGTGGTTGTGTACTGATACTGCACTTGCTTGTCTTTTGTGAGTACAAGAAATCTTCCGGCGGTTGACGCACGACCTCACTTGTAGGCCTAACACTTCGAGATATCAAGGGTGAGTTATTCGACCAAGCAGCCTTGATTTCTATCCATTGAGTTTCAGCCTACTTGTTTCGGGCTTAGACTATTTCTTCAGTTTGGGTTGCATCCCCATACTCTAGTTTTGGTAGATGTTTTTGGTACGGTGACTTTCAGATTCTAGGGAGGGATTTTTCGCAGGTTATACTTTAATAGAGTTGATTTATTTATGTTGTTTGCTAGTTTACTTTCTGCACACTGGTTTTATGTTGTTAGGTTATGCTAAGGATTGAGTTCTACTGGTTCGCTCATTCGGGGGTTGGGTGGGTGCCACTCATGACGGTCTGGGTCATGACAAAGATAGTATCAGAGCCCTAGGTTCATTGATCTCATCGTACCAAAATAGGTCTAGTAGAATCTTGCGAAATGGTGCGGAGACGTCCGTACTTTTCTTCGAGAGGCTATAGGACTTTAGGAAAACTATATCTTCTTTCTTCCATCATTCTATAACTTGATTCCAATTGGTATCTGGTGATACAAATTGATATCTGACTCTTTCACTCTTCTATCAGCATATGGTTAACACAAGAAACAACGGAGCGAGACCAACGGTCCCAACAGCGGGCTCGACTGTCCGTGGTAGAGGAAGTGGAAGGGGCAGAGGACGAGGTAGAGCCACACCCGTCAGGGATGGGGTTCAAGATGCTGCAGGAATGCGAGAGGCAACCCCTCCCCTACCTCAAGAACAGGTTGACGAAGATGTGAAAGTTGTTGTGGAGGATGAAGGGGTGCAGGCGGAGGCAGAGGCGGCATCGGCTGGAGGTGCAGGCCTTCTCTTTATGACACCCGAAGCATTTCAGCAGGCTTGGAACTTCTTAAGTGGTTTGGTTGGTACTGGAGCCATACCCGCGGGCGTTACAAAGCAGGCTCTGGGCACTCAGCCAGCAGACCTTATGGCTCCTAGAATGGATGCAGCTTCAGGCACAGGTGATTTCTTCAGGCCAATGTTAGGCCCAGTGATGTCAGGAAGTGAACATGAGATGCTAACCAAGTTTCTCAAGCTGAAACCTCCCACGTTTCAAGGTACCGATAAGGAAGATGCTTATGAATTCATACTAGATTGCTATGAGAGGCTGCACAAGCTGGGCATTGTGCAATAGCATGGGGTTGAGTTTGTCACATTTCAGCTGCAGGGAGATGCCAAGCAATAGTGGAGATCTCATGTGGAGTGTTGGTCGTCTGTTTTTCCCCCACTGACTTGGGAGTAGTTTCATGCTCTCTTCTTAGAGAAGTACGTATCTCGTACCTTAAAGGATCGGAAAAAGTATGAATTCTTGAACTTGGAGCAGGTTAGCATGTCAGTCTCTACTTATGAGGCAAATATTTATGTCTTGTCTCGTTTTGCTACACAGTTGTTGGGTTCCGAGGAGGAGCGGGTTTGATTGTTTGCCAAGGGTTTGAATACTAAGCTTCAGGTATTGTATGTGCACATGACTTCTTCAGGGAAAGGCTTCAATGAAGTGGTAGATTATGTAAAGAAACTTGAGGGAGTCAAGAAAGCGAGGTAGGCTAAAGTGTTAGCCAAGAAGCCTCAGAATGAGGGAAATTACAGTGGTTCGTACTTCAGGGGCCAGAATCAACAAGTATACTCAGCCCGTCCTATTCAGTCGGCTCTGCCAGCTACTACAGGTAGTCAACCCGGAACTAATCAATAGTTTTCAGCTCCTAGAGGTCAGGGAGCTGCCTACACATCTGCTAGCAGGTCTACACTTGATCGTGGTTGTTTCCATTGTGGTGATCTGGGCCACTTTAAGAAGGAATGCCCTCATAGGCAGACTGGTAATCAAGTTCAGTAGCAGTCAAAGGAAGTGGTCCCGGTAGGTAGAGGTGGTCATGCTAGAGGTCATCCATAGGGTGGGCAAGGTAACTTTCAGAGAGGTCGGACAATTAGAGGGAATGGCAGCGCGGGCAGGGGTGCGGAGCAGCCAGCCAGAAAAGTTGCTCGGATTAATTATCGGGCTCACTGTTACGCATTTCCATGGAGGACCGAGGTTGAGACATCAGATGCGGTGATCACAGGTACCATTCTTGTCTGTGATAAAATGGCTTCATTACTATTTGACCCAGGTTCCACATATTCTTATGTGTCTGTGAGTTTTAAGTTGGATCTGGACTTGATATGTGATATTCTTGATTCCCCTATCTATGTTTCTACCCCGATTGGAGAGTCGGTGATTGTGACCCATGTTTATCGTAATTGTTTTGTTATTTTTGTGGGGTTGCATACTTGGGTAGACTTAGTAATTCTGGATATGGTTGACTTTGATGTTATTTTGGACATGAACTGGTTATCCCCATATCATGATGTGTTGAATTATAACACCAAGACTGTGGCTCTAGAGATTCCGAGTAAGGAAAGGCTAGAGTGGGAAGGTGTGTAAAGGTCTAGGCCGGCCAAAATAATATCATTCATTCGGGCTAGGAAGCTAGTGGGAAGAGGGTGTCTAGACTTTTTGGCTCATATATGGGATGATAGTGTGAAGTGCCCCTCTATTGAGTCAATTCTAGTCGTTTCAGAGTTCCGAGAGGTGTTTCTAGCGGATTTGCCTGGCATGCCTCCTGAGAGGGATATCAATTTCTGTATTGACCTGGAGCTGGGCACTCGCCCAATTTCCATTCCTCTATATTGAATGGCTCCGGCAGAGTTAAGAGAGCTTAAGTCTCAGCTTTAGAAACTTCTAGAATGGGATTTATCCATACCAGTGCTTCACCTTGGGGTGATCCGGTATTATTTGTAAAGAAGAAAGATGGTAGTATGCGTATGTGCATAGATTACAGGCAGTTGAACAAGGTTACCATCCGAAATAAGTACCCTCTACCATGTATTGATGATCTGTTTGACCAGTTACAGGGTGCATCGGCGTTTTCAAAAATTGACTTGAGATCAGGGTATCATCAGTTGAAAATTAGGTCTGAGGATATTCTTAAGACTGCTTTTCGGACTCGGTATGGACATTATGAGTTCTTAGTGATGTCATTTGGTTTGACCAATGCACTAGCGGCGTTCATGTCACGCCCCAAAGCTATCCCCTGGACGCAACACGGTGCTTAGTGTCACAAGTGACCCCAAGCTAACCCATGGCATGATATATCTAAGTAAAACCAGTTTAAAGATATGTACTGTGCGGAAAACTAAAGCAATTCAATATCTTAAAGCAAGATGAGAGCCCAACAAATCTGAAAAGGGCTATAATAAAAAAAATATAGTTTAATGCTGACTGAAAACAACACTAACAACTGTTGAGTCTAGTCTATGTCTGAAAGCCATCTAAATGAATGGGAGTTGCTGGGACATGCCCCCAGCTAACTCTGCAAAGCTAAAACTGAAAGTAAATACGGAAATGAAGCATGTCTATCATCCTCGAACTAATGAGGACTCACCACTGAAGTGCTGAGTATGAATTGGGGAACCGAGCTAAGCGCGGTCTGGATGCTGAGTACCTGAACCTACATCATGAAATGATATAGCATGAGAGTATGCGTTAGTACTTTGAATATACTGAGCATGCAGGATATATGTACAAAGCTGGTAATATAGAACTGCACATGAAGATAGATATACTACAACATAATTGAAAGCTGAACTGAATGCAATGACCAAGTATAAATCATGAAATAGCATGTTGAACTGAATATTGAACATAAATACTTGATACAAGGTCAATGCACATGAATCTGACTATGGGAAACACTACTAACCGACATACCCCAAGTTGAGCTAACTGTGTGGCCAACCTGTAACCCTGGATGGAAGGGTGTTCATACCTTGCCAAGGGTATGAACAAGTTTGACATGGATTCACTAATGCTGTCCGCAAGGGACAAGGGTGTCAATCCTAATCTGACGGGTGACCCCTTTAGAACCTACGGTGGCGCCGTAGTTCTGGAACTTAGGGATTTATTCTAAAGGTCTCAGCCTAAAACTAACGGGTGAGCCTTCATCCCTTAGTTCGCTCGGTGCTAAGTCTACTCCCAACTGAATGTTAACAACAATGTACTGAAATGATGGATAGCTCAAAATACTAAAAATCAACTGAGAATGCAACATAAATATACTAGGAGATATGGCATTCGAATCCTGATACATGAACATACAATTAGCATGTCTAATGAACTTAATTCATGAAATACTGGAAGTACACCACTAGGTTTTCTGAACATTATACCTGGAACTAACTAACTCTCCAAGAACATGTAGTCAACACCATAGAGATTGTAGAAACTGAATTATGATAAATCTCTAAATTCTAGGAAAACCTAGGTTTGACAATTCATGGAGGGAACTAAAAACTGGTTGGAATCTAGGGACCTAATGGGTGAAAGGAACCCACTATTGAAATTCTACATACCTGGTAAAGAAATCCACGGAGAAATCCTTGGATTTTTGGTGCTGAACTTGGTAAAGGCCTCTGCTTGTTCTTGAGAGAAACTACGCCTCTTTTGACTCCTTTTTGTCTAAGTCCGATGATTTTTAGGAGAATGAGGGTTTAGTTAGTTTTTAGACTACTTAATAAGGCATATACGACATCAAACGACGTAGTTTAGGCATTAGATTAGGTAGGAAATGTCTGGAATGCCCCTGGAATTTAATTAGAAAAAGCTGCTGAAAATTGCGACCCAGTGATCACGACTTGGTTGACGGGCTGTACTCCTGGATGATGGACCGTCAACCTGAGTCGTGGTTTTTCCTAACAGTGGTTGGGGTCTCTGATCTCAGGAACTACGACTTAACAAGACGTACCGTATTCCTGGACGATGGTTCGTCATGTGACTCGTGGTTCCTGGGTCTTGACTTATCCTGGGATTTCCACAACTCAAAGGATGGACCATTCTTCTGAAGTACGGACCGTCATTGGACTCATGGTTTCTGAAGCTAGAACTGAGAGGCTACTGGACTTGGGATTACGATTTGAAATGATGGACCATGGTTCTAAAAAATGATCCGTGGTTCCAACCCTAATCCCTGGGACATATTTTGAAAGGCTTCTGGAACTTGGACTACGGGTTAAGACGATGGACCATGGTTCTAAACTACGGTCTGTACTCCTAACCGTGGTCCCTAGGACAATATTGTTGGGATATTGGATCTTCAAATACGGTTCAAAATGATGGGTCGTAGTTCCAAACTACGGTCCGTACTTTGAACCGTGGTTCCTGGGAACTTCAGTTTTTCTGAATTTTTTTATTTCCTACTAGTTTTCTGATCTTAGTCTGGGCTTGGAAGTTCTGTGGTGTTACAATATCTCCCCCTTGGGATTATTCGTCCTCGAATGAAGTCTAAACCAGCTGAGTTTGGAGGGAAAGAGCTGAATCCCTACCAATTGAGTAATGGAAATGGACATCTACTGAACTGAGTCCCATAAACATGCAAGTATGCTGAAATAAAAGGATAACTGATAGAACAATGGTACTGAGACTGAATTACACAAGAGTAAACTGAGAGACTGGAGAGGAACTAATTACCTCAAGCTGAAACTGAATCGGATGGAAAGAGGTGGGGGTACTTGGACATCATGGCTGCTTTTGCTTCCCAAGTAGCTCCCTCTACGGACTGATTCCTCTATAGAACTCTAACTGATGGGACTTTCTTATTCCTCAACCTACGAACCTGAAAGTCAAGAATTTCAACTGGAACCTCCTCATAGGTGAGGCTATCCTTCACACCCACACTCTCTAAGAGTACTATCAAAGTCGGATCACCCACACACTTCTTCAAAAGAGAAATATGGAAGACTGCATGAACTGCTGCTAGTTCTGATGGTAACTCTAACTCGTAAGCCACATTACCAACCCTTTTCAGGATCCTGTAAGGACCTATATATCTGGGACTGATCTTTCCTTTCTTGCCGAATCTCATTACACCCTTCATGGGTGACACTTTCAGGA
This sequence comes from Jaltomata sinuosa, assembly GCA_003996215.1. Taxonomy (NCBI): domain Eukaryota; kingdom Viridiplantae; phylum Streptophyta; class Magnoliopsida; order Solanales; family Solanaceae; genus Jaltomata; species Jaltomata sinuosa. Next base: position 17,440 of record QJPP01000540.1, read on the forward strand.
AGACCCAATCGTCAACTTCAAACTCTAAGCCCCTCCTTCTAACATCTGCATAGGTTTTCTGATGACTTTGAGCTGTCTTTAGCCTATATCTGATGAGCTGAACTTTCTCCATAGCCTCATGTACCGAATCCGCTCCAATCAAAGCTGCTTCACCCACTTCGAACCAACCAATAGGTGACCTACATCTACACCCATAGAGGGACTCATATGGGGCCACCTAAATGCTGGAATGGAAGCTGTTACTGTATGAAAACTCTATGAGAGGTAGGTGATCATCCCAACTACCCTTGAAATCGATCACGCAGGCTCTCAACATATCCTCCAAGGTATGAATGGTACGCTCAACCTGACCATCCGTCTGTGGATGAAATGTTGTACTGAGGTTCACCTGAGTACCAATACCTTTTTGGAAAGATCTCCAGAAATGAGATATAAATTGAGGACCTCTATCTGAATTGATAGACAAGGGAACCCCGTGCAGTCTGACTATCTCGCTGATGTAGAGCCTGGCATAATCCTCCGCTGAATCTGTAGTCTTGACTGCCAAGAAGTGAGCCAACTTAGTGACTCTGTCCACTATCACCCAAATGGAATCATGCTGCCTGCATGTACGGGGTAGACCCGTTATAAAATCCATGTTAACCACTTCCCACTTCCAAGTAGGAATGCTAATCTCATGAGTCACACCTCCAGGTTTCTGATATTCTACCTTTACCTACTGACAGTTGGGGCACTTAGCCACAAAATCTGCGATGTACCTCTTCATGCCGTTCCACTAATAGACTTCACGTAGATCACAGTACATCTTAGTAGCACCTGGATGGATGGAATATCTGGAATTATGGGCTTCTGAAAGGATTTTTCTGTCTCAACTCACCCTCCTTAGGAATACATAAGCGACCCTGATAATGCAGTACACCATCTCCCCCTTGGGAGAAAACCTCTACTCTTTGCTGATGAACTGCACCCTTCAGCTGAAGTAGTATGGGATCACTATCCTGCTTTTCCTTAACTTCAGCTACCAAAGAAGATTCTGACCCACTCTGAATGATCACACCACCGTCTGTCGTGTCCATGAGGAAAACTCCTAGGCGAGCAAGCCGATGAACATCTCTGACCAATTCTCTCTTCTCTTCCTCAACATGAGATACACTACCCATAGACAGTCTAGTGAGAGCATCCTCCACTACATTGGCCTTACCCGGATGGTAGAGCATATTCATATCATAATCCTTGAGAAATTCAAGCCATCTCCTCTGACAAAGATTCAACTCTTTCTGGGTGAACACATACTGAAGGCTCTTGTGATCTGTGAACACATCAACATGAACACCGTATAGATAGTGCCTCCAAATTTTTAGGGCAAACACAACCGTTGCAAGTTCGAGGTCATGAGTCGGGTAGTTCTTCTCATGGGCCTTAAGTTATCTGGAAGCATAAGCTCGACCTTACCCTGCTGCATCAAAACACAACCTAAGATGACTCTGGATGCATCACAATAAACCACGTAACCGTCTGAACCATCTGGTAGGGTCAAAACAAGAGTTATAGTCAACCTGGTCTTCAGCTCTATGAAACTCTTCTCACACTCCTCTGACCACTGAAACTTGACCTTTTTCTGAGTCAACTTGGTCAATGGGGCAGCTATGGATGAAAATCCTTCTATGAACCTCCTGTAATAACCAACCAAACCCAAGAAACTCCTGATGTTTGTCGGAGAGGTAGGTTTGGGCCAGTCCTTTACTGCCTCAATTTTCTGGGAATCAACACGGATCCCTTCTCTGGATATTACATGACCAAGGAAAGCAACAGACTATAACTAGAATTTGCACTTGCTGAACTTAGCCAATAGCTGGCGATTCTTGAGGGTCTGGAGAACAACCGTTAAATGAGTCGCATGCTCCTCCTCATTTCTAGAATAAACAAGGATATCATCAATGAAGACAATGACGAACAAGTCCAAATACTGCTTGAATACCCTATTCATTTGGTCCATGAAAGCTACAGGAGCATTGGTTAGTCCAAAAGACATAACAACAAATTCATAGTGACCATACCGTGTTCGGAAGGCTGTCTTCGGGATGTCACTATCTCTGACTTTGAGCTGATGATAGCTGGATGAGGTCTATCTTGGAAAAATGACTAGCGCCCTGAAGCTGGTCGAACAAGTCATCAATCCTGGGGATGGGATATTTATTCTTGATTGTGACTTTGTTCAACTGACTGTAGTCAATGCACATTCTGAGGGAACCATCCTTTTTACGCACGAACAATACTGGAGCACCCCATAGAGAGATGTTGGGTCTGATGAAGCCCTTATCTAGTAGGTCCTTTAGCTATTGTTTCAATTCCTTAAGCTCAGTTGGAGCCATTCTGTAGGGAGGAATCAAAATAGGTTGGGTATCTGAAAGGAGATCAATTTCAAAGTCAATTTCCCTTTCGGAAGGAACTCTGGGAAGATCTTTTGGGAACACTTCTGGAAACTCATTCACCACTGGGACTGACTCTAGAGTTGGAGTCTCAGAGTTTGAATCCTTAACCCGAACAAGTTGATAGATATATCCTTTGGAGATTATTTTTCTGGCCTTAAGGTAGAAGATGAAACGACCTATAGGCATTGAGTTACTACCCTTCCACTCTAGGACTGGCTCATTAGGAAACTGAAACCGAACGATCCTAGTTCTACAATCGACTGAGGCATAACAGGAATGTAACCAATCCATGCCTAGAATGATATCAAAGTCTACCATTTCTAACTCTACAAGATCTGCTGAGGTGACTTTCTGGAAAACTGTGACTGGGCAATTTCTGTATACCCGTCTAGCTATAACTGGGTCACCAACTGGAGTAGAGACTGAGAAGGGTTCTAGGAAGGTTTCTGGACTGACATCAAAATATACTGCTATATATGGAGTTATAAAGGAAAGGATATCCCCTGGGTCAACAATGTATAAACATTAGTATTAAAGACTCATAACGTACCCATGACCACATCAGGAGAGTCCTCCTGATCCTGTGAGCCTGAAGAGCATACAACCTATTCTGGCGCTGACCGCCACCTGTACCAGATGAGGCACCCTGCTGAGTGGGGCGACCTGCTGGAGCTGCTGTAGAGCTGGCTTAATTCGGCGAACGAGTTCCCTGCCCTTCTGAGAATTTTCAGGGAACTCCCTCATCCTATGGTCTGGCTTACCACACCCAAAGCAATTTCCACTACCTGCTAGGTACTCACCTTGGTGGTTCCTACCATATTTTTTGTACACTGGGTTAGTGTGCCCACTAGTAACTGTACCGTGGGACTTAGAGCCAGACGCTCTATCCCGTCTATCTTTTTTGAACTTGGGCTCTGGGGCACTAGCAGAAGATGGATCTAGGGCTGAATTCCTCTAGCGATAATGAAGGCGGTTGCCATCGTCCAACCTCTGCTGAGAGTAGCTATACTCAATTATCCTAGCCCTCTTAGCATCACCTCCTCTTTCCTTGTTCTTTTCCTCCTCCATCTGTTAAGCATAAGTAACCAACCTGGAGAAGTCCATTTCTTTCATGAGCATTGCAGTCTTGCATTCCTTTACCAAATCATCAGACACACCGGAGATGAACTTGCTCATACGAGCTCTAGAGTCAGCTACTATTGCCGAGGCATACTTAGATAGCTGAGTGAACTTCAGAGCATAGTCCTTCACACTCATGTCATCCTATCTCAAATTGATGAACTCTTGAACCTTGGCCTCCCTGAGCTCTAGTGGGAAGAACTGGTCAAAAAATGCAGTCTTGAAAAGATCCCACGTCACTGATCCTGCATTGGCACAACGAGATTCCTTCCACTGCTGGTACCAAGTATAAGCTACCCCTTTCAGTTGGTAGGCAGCTAGGTCTGCACTCTCCACTGAAGTAACACCTATAATGTCTGTAACCTTCTGAATATCTTCTAGGAATTCTTGGGGATCCTCTTCCGACTTGGACCCATGAAATTTTGGAGGGTTCATCTGAGTAAAATCCCATATTCTAGCCGCAACAGTATTGACCTGACGCGGTGCTTGAGACGCAGCCTGTTGGTTGACCTGGGCGGTCATGGCCTGGGCGGTCATGGCCTGAGAAAGTACTTGAAAAGCAACCCTGAATTAGGCATGCGTAACCTGCTCATTCAATGGGTCTGCTAGAGCTGCTGGTGCTGGCTGATTCCTAGTGTTTTCTCTTCTGGGAGGCATTTTTCTGAAATGCGAAGAGCATGAGTTAGAATAGAGGAGAATTTAAATAGAGTTTATACTCTATAGCATGAACTGGAAAAGAAAGAGGGGAAGTTATTCCTAATGATGTCTCATAGCTTTTCCCCCATAAGTGTGGCGCGCTTCACACACATGAAGAAGACTCTACTTGACGCGGCTTTCAGACAACCTTGGACACTTGAACCTAATGCTCTGATACCAAGTTTGTCATGCCCCAAAGCTACCCCCTGGACGTAACACGGTGCTTAGCATCACAAGTGACTCCAAGCTAACCCATGGTATGGCATATCTAAGTAAAACCAGTTTAAAGATATGTACTGTGCGGAAAACTAAAGCAATTCAATATCTTAGAGCAAGATGAGAGCTCAACAAATCTGAAAAGGGCTACAATAAAAAAAATATAGTTTAATGCTGACTGAAAAAAACACTAACAACTGTTGAGTCTAGTCTATGTCTGAAAGCCATCTAACTGAATGGGAGTTGCTATGACATGCCCCCAGCTAACTCTGCAAATCTAAAACTGAAAGTAAATACTGAAATAAAGCATGTCTATCATCCTCGAACTAATGAGGACTCACCACTGAAGTGCTGAGTACGAACTGGGGAACCGAGCTAAGCGCGGTCTGGATGCTGAGTACCTGAACCTACATCATGAAATGATATAGCACGAGAGTATGCGTCAGTACTTTGAATGTACTAAGCATGCATGATATATGTACAAAGCTGGCAATATAGAACTGCACATGAAGATAGATATACTACAACATAACTGAAAGCTGAACTGAATGCAATGACCAAGTATAAATCATGAAATAGCATGCTGAACTGAATACTGAACATAAATACTGGATACAAGGTCAATGCACACGAATCTGACTGTGGAAGAAACTACTAACCGACATACCCCAAGTTGAGCTAACTGTAGGGCCAACCTGTAACCCTGAATGGAAGGGTGTTCATACCTTGCCAAGGGTACGAACAAGTCTGACGTGGATCCACTACTGATGTCCGCAAGGGACAAGGGTGTCAAGCCTAATCTGATGGGTGACCCCTTTAGAACCTACGGTGGCACCGTAGTTCTAGAACTTAGAGATTTCTGCTAAAGGTCTCAGCCTAAAACTAACGGGTGAGCCTACATCCCTTAGTTTGCTCGGTGCTAAGTCTACTCCCAACTGAATGTTAACAACAATGTACTAAAATGATGGATAGCTCAAAATACTGAAAATCAACTGAGAATGCAACATAAATATACTGGGAGATATGACATTGGAATCCTGATACATGAACATACAATTAGCATGTCTAATGAACTTAGTTCATAAAATACTGTAAGTACACCACTAGGTTTTCTAAACATTATACCTGGAACTACACTAACTCTCCAAGACCATGTAGTCAACACCATAGAGATTGTTGAAACTGAATTACGATAAATCTCTAAATTTTAGGAAAACCTAGGTTTGACAATTCATGGAGGGAATTGAAAACTGGTTGGGATCTAGGGACATAATGGGTAAAAGGAACCCACTAGTGAAATTCCACATACCTGGTAAAGAAATCCACGGAGAAATCCTTGGATTTTTGGGGCTGAACTTGCTGAAGGCCTTTGCTTGTTCTTGAGAGAAACTACGCCTTTATTGACTCTTTTTCGTCTAAGTTCGATGAATTTTAGGAGAATGAGGGTTTAGTTAGTTTTTAGACTACTTAATAAGGCTTAGACGACATCAAACGATGTAGTTTAGGCATTATATTGGGTAGGAAATATCTGGAATACCCCTGGAATTTAATTAGAAAAAGCTGCTGAAAATCGCAACCTAGTGATCACGGCTTGGTTGACGAGCTGTACTCCTGGACGATGGACCGTCAACCTGAGTCGTGGTTTTGCCTAACAGTGGTATGGGTCTCTGATCTCAGGAACTATGACTTAACAAGATGGACTGTATTCCTGGACGACGGTTCGTCATGTGACTCGTGGTTCCTGGGTCTTGACTTAGCCTGGGATTTTCATTACTCAAAGGACGGACCGTTCTTTTGAAGTACGGACCATCGTTGGACTCATGGTTTCTGAATCTAGAACTGAGAGGCTACTGGACTTGGGATTACGGTTTGAAATGATGGATCGTGGTTCTAAACAATGGTCTGTGGTTCAAACAGTAATCCCTGGGACATATTTTGAAAGGCTACTAGAACTTGGACTACGGGTTAAGACGACGGACCGTGGTTCTAAACTCCGGTCCGTAATCCTAACCATGGTCCCTGGGACAAGATTGCTAGGCTACTGACGGGTTGTAGTTCCAAACTACGGTCCGTACTTTTAACCGTGGTTCCAAGAAACTTGAATTTTTCTGAATTTTTTCATTTCCTACTGGTTTTCTGAGCTTAGTCTGGGCTTGAAAGTTCTGGGGTGTTACAGTTCATGAGTCTAATGAATGGGGTGTTTAAACTGTACTTGAATTCATTCGTTATCATTTTTATTGATGATATTTTGATCTACTTCAAGTGTAGGGAGGAGCATGCTAAACATCTCCGTATAGTGTTGGACATTTTCAAACGTCAAAAGCTTTATGCAAAGTTCTCTAAGTGTGAGTTCTAGTTGACTTCAGTAGCCTTCTTGGAGCATGTAGTGTCAGAAAAGGGAGTGATGGTAGATCCCCAGGAGATTGAGGCAGTCAAGAGTTGGGTCCGGCCTAGCTTGGTGACTGAGATGAGAAGTTTGTTGGGGCTTGCAGGCTACTATCGTAGGTTCGTCAAGGATGTTTCATCCATTGCTACTCACTTGACAAGGGTGACACAGAAAGACGTACTGTTTGTGTGTTCCGACAAGTGCGAGGATAGCTTCCAAAATCTCAAGACACTTCTGACCACGACTCCTATTTTGTCTTTGTCGATTGAAGGTAAGGACTTTACTGTATGTTGTGATGCATCACATTCTGGTTTGGGTGCTGTGTTGATGCAGGATAGGAATGTGATAGCCTATGCTTCTAGGTATTTGAAGGTACATGAGATAAACTATTCGTCTCACGATTTAGAGTTGGCAGCGATGGTATTTGGACTTAAGATTTAGAGACACTACCTCTACGGTGTCAAGTGTGAGGTGTTCACTGATCATCGCAGCCTGCAGCATGTTTTCACTCAGAAGGACTTGAATCTGAGGCAGAGAAGGTGGATGGAGTTGTTGAAGGACTATGATGTTACTATTCAGTACCATTCGGGTAAGACTAATGTGGTGGAAGATGCATTGAGCCGAAAAACAATTAGCATGGGTAGTTTGGCTTGTTTCGGGGTGTCCAAACGAACACTAGAAAAGGAAATTCAGGCATTGGAGTCCAAGTTCATGCACTTGGGTATTTCAGAACTAGGTGAGATTTTGGCCAATATTAAGGTCAAATCCACATTCATAGAGGAGATAAAGGCAAAACAGTTTCAGCATTCACAGTTGAGCAGGCTTTGGAGCAAGGCAATATTCGGAGAGTCCGGAGATGCCACATTGGATTCTAGCGGTATGTTAAATTTCAGAGGAAGGATTTATGTTCCTCAGTTTGATGACATACTTCAGAAGGTGTTGGCAGAGGCTCATGATTCGCGGTATTCAATTCATCCGAGTATAACCAAGATGTACAGAAATTTGAGGCAACTTTATTGGTGGCTTGAGATGAAAAGGGACATACCAGATTTTGTGTCCAGATATCAGAATTGCCAGTAGGTAAAGTATGAGCACCAAAGATCTGCAGGACTACTTCTGAGAATGCCCATTCCAGAGTGGAAGTGGGAGAGAATAGCCATGGATTTTATGGTGGGTCTCCCCAAGACTTTGGGGAAGTATGACTCTATTTGGGTCATTGTTAGCAGGCTGATCAAGTCAGCTCACTTCATTCCGGTCAGGATAGATTATAATTTGCAGGAATTGGCTAAGATCTACGTGAAGGTTATAGTGAGATTGCATGGAGTGCCACTGTCTATTATTTCAGAAAGGGGTACGTAGTTTACCTCCAAAATTTAGGGTAAGTTGCATGAGGAGTTGGGCACTCAACTCACCTTTAGTGCAGCCTTTCATCCTCAGCTGATGGTCAGTCGGAGATGACGATTCAAGTATTGGAAGACATGCTGAGAGCATGTGTGATTGACTTCGGGGGTCATTGGGACCAGTTTCTACCATTGTGTGAGTTCTCATACAATAATAGCTACCACTCCAGTATTAACATGGCACCGTTCGAGGCTCTGTATAGGAGGAGTTGTAGGTCACCCATCGGGTGGTTTGAGAAAGGTGATGTAAAGCCTTTGGGCTTAGACTTGGTAAGGAAAGTGCAAGAAAAGGTAAGACGCATTCAGACCAAGTTACTAGCTTCCCAAAGGAGGTAGAAGGAATATGCAGATCGCAAGATCCGGGACATGGAATTTCAGGTTGGTGAACAGGTACTGCTGAAAGTGTCACCAATGAAGAGAGTTATGCGTTTCGGTAAGAGGGGCAAGCTCAGCCCCCGGTTCATCGGACCGTTTGAAGTTCATGATATTGTAGGGCCCGTTGCTTACAGATTGGCGCTATCGCCCAGTCTGTCGGGTGTCCATCCAGTGTTTCATGTATCTATGCTAAAGCAGTACCATGGGGATGGGGACTACATCATCAAGTGGGATGAGGTGTTACTTGATAAGGATCTTCGCTATGAAGAGGAACCGATTTTGATTCTTGATCGGGATGTTCAAAAATTGAGGACAAAAGTGATCAGCATGGTAAAGGTTCAATAGAAACATCATCTAGTTGAGAAAGCCACTTGGGAAACCGAGAAGGACATGTGGGACGAGTACCCTCACTTGTTTGAGGATACAAGTACTACTCCTTTCGCTCTTTACTTCCATATTTTTAGGTTTGATCATTCGGGGATGAACGATGGGTAAATTAGTATCTGTTATAATGATCGGGTCTGTCATTATGGGTAAACCATTCGTGCTAATTTTTAGAGTTAGAAAACTCTGGGTTTGGGAGTTTAAAATTTTGGGCTAGGCTAGTCTCGGTCGATTTTGGAGTGAGGTATGGTTTAGGGCAATCCGAGTAAGAATTGGGTTAGACATCTTGATTTGAGATTATTTTCCTTTTAGCTAAGACATAAAGGAGTCCGAGGGACTTTTTGGAATCGAATTAGGGTAAGTAGAACTCCCAAAATCGAGGTTGATTTGAAGGGGTTACTCTGAGACGTCGGAAAAATAAGTGTGTTGTAAAATGGATCAGTTTTGGAGATTTTACGACTTTTAGTCCCGTGTCAACTACCATAGAGTTTGGCACTCCGCTATAGCAACCTCAACCGTAATGGACAAAATACCGCTATAGCAGAAGTCAACGTTGGTCAGCCTCCGCCATAGCGGATGACTCCGCTACGGCGGTACCTCTATAGCAGAGCGTGATGGAATTTAATGCAGAAACTTCCTCAAAAAAGTTCAGTTTTTCTGCAATTCATTTTGAGAGAAGAAGGGGGCGATTTTGGGCGATTTCTACCAGTTTTTTACTATTTTTTGTCCTAAAGGTAAGGATTCTACTCACCAAACTCCGTGATATCTTTCCTACGCTATAAAATTGCTAGGGGTGGGCTTGGGAAAAGGTTTGGGATAACCTAAATTGTAGAATCTGGGGAAAAAAGAGGATTCTAGGGTGCTAGAGTTCTTGGGTGTTGTTTATAGTTAATGGGTACTGATCACCAAGTTTTAATTCTCTGGATGTATCGGTATAAATGATAATCTTGGGTAAATTAATAGAGGAAAAGCACGGGAAGGGTTGAAATGATCATGGTTTGGCCTGGAGATTAGGATTTTTGTATAATCTAGGTAATTTAGGCCAGTTAATTAACTATAGTGTTTATGTGTTTCTTTCTAGACCAAGAACAAGCAAGGAATTCTTAAAAAGGGAAAGCTCCAGCACTGTAGAGCTTGATTATTCGAGGTAGGTGATGGTTATTGATTCTTGTATGCATTGTGTGTTTGTGTACTCATGTCTAAGTAATTGTGTGGTATGCATTGCTTAGGGAATGGTTAAGAAAGTCCAAAAAAATTGTTTTTCAGTCTGGTGAAATGAAATAGGTGTTTTACTTATTGGTTTACAAGTGTTGATTATTCATTATTGTGACTGTGGATTTATGTGACATTCGATTGGCTCAGGTACCACGCTTGGTACGGGATATACTAACGGTTAGCTCGAGTACCATGCCTGGTACGGGATATACTAACGGTTGACTCGGGTACCATGCCTGGTACGTGTTTACTTTATTGTATTGTTGTATCTTTACTAATGGTTCCCTGAGTGGACCGGATTGTGTTATGATTTGTGGTTGTGCATTTCGGTCCTTGAGAGGTCGGTTTGTTACATTGATCCATGAGTTTGGTCTTGGTGTAGACCGGATTGTATGTTTGACACTTAGGTGTTGCCTAGAGGGGATCCATGGTGGGTTCGGGATATGTAACGCGGTATAATTGTTGTTATTGTGAATTGTTGATCATGGTTGTGGAAGTGGTTTACATGTGGGGACAAGTTAGGGAGAGACTTGTAGTCTAGAAATATCTGTTGACTTGTTTACGTGTTTCTGTACTCTTACTTGACTTTTTTGCTATTCATACACTATTTATTTGGAACTGACTGATGATCCTACCAATACATGGTGGTTGTGTACTGATACTGCACTTGCTTGTCTTTTGTGAGTACAGGAAATCTTTCGGCGGTTGACGCACGACCTCACCTGTAGGCCTGACACTTCGAGATATCAAGGGTGAGCTGTTCAACCAAGCTGCCTTGATTTCTATCCATTGAGTTGTAGCCCACTTGTTTCGGGCTTAGACTATTTCTTCATTTGGAGTTGCATCCCCATACTCTAGTTTTGGTGGATGTTTTTGCTACGATGACTTTCAGATTCTAGGGAGGGATTTTCCGCAGGTTATATTTTAATAGAGTTGATTTATTTATTTTGCTTGGTAGTTTACTTTTTGCACACTGGTTTTAGGCTGTTAGGCTATGCTAAGGATTGAGTTCTATTGGTTCGCTCATCCGGAGATTGGGTGGGTGCCACTCACGACGGTCTGAATCGTAACATATTATTATAGACATTATATAATTAATAAAGAGAATAAAGGTATATTTTTGTCGATCAACATTTAGCGTTTTAAATAAATTTGTTTTCTCTATGTGTTGGTTTGTTTCCGTCCTCATTCCATTAAACCATGCACAAAACATTCTTTGACTACATAAAATCTGAGCACTTTTGGTCCATATCAAATGAATGATGAAATAACTCTTGAGAATAATTATAAGTGAATCTGGTCTTCATCCAAAATCGAAGTCCCCATATGGTTTCTATAGAAACGCAAGACTGATTTAGGGTGGTTTGCTACGGAGAAAAATATTCTTTAGAAAATATTTTGTCTACGAAAACATATTCCTTAAAAATGAGAAAACTAACTTCTTCAGTGAAAATAGAAAAAACAAGTTACATAAATGTTATTCCATACTAATTATCTCCTCCCACCCTCTAATACATCTCTTCCCCTATTCCCCACCACCCCTATTTGAGATAGTAGTTTCTACTTACTTTTTTTCATTTTTTTTAGCCGAGAGTTTATAAAAATAAAAAAACCTCTCTATCTTTTCAAGATAGAAATAAGATTTGTGTACACACTATCTTTTTCAGACTTCACTTATAAGATTACATTGGGTTGATCATTGTTGTTATTGCAGTTTCTGTTTACTTGTTAACACCAAAAAAAAGTGAGAAAAAATCACTTGTGTTTTGGGAAAATATTTTATCTCAAAAATACTTTGCTTCATACCCAGCACACTCTTAACTAGTATTCCATTTTCATGAGACCATGCAAGAGGACGATATCAATTCAATTCTAGTGTATGACCATGATATGTAACTGAATTTTTCTTTTCAAGCAAGTACATAGTATGTCGAATTCTAACTTGTTTAGGAGGTATTGCTATTAGTTGTAAAAATCACTCTCCGGCCTTCAACTTGACCAATAGATGTTTTTCCCTTCTATCTCAAGTAAAATATTCTTTTCCGCTTGACAATTTTCAAGCCCCATCTATGTAAATTTTTCTTATATTATATAGGGAAAAAATGATGCGACACAACAAACTAAGGATCTATATTTATTCAAAATAACGGTAATTTAAAAAAGTTAGATAATATAGTCATAGTTTGAATAGATCATATATTTATTATTCGTGCGGATACATTTATAATTTGTACTGCATATACAATTATACAAATATATAGTATACACGTGGATATACTTATTAAGCGCGAGAATACAATGTATATCACTATTATTACGGGTGCATATAAATTGTATTCCGCTACAAAGATATTGTATATGCACGAACACTTATATGCGCACGGATATGGTGTATTTCACTATTATTATGCATGCAAACACAATGTGTTCCGCTACGTTTTGATATCAAAATGATACTACATTTCGTAATTAAGCAAAATTTTACTATTTCTCGTAAATCTAAACGCAAAAAACACTATTTATGAAATTTTCTCTATTATACATGAAGATTGTAGAAGTGTCGTAGGAGGCCCAAGCCCTAACGTGTACACACAAAACTCAAAATTTTCAAAGTAAACTCGCAATGAAATTGCGTGAACACGTCCTTTGATCAAAAATATCGATTATCGTACCCCACAACAATAATTCTCTTGGAGCCTACGCCATTTCTTTGTTTTGTTTTGTGTATTCCAATTTCTAATAAGTGAGGAAAGTTTTCACATTGACATATGAATCTTCATAGAATTGAACTCTTTTAATACATTTGTTTAATGATAAGTTACTTCGATTCGAAGGAAGTGGAACATTCCAATCAGTTTAAACCTAACACATGACCTCAATACTATAAGGGATCGTTTGGTAGTTTGTTAGAGGTGAGTTAGGTAGATATCAAACCTTGCATAATTAGTAATACCACATTTATTAGCTGGTTAGGATATAAGTTATTAATGTATAAATATGGTGTTTGATTTGCAATTTAAAAACTTGCATAACTAACACATATATAAGTTATAAGGAAATTTATGTATATTTTATGTAGGATAGAAGATTGAACAAGTAATCATGCATAAAATAATACATAATTTCTTTTTATAATTGATCTCTATATTATTAATGCATGTATAACTCTAATCAGCCACCAAAACGACCCCTTTACTTCTTGGTTTGTGGGCCATTATCTTAGTTTCAATAGTTTCAATGATGATGAAATCATGCATTTCCTTGATGGTCTTCCAATTTTGTCAATAATTCCACAGGCAACTTTCTTGGACCAAATATATAAAGTATTTTGCGTAAACACGCCTTCTGCGGGAGATTCTTGACTTGCTCGAGTCAATATCGTTACTGTCTTTGGTGCTAAAAATAACAATTATAATAACAAACAAGAAGTTTAATGTGGGTCAACTCAAATTCATATAAATAATAACTAATTAATAAATATATATTTGTGATTTACTGAATTTGAATTAAAAAGAATGAAAAGATACAATCGTTAGGACTCTTTCTGAAATAATGTATTGCATCTGTTAAATAAAAGGGAGAACTACTTCTGTATTTTCAAAGAAAAATAACAGACTAAAATTTTTCCCTCTCTTCTCCAATTCCTGTAAAGTTCCGTGAAGATTCTTGTGAAGATTTATTCACTAAAAAACGTTAGAACAATTCTGTAATAAAATACAATTCATAAACTATGAATATTCTTCGATATAGCTTCTATGTATATATATGTGATTGTACCTATTAGACTAGTGAAATAAATTCAATAATCTTATAAATTATGTGTTTGATTAGATTCTTCATTGACTAAAACTAATGGAACACTGACCTAAACTATCACTCATTAGTTTGACAAACACACCTCAACTAATATGTGATAGTGTGTGTACTACACTCTCTATTTTATTTAAAAAATTCGGCCACGTGGCACTCCGCGTGGAAAAAAAAATTCACCTTGGCAAAAATTAAAGAAATTATTAGTATTAGATTAAAAATTAAATATTCATCGTGTCGAGAAATGATGAAGAAGAAGGTGAAAGTTTAGGGTAAAATCATCTGAAACTTTTTAAAAAAATGACGTTTCAGCTAAAAAAAATTAAAAATATGTCACGTCATCAAAATATTTAATGGACAGATGCGCTTAAATGTGTTTGTACACAAACACTAAGTCGTGTCAATATTGAGGTGTGTTTCTCAAACTAATGAGAGATAGTTTAGGTATGAAACTCAAAAAAAAAAAAAAAGTTTAGGTGTGTTTTTGATACTTCACTCTAGAAAAAATGACTATTGGCCACTTTTGATGTTGTCTTTAATTTGAAAAGTAATTACAAATTGTGGAATAGTAGTGGAGTCAAAATTTTCATCAAAAAAGATTTAAAATATATATAAAAAAATAATATATTAAAAAATCCAATAAATTCAATATCTACTACAAAATAATTATTACTATATACAATTTAACTTTTCAGCAAACAGATGAATCCCTTTACAGTACCCTAACTCCGTTCATGTCCTAATATTTCAAATTCGACAAATAGAACTGCAAAATATATTTTTACTTCTGGAATTTAAAACTATACGATATATTTTCCTAACCATATCTTCTTAGTATGCTTGGTTTATTCAGGTCTCAACTTTAAGGTTTTTACATTTATTTGTTGTTATTATTGTAAAATTTAAATCTAATTTAAACATAACAAGACAAAAAGAAAGTACCAGAAGAAAATAATTTAGTATTTATGCAGACAAAGAGATGTGAAACGCCAGCTAAATCACAAAAAGAAAAAAAAAAGTCGTGGCCTTGGGGCTAAATCAAATCCATTACAATCATAGAAGAAGTATAAACTTGTGAAAATTAAGTCACTAGTATGCTCAAAAATAATTCTTGGATTAATTAAGAATAAAATGTTTGAAACTTCAAGAACAAAGGATAAGGTAATGAAATTCAAAAACCTAAATAAGATAAGAAAATTAATAAGGGAAATGAAAATATTGATGAAAATTATACTGAGAAACAGAGAAAGTTTCTACGAGTACAATTATATTAGTTGAACGAAGTGAAAAGTACGATCTTTGTTAATTATGTACTTCAAAGGAAAAACTAAACCACATGTACTTCACCATTTTGAAGTAACCTGAGCATAAAATGAAATGAATAAATTATTTAATCATTTTATTAAAAAATATTTATTTTCCTTTAAAGAGTCATGAAAATGTAATATTATGGCAATATTTATCCTCATCGTAACATGTACTACCTCCGTTTTAATGCAAGTGTATTACTTTTTCTTTCTTTTCTTTTTAGGTTATTTCAAAAAAGAACATTTCTTATATAATTTTTAAATTTTAACATCTTATGAGGCATACTTAAAATCACAAAATTTGAAGGATGTTTGGATACTTACACATCTTTAACTGATCACACGATTTAAAATTTTCTATTTACGTTTTTTAAACATTGTGTCCGATTGAATCATCTCAAGATACATAAAATGAAATGAAGGGAGTATTCTACACTCAGGGCTAAGGTGACTCGGCATGAATAAGGCAAAAAGGCCTCTTGAGTCTTGAATAAAGGATCAATTGGATTTGACTAGATCAAAGATAATTAAGTGAGTTAGGTTTTGACTATAATCTCTAAAATGATGGGGGTTATTATGAAATAATAATAAAATACAATATAATAAAAGATGTAGTTAAAAAATCAGGAAAGAGAGGTTTTTTTAAAAATAAAATAAAATTGATGTACAAGTCATGAACTGATCATTTGATTTTTTATTTATAGAAGAAAATAAGTTATCAAGGAGTTTTTCATAAAGCAACTATAAAAATTTTCAAAAGCTAGTTACCTACAGTGATGTAACCAGAACGTCAATTAAGAATGTTTAGACTTCAAAAAATAACAATAAAAAAATGATGAATGAATACCAAAATAATAAATCAAATTGCATAATATTTAAGTAATCAATAAAAAAATCTTGTTGTATATGGTAGGAGTATTTTGTTTACAAATATATGAAGATCCTAACGGAGAAGTGTCATAGGAGACTCGAAATTTTCAAAGTAAACCTGCAATGAAACTGCGTCACGTCCTTTGATCAATACCGTACCCCACAACAATAATTCTCTAGAAGCCTACGCCATTCTTTCTTTTTTGTTTTGTGTATTGAAGTAGTCCAATTTCTAATTAAAGAAGAAAGTTTTCACATTGACTTATGAATCTTCATAGAATTGAACTCTTTTCATACATTTGCTTTGTGTTGCTTAGATTCCAAGGAAGTGGAACATTTCATTAATCAGATTAAACCTAAAACATGACCTCTATTCAATTTAGGGTGTCATGTGGTTGCTCGATAGAAAGAAAATTATATATGTATTTGATAGTTCTTTGGTCGCGTTGTATAAATTCAACGTCACACCAACTACGGTATTTGGTAATCATTTTACAATTCCACGTAATTAAAATATGTATAAGTTATGAGTTAATTTATGCACTAGTTTAAGCATGGTAGAAAATGGAATTAGTATATAAATAACTAGATTTCACATAATTAATCACTACATTACTAATAATTGTATAACTTTAATCAATAACTAAACGACCCATTACTTCTTGGTTTGTGGGCCGTTATCTTTGTTTCAATATTTTCAATCCTGATGAAATCATGTGTTTCCTTGATGCTCTTCCAATTTTGTCAATATTTCCACAGGCAACTTTCTTGGACCAAATATATAAAATATTCTGCATAAACACGCCTTCCACTGTTGATTCTTGACTTGCTAAAGAAGAAGTTTAATATTGACAAAAGCTAATGGAACAATATTTTGAGACTATTAAGTCCGCTTTACTTTATACAAATAGTGTTTAATGACCATTTTTGTTATTGTTTGAAAATTAATTACTTCCACCTTTTCATATTAGTTGTCCATATTATTAAAATTAGTCATCCCAAATTACTGTTAATTTACAAAATCAAGAGAGAATTAATTGATTTTTTCTTATTTTACTCTTACAATTAATTCCATTTTGAAAGTGTAACAAGTTTTCAAATTTTCAAAGAAATTTCTTAAAAAGTAAATTAGTAAAACTATTATTCTTATTTATGATCTTCTTGCACACGTTTTTGGAAGATTTTTGTACTTGATGTGATATATTTTTATATAGTGGAGAAAAACAGTGTGCTATGTAATTAATTATCATATTTTTTCCCCCAAAGCTCTTCAAAACTTTATTTAAAGAGCATCAAAAAGTGTCTAGTGAACCATCTTATCAATCTCTCTACATTCATCCATCTCTCATCAATCTTCCGATATTTTTCTTTATTTGAATACAAAAAAAGGCTAGCGAATAAATTGTTAGAGTTTCATTATTTTGGGATGGTGAAATTATTCATGACGCTAATTGTCACGACCCAACCCGTCGTGAGTGGCACCCACCCAACCCCCGGATGAGCGAACCAATAGAGTTTCACCCTTGCCTAGACTAACAGCCTAAAACCAGCAAAAATCAAAGTAAACTAGCAATGAAAATAAGATCAACTACTCAAAATACTTATCATAATTAATAATCTGCGAAAAATCCCACCTAGGAACTGAAAGTCATCGTACCAAACATCAATACCAAATCTAGAGTACGGGGATGCAACCCCAAACAAAATAAGAATAGTTTTTAAGTCCGAACAAATGGACTAAAACTCTAATGATAATCCCAAGGTAGCTCGAATCGACAGCTCACCCTTGAAGATCGGAAACGTCGGTGCTAAATCTGAGGTCTCGTCTCAGCCGCTGGAAGATTTTCTATACTCACCAAAAGAAAGACAAGTGCAGTATCAGTACACCACCACTGTGTACTGGTAGGATCATCAGCCAGTATTCAAGAAAACAGTATATAAATAGTACACAAAATCCAGTAACAAGTATGGCAAACATGCAACAATAGCACAGGCATCTCTAGACTACAGGTCTCTACCTAGCTTGTTACCGCATGAATCCATCTCTTACAGTTCTATTCCACCAACAAGAATAACCATAACCACGTATTACCGTCTATCCCGGACCCACCCTGGAATCCCTTCTAGACAACTACCACAAGAAATGATTACCCGGCCTAAACCAAGATCAATTAAACAGTCATACAACAGTTCCCGGCCACTCAAGGACCACCAATCAATAACACTTTTCGATAACAACCCGGTCCACTCACAGAATCAATATCAAGTATCACATTCAGTAAAACAACCCAGTCCTCTCACAGAACCAATATCAACCAATGCAATACAATAATCAATAAAGCAGTGCAAGATGCAATAAAGTAAACCCGTACCAGGCGTGGTACCCGTGACAATCGAATGTTATACCCGTACCAGGTGTGGTATCCGTGCCAACCATATATTATATCCGTACCAGGCGTGGTACCCGAGCCAATCGAATGTCAACAATAACAGTCAATAGAATGAATGCACACCCCTTGTAAAGCCAACAAGTAAAAACCATTCAAACATAGACTGTAAACCGAACTTAGACATTCCACACAAATCCCCTAAGCAATGTAATGCACAAAATTACTTAGACAACGAGTACAATGAATATACACATTTGCAGAAATACGAAAGCCATCACCTACCTCAAATATTCCAAGCTCTATTCAACCTGAGCTTTCCGTGTTTCGGATTCCTCTCACGTTCTTGGTCTAAAAATAACACATAATGCATATAATTAACATACAGGCCTGTACATTACCCGGAGTATACCAAATCCGCAAACCCCAGGCCACCCATGATCATCCCACCCTTTTTCCAGGCTTTTCCACCGTTAATTCTCCTAGTCTTATCATGTTTTACGGATAAAACAGGAAATTAAATAACCTATGATCATTTTAATATACTTAAATCAACACCCAAGAACATACATGTTTGGAACCCCCTTCTTCCCTGAATTTCATCATTCCTAGGTCATTCCAACATTTCCCAATTTCTCTCCTAGCAATTCTATCACATAGGAAGTGTGGGGAACAAAAACCTTACCTTAGGAATGACTTTTGGCTGAGGAATGAAGAAAATCGCTTGAATTCTCCCAGCCCTTCTCCCAAAACAAACTTGTGAAATTCTGATGTTTTGAGAGTTGTTTCTGCATTAAAAACCCATCGGCCCGCTATAGCGGTCATCTGCCGCTATAGCAATCTTAAGTGGGTTGACCCCCTCTTGACCGCCTCTATAGCGGTAATTTCTACCGCTATAGCGGGGGCCGCTATCACGTATGACAACTCTGGTCACGAGCAGAAAGTTCATAAATTTACCAGTTTTGGCCATTTCACAACACACTTGGTTCCCCCGATGTTCTGAAATAACCCTTTCACGTCAAACGCAATTTCGGGAGTTCTACTTACCCAAATTCGATTCTGAAAAGTCCCCCGAACTCCTTTACGTCTTGGGTACATATAAAACTAGCTCAATCCAAGACACCTAAACCCATTTTTACCCGGATTTCCCTAGACTCTACCTCGCTCTAAAATCGGCTGAGGCTAGCATAGCCCAGAATTTCAAACTCCCAAATCCGGAGTTTTCTAACTCTAAAACTTGGCATGACTGAACTACCCATAACGACGGACCCGGTCATTACAACAGATACCAATTTATCCATCGTTCGTCCCCGAATGATCAAACCTGAAATTACAAAAATAAAGGGAAGGAGGTGTAGTACCTGAATCCTCAAACAATTGAGGGTACTTGTCCCGCATATCTTCTCGGTTTCTCAAGTGACTTCCTCAACCGGACGATGCTTACACTGAACCTTCACCATATCAATCCTTTTTTTCCTCAACCTCCGGACATCCCGAGCAAGAATCAAGACTGGTTCCTCCTCATAACGAAGATCCTTATCAAAAAGTACCTCATCCCACTTAATGATGTAGTCCCCATCCCCATGGTATCGCTTGAGCATGGATACATGGAATACCGGATGGACGCCCGACAAAATAGGTGGCAGTGCTAACTTGTAAGCCACTGGCCCCACTATCTCAAGAACCTCAAACAGACCGATAAACCGAGGGCTAAGCTTTCCCTTCTTACCAAACCACATAACCCCTTTCATTGGTGACACTTTTAGCAATACTTGTTCACCAACCTGAAAGTCCATGTCCCGGACCTTACGATCTGCATACTCCTTCTGCCTGCTTTGAGCAGCCAATAACTTGGTCTATATGCCCCTTACTTTTTCCTGCGCTTCCTTCACTAAGTCTACGCCCAGAGGCTTCACATCACCTTCCTCAAACCACCCAACCGGTGATCTGTAGTTTCTCCCATACAGGTCCTCGAACGGTGCCATATCGATACTGGAGTGGTAGCTGTTATTGTATGAGAACTCACACAATGGTAGAAACAGGTCCAAATGACCACCGAAGTCCATTACACATGCTCTCAGCATGTCCTCCAATACCTGAATCGTCCTCTTTGACTGACCATCAGTCTGAGTATGGAAGGTTGTGTTAAAGGTGAGTTGTGTACCCAACTCTTCATGTAACTTGCCCCAGAACTTAAAAGTAAATTGTGTACCCCTGTCTGAAATAATGGACAGTGGTACCCCATGCAGTCTTACAATCTCCTTCACGTAGATCTTGGCCAACTGCTGCGAATTATAATCTACCCTGACCGGAATGAAATGAGCGAACTTGGTCAGCCTGTCAACAATGATCCAAATTGAGTCATACTTACCCAATTTCTTGGGAAGACCCACCACGAAATCCATGGCTATCCTTTCCCACTTCCACTCTGGAATTGGCATTCTCTGAAGTAGTCCTGCAGGTCTCTAATGTTCATATTTTACCTGCTGGTAATTCTGGCACTTGAACACAAAATCAACTTTGTCCCTTTTCATCCCGGGCCACCAGTAACGCTGCCTCAAGTTCCTGTACATTTTGGTTACACCCGGATGGATCGAGTACCACAAACCATGAGCTTCTATCAGAATTTTTGAAATCATATCATCAACCTGAGGAATACAAATCCTCTCCCTGAAATGCAATACACCACCAGAGTCTAACATGACATCTCTGGACTCCCCAGATATCACTTTACTCCGCAACTTGCCCAGTTTCGGATCCTAAAATTATTTTGTCTTTATTTCTTCTATGAAGGTGGCCTTGACCTCAATGCTGGCCAACAACCCGCCTTGGTCTGAGACACCCAAGTGCATGAACTTGGCCTCCAGAGCCTGAATTTCCTTAGTTAGCGATCATTTGGACACCCCCAAACAAGCCAAGCTACCCATGCTAATAGTTTTCCGGCTCAATGCGTCTGCCACCACATTAGCCTTACCCAGATGGTACTGAATGGTCACATCATAATATTTCAATAACTCCATCCAACTTCTCTGCCTCAAATTTAAATCCTTCTGAGTGAAAACGTGCTGCAGACTGCGATGATTTGTGAATACTTCACACTTGACACCATAAAGGTAGTGTCTCCAGTTTTTCAAAGAAAAAACCACCGTTGCCAACTCTAAATCGTGAGTCGGGTAATTTCCTCTCATGCACCTTCAACTGCCTGGATGCATAGGCTATCACATTCCTATCCTTCATCAAGACAACACCTAAGCCAGAATGTGAAGCATCACAGTAAACAACAAAGTCTTTACCTTCAACCGGCAAGGACAAAATAGGAGCCGTGGTCAAAAGTGTCTTGAGCTTTTGGAAGCTCTCCTCGCACTTGTCAGACCACACAAATGGTACCTCCTTCTGTGTCAGTCTGGTCAGGTGAGTAGCAATAGAAGCAAAGTCCTTCACAATCCTCTAGTAGTACCCCGCGAGCCCAATAAAACTTCTCACCTCTGTCACAAATCTAGGCCGGACCCAACTCTTAACTGCCTCAATTTTCTGGGGATCCATCATCACTCCCTTTTTCGACACCACATGCCCCAAAAATGCCACATAAGTCAACCAAAACTCACACTTGGTGAATTTTGCATAAATCCTTTGGTGCCTCAAGATGGCCAGCACAATGTGAAGATGATTAGCATGCTCCTCCCTACTCTTAGAGTAGATCAAAATATCGTCAATGAACACGATAACAAAAGAATCCAAGTAGGACTTAAACACCCCATTCATCAAACTCATGAATATTACCGGCGCATTGGTCAAACAAAACGACATTACTAGAAACTCGTAATGTCCATACCGAGTACGAAAAGCAATTTTTGGAATATCCTCAGGCCTAATCTTTAGCTGATGGTACCCCGACCTCAAGTCAATTTTCGAAAACACCGATGCACCCTAAAGCTGGTCAAACAAATCATCTATCCGGGGTAAAGGATACTTAATCCGGATGGTCATCTTGTTCAACTATCTGTAGTCTATACACATTCGCATACTACCATCCTTCTTTTTGACAAACAAAATCGGAGCCCCCCAAGGTGAAGCACCGGAACGTATAAATCCCTTATCTAGGAGTTCCTGCAACTGAGTCTTAAGTTCCCTTAACTCTGCCAGGGCCATTCTATATGGAGGAATAGAGATGGGATGAGTGCTTGGCTCCAAATCAATACAAAAATCTATATCCCTGTCCGGAGGCATACCAGGTAAATCCGTTGGAAACACCTCTACAAATTTGGACACCACCGAAACTGACTCAATAGAAGGGGACTCCACACTATTATCCCGGAGATGAGCCAAGAAGGCTAGACACTATTACCACAGAACAATCATGATACACATGAGTCACAATCACCAACTCTCTAACTGGGGTAGATACATGGATAGGGGAAACAAAGATATCACAATTCAAATTCAAACCCAAAGAAAAACTAACAAACACATAAGAATATGTATATCCTGGGTCAAATAACACTGAGGCCATTTTACTACAGACAAGAATAGTACCTGTGATTACCGCATTTGAGGCTTCCGCCTCAGTCCTTCCTGGAAAAGCATAGCAATGTGCCCGATTATCAATCCGGGAAAATTCCTGGGCCGGCTGTGCCTCACCCCTGCCTGCGTCGTTGTTCCCTCGGTCTCCCAGGCCTCCCTGGAAATTACCTCACCTACCTTGTGGATGACCCCTAGCATTACCACCTCTGCCTGCCGGGACCACTGCTCTAGTCTACTGCTGACCCTGATTACCTGCATGCCTATATGGACACTCCCACTTAAAGTGGCCTAACTCACTACAATGGAAGAAACCACGATCCAAAGTAGGCCTGCTAGCTGATGTATAAGATGCCCCTTGGCCTCTACGAGCTGAAGACTGAGCTCCCTGACGACCACCTGTAGTAGCTGGCAGAGCTGACTGAATAAGATGGGCCGAGTAAGCCTGCTGATGCTGGCCCCTGGAGTATGAACCACTAAAATTTCCCTCATTCCGGGGCCTTTTGGCTAAAGCCTTAGCCTGCCCGCTTACCTAACTCCCTCAATCTTCTTCACATAGTCCACCACATTATTAAAACTCTTCCCTGAAGAAGTCATATGCACTGTCAGTACCTGCAGATCACTATTCAGACCCTTAACAAACAATCGGAATCATTCCTCCTCGGAACCCAACATCTGTGTAGAAAAATGATACAACGCATGAAACTTAGCCTCATAAGCTGAGACCGACATGCCACCCTGCTCAAAGTTCAGAAACTCATCCTTCTTCCGATCCCTCAAAGTACGGGGAACGTACTTCTCTAGAAACAAGGCATGGAACTGCTCCCAAGTCAGTGAAGGTAAGGTAGATGACCGACACTCAACATGAGACCTCCACCACTGCTTGGCATCGAAATATGAGTCTTAGTAAGCTAGATTATAAATTGATTGTAATAGGAAAATACTCAATCTCCTTTTCACCACAAGATTTAATAAGTTATGAGGAGTTCAACATTTGTGACAATGAGTCTTTGGTTGACTTTTTGAGGGTTTTAATTGAATATATAGATCAAATCAAGCTAACTATG
Organism: Jaltomata sinuosa; assembly: GCA_003996215.1. Classification (NCBI taxonomy): domain Eukaryota; kingdom Viridiplantae; phylum Streptophyta; class Magnoliopsida; order Solanales; family Solanaceae; genus Jaltomata; species Jaltomata sinuosa. The sequence continues at coordinate 41,622 of QJPP01000540.1, forward strand.
CTTCAAGTCTACGCAGTTAGGAAGGAGCCTAGGACTCGTCATCAACGTTCTCCTTCTCACACTAAAACCCTATCTACTTATGTTAAAGTACCTGTAACTCAAGCTAGTGTTTTTCCTGGAATGAACGATTACCAAAATATTTTTGCAGGTAATATGTTAATGAAATCATTAAGACATGATCTGAACTAATATTTTTAGAAAAGAACCTGGTAATATCTACTATTACTATTATTATATTATTCTTATTATTAGTGTTATTTTTATTATTAATAATAATAATATTATTCTTACTATTATGTGTAGATTTATATCTTCTAATGATTATTTATATTTTTATGGGTTTATCTCAGCATGAGATGAATAATGCTAGAAGTTATGGATAAGATCATAATTTGGTCAATTTTTCCTGTCTGAATGGATGAATCATGCTGGAACATCCTTAAATGTTGCATTCATAAGTTTTAGTTCTGCCATCTATTATCGGTAGATCTATCATTTGGATATTAATTTATGTATGTTTACTTGATAGATTAAATATTTGTGCATATTTTAATTGGAAAAATATACACAAGATGAGCCTATTTTTCAGCTATATCGATAATGTTTATATGTCAAATTATGGCTCAACTTCAAATAGAGATAGTGATGACTTACCTAAAGCGAAGGTATCGGGAGATAAAATTCTTTTTTCAACATATAAAAATAATGATGATTTTATGATGTCTAATTTATCACGAAGTTCTTTACACCAGTAAGAATCAGTGTCACAAAGTTCGCTTCATCAAGAAGAATCAATTTCACAAATGTCATCTCAACAGTCAGTACCAATGTTACCAACAATTCCTAGGCCTCAATTTTATTCTCATCAAATTTCATATCCTGATCACCTTCTGAATGGGCCGAATGCATTTGTTTTTACTCGTGAGCATGATGAAATTTGATAAATTATGTGGTTTGAATCACAGGATCTCCAAAACGATTAGATTAGGCTTTCTACTAGCCACATGCTCTTTTGCTCCAAAAAAAAGTTGTAAAGGACAGTTAAACTTTTGCATTATAAATAGGCGAGAGAGTTTTCTGTTTGTTTGTCCAGAAAAAAAAAGTGTGGCAAGTTGCTTGCTGGTGTGCGAATCAAGATTGTCAATAGATGCTTCATGGAAGACAGTATTCTCCTTATAACATATCGACTATATAAAAATATTATGAGAAACACACTTGTAATATGGATACTTGCCTCCTAAAATATTTCAATTTTGATATCAACATGATTGCATCTGTTTTAGTTACGGATACTGAAAAGATGCCAAGGTACTATTTTCTTCCAAAATTATTTAAATTTATAAATTAATACATTATTTACTTTTCTAATTGTTAAAGCTAATACTTCTCAGATTTTCTATCAAAGATTGTCGAACAGTCATTCATAAAGCCTATGAAAGAATAATAAGCAGGATAAAGGCCTATTTTAGATGAAAGCGTTCTTTTGAAAATTTATATAAAAATTAAAAGTCTTTATTTTGATCGTTGTCAAAGTACATGACTGCTCTTCAACACTTCAATTCAGACATAATTGTTGAATGAAAGTTCGAACAACGTGATGAAGTCATTGAAAATATTTTTAACAGTGTATTCTAAATTTTTAAAATATGTGTTGATGATTTTGTTCATTATCGCTCGATTATATCAATAGATGAAACACATGTCTATGATGTATATGGAATCAAGTTACTGATTATTGTCGAAATAAACTCCAATGGGTCAATATATCCCTTGACTTTTGCAATTGCAACTAATGAGAGCATGGAATCATGAGGAACATTTTTGCAATATCTGCATCAATATGTTGTGACGGATCGTTCAGGTATAATTTTGATATCTAATAGACATCATAGAACACTTGCTAATATGTATGAATTGCCTAATTGACAAGCCTCATTTGCATACCGCTACTACTGTTTAAGGCATTTGAAATTAAATTATCAGAGAACATATAAAAATATCATTCTGAACAACCTTTCATGTAATCTGTACTATATCACCAAGAGAAAAAGTTTCTTGAACAAATGTAATTAATTAGAGAGACTAATGATGAAGCCTATCATTGATTGATGAAAATTGATCTTGATAAATGGACCTTACACAAGAATGGTGATAAAAGATAAGTCATGCTTATAACAAATAGCTCTGAGACATTTAACGGCTTGTTAAAATCTACTAAAGGGATACTAGTTACTGCAATGATGAGAATATGTAACGACCTATTTCGTCGTTACTGAAAATATCTGCGATTAAGGCAGGTGCCTCTCGTTTATAATAAGAGTTAGGATTAATTCTTTAGTATGAGAGTATATTTGGTATGTACTAAGGTCATACAATACTCCTAGCACAAAGTTAAGTTGAAAGCTTCCTTACCAATTTAGTTCTGGGCTAAGTTCAAACTAGGGTCAACTTCAAACGTGTATTTATCCTAGAATATAATGAGTTAAGAGTACCAATACCCACCAAATTAAATATCTTTGAGTTTTCCAACGCCACCGACCGTTCATTAATCCGCTTCCCGAGTAAAAAGTTATGATTGTTTTACTGAAGACTGTCCGTGCTGAAAAGTTGAGTCCACCATAGCGGGATTTAGGTCGCTATAGCGGTACCGCCATAGCGGTTGGCCATCTTCTATAGCGGAATGACGGAACCAGAAAGCCCAGAAATGGGTTTTATAATCCCATTCTCCCTTCTTTAATCAAAAACAGACGAGGGTTGCTCCAAAAACTCTCCTAGGCTGCTCCAAAGCTTGGAATCCATGGGGAGGAGGGATTCTGGCTAAAGGGATGCGAAAACCATGGATTCAGGCCTGTAGAATCAACAGGGAACGCCTTCACCGAGCAAGAAAGGGCATGAAATAGCTGATCAGCATTCAGGTAGGCTAGGTTTTTTCCAAAGAGTAGATTGACCGCTTTCATTTTCTTATTATTGTGTAGAATGAAAGGGAGAATCCATGGTTAGGCCTTCGGGCATGGAGTCTGGAGGAAATTGTTTATTTGTTGGATTAGTTAGAAATGGTAGAATTGGGATAGTGTGTTGTGATATTCTACGCATTGCTTAATTTGTGTGATTTTGCTAATAAATGTGGGAACTAGAATATCAGAAGGTTCGATAAACTGGAAAAGGGTTAGTAATTAACTAATGTGTAAGGAACGGAAGTTTTGGAAACTAATTGGTATAATTAGGATATTCATTGGCTGTGTTATAAGGCTGGGAAAGGTTTTCCCATGTTGTATTTGGTCCTAGGAAGAGGGTTAGGAATAAATGTAATTAATTTCATGTTTAAAGGGGCAAACCGAGGTTAGTCTTTGGACGGGATTTGACGGTTCATAGTGCACCCAGAATGGGGTAGATGATGTGTTGATTTCCGTATGCATTATATGTTTTGTGTACTTCGGTCTAAGTATTGTATGTGTTGCATGCTTAGGGAATGACTAGGAATGTCTAAGAGTCAGGTTATCAGTCTTGTAAAATAAACTTGGTGTATTTGCTTGCTTGTTTACAAGTGTTGTTTGTTTATTATTTGTGACTGTTGGATTTCTATGTGATATTCGGTTGGCTCGGGTATCATGCCTGGTACAAAAATTACTAACGGTTGACTCGAGTACCACGCCTGGTACGGGATACTAACTGGTTGGCTCGGGTACCACGCCTGGTACGGGTTTACTTATTGCATTGCATTGTATAATTCATTTGGTTCCATGAGTGGACTGGGCTGTGTTTATAAATTGTGATATTGTATTTTGGTCTTGGTGTAGGCCAGATTATTATATTATGAGTTTGGTCTTGGTCTTGGTGTAGACCGGGTTATTATATTATATTGTGAGTTTGGTCTTGGTGTTGGCCGGGTTGTTACATTATATTGTGAGTTTGATCTTGGTGTAGGCCGGGTTGTTATATTATATTGTGAGTTTGGTCTTGGTGTAGTCCAGGTTGTTATATTATATTGTGAGTTTGGTCTTGGTGTAGGCCGGGTTGTTACATTATATTGTGAGTTTGATCTTGGTGTAGGCCAGATTGTTATATTATGTTATTAGTTGGTCTTGGTGTAGACCGGGTTATTATGTTGGTTATTAGTTTGGTCTTGGTGTAGACCGGGTTATTATGTTAATTATTAGTTGGTCTTGGTGTAGACCGGGTTATTATGTTGGTTATTAGTTTGGTCTTGGTGTAGATCGGGTTATTATGTTAATTATTAGTTGGTCTTGGTGTAGACCGGGTTATTATGTTGGTTATTAGTTTCATCTTAGTGTAGAACGGGTTATTACGTTAATTATTAGTTGGTCTGGGTGTAGGTCAGATTATTAGTTGGTCTTGGTGTATACCGAATTTGTCATGTTAACATCTAGATGTCTTAGGGGGATCTGGGGTGGGTCCGGACTATTTAAAAGAGGTTATGTGCTCATAAATTGATTTCATTAAGTGTACTAATAGCGGTCATGAATTATCATGGTTAATAAGCTAAGGGTGAGTCTTGGTGTAGACCGGAGTAGTTTGTTGAACACTTAGGTGTGGATGGAGGGTCCGGGTTATGTGATCTAAGAAGGGATTTAGATGTAGCTCTATGGTGGTCATTGAATATGTCAATGGTTGTTGGTGAATTTCATGTGGTTGGTAAATATAGAGGAAGACTGAGAGTCTGGGGGTGGTTATTGGTTAATATAACCAGGTGGTAAAGCTGTCCTAGAGGTCCTAAAAAGTCCGGACAATAGTAGGTAATACTTTGGGTATAAGTGATTTGGTTGGGCAGTTGACCGGATTTAGTCTGGATATTTGGTCAAGGTAGTTGACTGGGGTATAGGTGTCAAGGTGACTTGAGAAGTCTAGGTGTCAAGGTGACTTGGGAAGTCTGGGTGACAAAGGGATTTTGAGAAGTCTAGTTGTGAGTGAGACTTGGGAAGTCCTAGATATCAGGGTCAAGACTAGGGTGGTGGAGTTGGCAGTGAAAGGTTAGGAAGGTCGGTTCCGAAAGAGGGGATTGATAAAAGCAATGTTGAAAGGGGTAAAGCATTTACCTTGTGCATTTTATCTTGATTTTTATATGATGGTAGGAGTGAATTCGGGTCAGCCGATGGTGCCTACAAGTACGTGTGTTTGTACTGATTCTACTCTTTCTATACCTTTTTGGGTAAAGTCTGGTTGCAGGGTTGGTGATGTTTCATAGGCTCAGGATTGCGGTGATCTTCCAGCAGCTCCTACTTTCTTCTATGGTGGGGTTTGTGTCCATCTTATGTTATAATCTCATCTTGTAGAAGCTCTTGTACCAGCTTAGTCTAGGTTCTGCGGAGGTTATGTTATATTGTTAGTAAATTTCCGCAAGTTCTAAAGGTTGTTATTTTTCGAAAGTTGTTGTGTAAAGATTTTTCAAATTGTAAAAGGATTTCTCATGTATAAAAGGGACTTACTTAATGGTTATTTTATTTTCCGCATTGCCTGTTGGTTTGGGTGGTAAGGGTTCTCCTATCTAGGTGGATTAGAGTAGGTGTCCGTACAGCCCGATAGTTGGGTCGTGACACTCGAGTCCTTTTTGTGAGAAACAAAGACGGTTCTCTCAGAATGTGTATCGACTACCATTGGTTAACAAGGTCACAATCAAAAATAAGTATCCCATTCTTAGGATTCATGACGTGTTTGACCATCTTTAGGGTGCCAATTACTTCACCAAGATTGATCTCAAGTCCGATTATCATCAACTCAGAGTTAGAGAATATGGTATTCCAAATACAGCTTCAGAACTCGGTATGATCACTATGAATTTATGGTTATGTCTTTTGGACTAACAAATGCTCCATAGCTTTTATGGACTTAATGAATATGGTATTCAATAAGTACTTGAATGTGTTCTTCATTGTCTTTATAAATGACATCCTTGAGTATTCTCAGAGTGAGAAAGAATATGCAGACCCTTTGAGGGTTGTGCTACAAACTCTGAAGGATTTTCAGTTATTTGCTAAGTTCAACAATTGCGATTTTGGTTGAAATTAGTTGTATTTCTGGGTCATATTGTGTCTAGTGAGGGCATTCATGTAGATTTGCAGAAAATAGAGGCAGTAAAGAACTGGCCTAGGCCCTCTTATCCGTCAGACATTAGGAGCTTTTTGGGAATGGCTAGGTACTAGAGGAGATTCGTTAAGGGATTTTCGTCTATTGTTGCCCCGTTGAACAGGTTGACTCAGAAAAAGGTTAAGTTTCATTGGTCTGATGATTATGAAAGGAATTTTCTGGGATTGAAGATGGGTCAATCACGTTTATTAGAAGTCGACAACAGAGTGTTTCTACCAGCAAAGAGCCATATAACTAGGTTGACTACAACTCCATTTTTGACTTTGCTAGAGGGCCCAGACGACTTTGTAGTTTATTTTGATGTATCTAGAGTTAGCCTTGGTTGTGTTTTGATGCAGCATGGCAAGGTCATTGCTTATGCTTCTAGACAGCTTAAGGTTCATGAGAAAAACTATCTGACACATAATATTGAGTTAGCATCAGTCGTATTTGCCTTGAATATTTGAAGACACTACGTGTATGGTGTCCACGTGGATGTATTTACCGATCATAAGAGTCTCCAGTATGTGTTCACTCAGAAAGAATTAAATCTTCATCAGAGAAAATGGCTTGAGCTTTTTAAAGACTATGATATGGATGTGCTCTACCACCTAGGTAAGGCCAATGTGGTAGCTGATGCTCTTAACAGGTTGTCCATGGATAGTGTGATTCAAGTTGAGGAATAAAAGAAGGAATTGGCTAGAGATGTCCAAAGGCTTTCCCGTCTAGGGGTTCGCTTTACAGATTCAGCTGATTGTGGTATTATAGTTTAGAATGATTCAGAGTCTTTATTAGTAGTTGTGGTGAAGGAGAAACAGGACAGTTATCATATCTTGCATCAGTTGAAGGGTGATGTCCATCAGTAGAGAGTAGAGATTTTCTCCCAAGAGGGAGATAGTGTTCTTTGTTATCAGGGTCGGTTATGTATTCTTGATGTAGATGGGTTGAGGCAATGAATATTGGCAAAGGCTCACAGCTTTAGATACTTTATCCACCCAGGCACCACTAAGATGTACCATGACCTACGGGAAGTCTGCTAGTGGAATGGCATGAAGAGAGACATTGTCGATTTTGCGGCTAAGTATCCAAATCGCCAATAGAAAAAAGTAGAACATCAAAGACCAAAACATATGACTCAGGAAATTAACATTCCTACTTGAAAGTGGGAAGTGAACAATATGGACTTCGTACCTTGTACGCAACGACAACATGATTCTATTTAGGTGATAGTAGACAGGATGACTAAGTTAGCCCACTTTTTGTCTTTCAAAACTACTGATTCAACAGAGGATTATGCTAGACTCTATATCCGTGATTAGGTCAGATTACATGGGGTTCCCTTGTCTATCATTTCAGATAAGGGCACTTATTTTACATTTCATTTTTGGAAGTCTTTCCAGAAAGGTCTTGATACTCGAGTAAATCTCAGCATAATATTTCATCCGCAGATAGATGCTAGGCGGAGCGTACCATCCAGACCTTAGAGGACATATTGAGGGCTTGTGTGATCAATTTCAAAGGTAATTGGGATGATCACTTACCTCTTATAGAATTTGCCTACAATAACAGCTTTCATTCTAGCATCCAGATGGCTCCGTATGAGGTACTTTATAGGCGGAGGTGTAGATCTCCTATTGGATGGTTTAAGGTAGGTGAAGCTATATTGATAGGACTATATCTAGTTCATGAGATTATAGAAAAGGTTCAGCTCATTAGGGAGAGGTTGAAGACTGCTCAGAGTCGTCAAAAATCCTATGCAGATGTGAGTAAAAGAGACTTAGAGTTTGTAGTTGATGATCTGGTGCTTCTGAAGGTTTTACCTATGAAGGGAGTGATGAGATTTGGTAAGAAAGGGAAGCTTAGTCCTCGGCATGTATATCCTTACTAGATTTTAAGGACAATTGGCAATGCGGCTTACGAGTTGGAGTAACCCACAGAGTTAGCATCGGTGTACCCAGCCTTTTATGTGTCCTTGTTAAAGAATTGAATTGGTGATTCAGCCTCAGTTATGTCATTAGAGAGTGTGGGTGTGAAGAATAGTCTCTCTTACAAAGAGGTCCCAGTTGAGATTCTTGACCGTCAGGTTCATAAGTTTAGTAATGAGGAAGTCTCTTCGGTGAAAGTCCTTTGGAGGAACCAGTCAGTTGAGGGAGCTACTTGGGAAGCAGAAGCATATATAATGACCAAGTACCCTCACCTCTTTCCTTCCAGTTTAGTATCATCTTGAGGTAACAGTTTCCTCTGTAGTATTCTCCTCGGTTTCATAACTCATTCGTTCATTCTTATGCTCTCAGTTTGCATACATGTCTCATGAATCCATTTTAGTTATATTTCAGTCAGAAATCAGTTACCTTGTCAGTACTTTAGCTTTAGAACTCAGCTTTTGGGATTGCAGCTCATTCCCTATCCTTCCTCCGCTTAGTTAGTCTTTATTCGAGGACCAATGATCTCAAGGGGGAGATATTGTAACACCTTAAAATTTGAACTGCATTTAGACTAGCACTTAGGTTGGTTTTCTGCAAGATTTTAAGCTCCACAGTCAGGGCCACAAGCCGTGGGAGGTCCTGCAAGCCGTGAACCAATCCGTGGAAGCTATTCTAGTGAACACCAACTCCATGAGTCATGGGACCAACCATGAGTTTAGTCCAGAGGACTACCTAACCTCCCTCAGTCCGACGGTCAAGGTCATGACTTGTGGGGTGACCCACGGTCTGTGAACCTCAACCATAAAAATGGTCTAGAGACCTCAAAGTCTCTGGCATGAATCGATGAGCCATGCCATGGCCCGTGGGCCACTTCACGGACTATGAAGTGAGTCATCTGATGGAAATTTCAGCAGCTTTCTTTAATTTTAATTAGGGGTAGTTTGGTAGTTTTCTTACCTCAGGGCCCTTCTACACGTCATTTTTAACTCCTATTAGGTGAGACTAAAGGTAAATTAGTCGACTTATCCCCTTATTCTCACAAAAAAATCAGAAACTTTGAAGTCAGAGAGGAAAAAAAAAAGAATACTCTCAAGCTCCAGAACTAAGGTTCTTCTCCAAATCTCCAATCTTCAGTTCGAGCCTTGGATTCTCCAATAGTCAGGTATGTGAGTATTTATTAAGGGTTTCTTTCACTCTTATGCCCAAAACCGAGGCTTTTATGTTGGTTTTTGTGGTTTTATGATATTAGGGTTCTTACCTAATTATGCAGTTTTATATGTTTTCGAAAAAAATGACATATTTGAAAATCATTTCGAAAATCTAGTTAAAGTTTCAAAATATTTTCAATTAAAAGCAAGAGTCGCCACTTAGTTTTTATAAAAGTAAAAACCAAGAAAAACTTATAAAAAATTCAAAGTCTAAAACAGATAAAGACTTAGAATTTTTTTGAGATTTTGGGTAAGGGTTCTAATTAATATCCCGAGAAGGTTTTGAAGGCACTCGAAATATTCGCTAACTTGCGGTTATCCGGACTTGTTTGAAAAATAACTTATTTTGACTAACTTTTTAAAGGTCTTTTATTTTGATAAAAACATCTTGTTTTGATTCAGAAAGCATGAGAATGTAACTAAGTGTTTTAACTTTAAAGACAAGTAAAATTTACACTTTGATAACAAATTTCGAAAGGGTGAGTGGGTTCATTTTTTTTATTTTTTATTTTTTATTTTCTTTTTTTCAAAGAAACATACTTGTGAAAAGAAAATTTAAAAGAAAAGGTCGAGGTTGCATTAGTGATGACAATTGTAAAGAAAAGCTTAAATATATGAAAGGTACTCCTTAGGGGAAATCCAACTAAATTAGAAGTTAGAGTTCAAATTAATACAATATAATTCTACCTAAACAAGAATAAAGAGTTTAAAGAGTTTAAAGAGTTCAAATTAATACAATATAACTCAACCTCAATTTGGACTTTGGTCCAACCTGTCCAAAAATCTAAGTTGTGGGATTTTGGCCCACCATTTCAAGACTTGGACTTTGAATCCAAATATGTTTTTCCATAATTTTTTAGCCCTTTTGGGCTTGCTGCTGCTTTTAATGGATTTTTGATCTATTTCTTCAAATTTTGGCCCATCTTGCACCGCTATTTGCTGTTGTTGTTATGTGCATGGTTTTTGTCCCATTTTCTCTCAGATTTTCAGTCCCTTTCGGATTGTTGTGTTGTTGTTACATGCATGGGCTTGACCCGTTTCCTCATTTTTCTTCAACTCGTAAATAGCTCTACTTTTTCTTGTGAAATCAGTCCCTTTACGACTTGACTAGTTTGACTCAAGCGTGTTGGGCTGGCCAGCCCAACAAGATGCGAAGGAATGAGTCCAATGGACTCAAAGGGTGTTCATGCAAAGGAAAGAATGTACGAATTAGTAATTGAGTTGCGAGTTCAAAGGATACTCAAATAATTACAAGGGTAATACCCAGTTGAGGCAATAAAAGAGAGAGAAGGAGAGATAAAGTCATAGGTGCTAAGGAAAATGCAATCAAATCTTCAAATGAAACCACACTCATAAAATAGCAGCTCTAAACAAGATAAGATGAGAAGTGTCACAACCCAACCTACCGGACCGTGCGGGCGCTTACTCTAATCACCTAGATAGACGAACTCTTACCACCTGTCCAACAGGTAACATGCAGAATTAAAGTAAACCTTTAAATTAAGCCACCTTTATAAATAACTGAAATCCTTTCCTTTACAAATCCTGTTCAAAAATAGGCTACATAAGAAATTGCGGAAAAACCTTTACAATATTTAAACCCCTCCCTAGGATCTAGTCTAAACAGGTACAAGAGCTTCTACAAGATGACACAAAGAGATAAAAGACCTAACTTCCACCATGGAATCGAAGACAGAAGTTACTGGACACCCTCATCGCCGTGAACCTATGAAACATCACCAACCTGCAACCATACTATACCAAAAAGGTATAGCAAGAGTAGAGTCAGTACAAACACACGTACTGATAGGCATCATCGGTAGACCCGAATCCATTCCTACCATCATATAAGAAAAACAGGGAAAGACATGAAATAAACATTATAGCTCCCTCCTTCACCTTTAACCTTGACCCTGACATCTAGGACTTCCCAAGTCACCTTGTCACCTAGACTTCCCAAGTCACCTTGTCACGTAAACTTCCCAAGTCACCATGACACGTAGACTTCCCAAGTCACCTTTAACCTTTACCCCAGTCAACTACCTTGACTAAATATTCAGACTTGACCCGGCTAGCTGCCCAACCAAATCGCTATTATACCCAAGTATTACCTACCATTTTCCAGACTTTCCCGGACCTCTAGGACAGTTTTGCCACCTGGTTATATTAACCAATAACCACGCCCAGACTCTTTGTCTTCCTCTATATTTACCAACCACATGCAACTCACCTAGCAACTATTGACACATTCAATGACAACAACAAAGTTATATCTAAATCCCTTTCTCATCCCAAAACTCGGACCCTCCAAGGATCCTCTAGCCACACCTAAGTGTTCAACAGGCTACCCAGTCTACCCCAAGACCCATCCTTATGCTTATTAACACAATTAATCCTTGACCGTCATTAGTACACTTAATAACAATAAAACATGAACTCATAACCTCTTTTACATAGTCCGGACCCACCCGGATCCCCCCTAACACATCTAGGTGTTAATATGACAACCCGATCTACACCAAAACCAAACTCATAACATGATGTAACAACCCACCCTACACTAATACCAAACTGATAACATAATATAACAACCCGGCCTACACTAAGACCAAACTCATAACATGACATAACAACCCAGCCTACACCAAGACCAAACTAATAACATAATATAACAACCCGGCCTATACCAAGACCAAACTCATAACATAACATAACAACACAGCCTACACCAAGACCAACACAGCAGTTATACAATAGTTCTAGGCCACTCAAGGACCACCAAACCATAGCACTTTTCAATAAACAACTCGGTCCACTCACGGAACCAATATCAGGTATTACATTCATTAAAACAACCCGGTCCACACACGAACCAATAACAATCAATGTAATACAAAATCAACACGTAATATGCAATAAAAAGTGAACCCGTACTAGGCGTGGTACCCGAGCCAACTAAATAGTAACCTGTACTAGGCGTGGTACCCGAGCCAACTAAATAGAAACATGTACCAGGCGTGGTACCCGAGTCAACCAATTAATAACATGTACCAGGCATGGTACTCGTGTCAACCAAATGTTATACCCATACCAGGCGTGGTACCCGTGCCAACCATGAGTTATACCCATACTAGGTGTGGTACCCGAGCTAACCGAATGTCAACAACCACAGTAAATATATGAACACATACAACTTGTAAAACCAACAAGTAAACACCGTTCAATCACAGACTGTAAACAGGAACCTAGACATTCCACACGACTTCCCTAAGCAATGTAATGAATACAATCACTTAGATATGAGTAAACGAATATATACATTCACAGAAAATCATAAGCCATCACCTACCTTATTTCCAGGTAACCGGTGAACCGTTAAATCCTATCTGATGACTATTCCCCTATTCACCCTTTTTATTATAACATGTAACTAGCAATTTCCCTTTTTAGATAAACACACAAGCATGTGACACGCTTCCCTTTTTTAACCTTAGCCAGACCGCCGCTAAGCCTCAAGCAATAAATATTCCTGAAACCCCACCTAGGAGCTTCTTATTCCCACTTCCCGTGCTCCCAAACACTTCCCCGGTTCCCCGAACCTTCCCGACATGCTAGTCCCTCAACCCATTATTTTATCACGACAATATGAATAAGTTGAACACATAATACCATTCAGAAGACCAGTCATTCCGTACATCCTAGAAATAACACCACCAATCCCGAATCCACCAGACTCCGTGCCCGGAGGCCTAAAATATGGTTTCCTCATTTCTACTATACAACAAGTACGGAAAGTAAACAAGTCTAACTACTCATGAAAACCTAGCCTATTTGGGTGCCAAGCAGCTACAACCATGCATTTCTAGCTCTGTGAAGGCATTCCTGGCGGTCCTGCAGGCCTGGATCTGTGGTTTCGCATCCTTTTTACTGGAATTCCTTTCTCGTTCTTGGTCTAAGAATAACACACAGTACATATAATTAACACAAAAGGCCTGAACATTACCTGGACTATACCAAATCCACAAATCCCAGGCCACCCATGATCATCCCACCCTTTTCCCGGGCTTTCCACCGTTAAATCTCCTAGTACTATCATTTTTATGGATAAAACAGAGAATTTAACAACCTATGATCATAATAACATACTATTAACAATACCCAAGAACATACATGCTTGGAATCCCCTTATTTCCCCAAATTTCACCATCCCTAGGTCATTCCAACCCTTCCCCAATTTCCCTCCTAGCAATTCTACCACATAGGAAACGTATTACAAAGTTTGGGGAACTAAAGCCTTACCTTAGGAAAGACTTTTGATGGAAGAATGAGGAAAAATGCATGGAATCGCCTAGCCCTTCTCCCAAAATGAACTTTTGAAAAACTGATATTTTGGAGAATGTTTCTGCATTAAAACCCTGTCGGCCTGCTATAGCAGTCCCTGATCTGCTATAGCATTCCAGCTATAGTGGTCGGCTGCCGCTAGAGTGGTCTTAATCAGGTTGACCACTCTTTGACCGCCGCTATAGCGGTAATTTCCACCGCTATAATGGTGGCCGCTATCGCACGTGGTCGCGCTCGTCACGGACAGAATGTCCAAAAATCTTCTAGTTTTGGCCATTTCACAACACACTTGCTTCTCTCGATGATCTGAAGCAACCCTTTCACGTCAAACGGGATTCCGGGAGTTCTACTTACCCAAATTTGATTTCGAAAAGTCCCCCGAACTCCTCTATGTCTTGACTATGCAGAAAACTAGCTTAACCCAATACACCTAGTCCAATCCATACCCATATTTCTCTAGACTCCACCTCGCTCCAAAATTGGTTGAGGCTAGCCTAGCCCAGAATTTCAAACTACCAAACCCAGAGTTTTCTAACTCTAACACTTGGCACGATTGGACTACCCATAATGACATACCCAATTATTACAACAGATACCAATTTAACCATCGTTCATCCCCAAATGATCTCTATGGAGGAAGGAGAGAACAATCCCATCCTTCAATCTTATTACTCTACCATGACAGCGTAAATATAATCTTACGCAAACCACCAAAACTTTCGAATCCCTTGGTATACCCAATTCAACCAAAATTTAATTCATCCCACTCTGTCAAGAAATCTCTTCCTTCGAGCTACACAAGGCAACTAGATTACCCCTCCCCGAGTGCCCAAGAAATTTGGGGCCTCGTCCAAACACCGGAGCAAAAGAAACTCACCTAATGAACAAAATAGCTTTTCCCCGCCAAGGGGGATAGATCCCACCATGGCGATCCCCTTTTCACTATGCCCAGAGTTCTGCTAGCTCGAACGCCATTTCGGAAGCTTCCTACAGGGTACTATGCCCCTCACATATCATAGTATCACCTTATTCCTATCAACACTATGCCTCGAGACACCATATGTATCTAAATTATGCAATAACAAAGATTCCATTGGAACTCATCCTAGCTTGAGGTTTTGGCGACTCTCGTTCTAGGGGAAAAGTCTATCCGGGTACGTACACCCCAACCAATGCTATGGCGAGCACACCCTCACCACTAATGATCATCAATACTAACACAAGTCAATAATCTCCCTCATAATACAAGCCCATGAGTAGTGTCCCACACTACTCAGTTAATCACGGGTCATTTATCAAATTCTTCATGAGTGACTATTCTCATCGATGGTCAATCATAATTTTATCAACATCCCGGGCTACCATATCTACCCTTTCCTTTTTATCGCACATGGATGCTAAACTCCCATCAAATACCTTATATGCATACTATATTAGCTATCTGGACGTTTTTCTTGCTTCACATAGCAACTCATAATGTAACCATTGTCTTTAGATGCCCCGGGAATGAAATGAAAACAAGAGAAAGCAGGGCAGGCACTCTACCCCACGCTCTTCTGCTGTGGCGGTAAAAATCCCACTACAGTGGGATCGTCATAGCGGTCTAGTGCCTCTATGGCGGTCCCGATGGTAAGAGCCCAGAAATTCAAAATTTCCAGCAAGTGTATCCTTCCCCTTCCCCGGTTACCATTGTCTAGTCCTGTAAATCTTTCCATGGTCTTAAACCACCCTTAGGACCATTCCTGGAATCAAACGCATCACAATTCAGCATAAAATATTATCAATCACAAAGAGTTAACACTAGACTATTGTTCCCAATAATATCTTCCCGCCATTACACACTAATGACTCCTTTGTTCCCATGGTTCCCAACTAAGTCCCGACTATCCTGAAACTGAAGCTTCCCTACAGTCACAGTTTCCAATCCCTTGCTCTTACCATTCTTACCATTTATACCAATGATAAGTCTATACCCGAATATAAATGCAAACCATTCCAATTGGGGCCTACCATAATTTATCACTAAAGCAAATCACAAACCTTTAAGTCAGAATAAATTTAATGAAGTCACGATCAGGATTTATGACAAAAGAAAATTTCCTTACAAAAATCCCCGCTATCAAGCAATGATAGCCCCTTTTTCCCCTTGGTTCCCAACCAAGTCCCGACTTTCCTGAAACCGAAGCTTCTATACAGTCGTAAATCCTTTTTCCCTCACCATCTTAACCAATGATGAGTCCTTTCTCGAAAGTAATATTAAATTTTACTCTGCACACATAGCATTTTATCACCAACCAAATCATACCAATTCAATTGATGATGACCTTTAGACCCACAATTTCACAGTAAGGCAACCAATCACATACCAATCAAGAAATCATCCAAGCACTGTAATACACAAACAATTCGGTTTCAGACTACAATGAAATCAAGTCACCTAATTTACTCTCTATTCATCCCATGGATGACCATTAGCCGATCATCCATGTCTTACCATAACTTCCGCTATTAAGCAATAATAGCCCTTGTCCCTGGTACTTATTCACATACCAACCACTAGAAACCTGAGTTCCCACAAGTATAGATATCATTTTCCCTTATCATTTTTACCAATGATAAGACCCTGCCCCGTATTTAGCATACTGTTTTCCACTTGAATTACAAAACAAGAACTCATTCAATTATTAACACATAACCAAGTTAAGACTCCTTGCCAACCACAAATTTCAAAGTAACTCAAGTAACTACACACCACACAATCGCGGTCATTCAAATAATGTAATGCATGCAATCACGAGTCTCAAGCTCTAACACTCAATCAAACCAGTTTCATCACCTTTCATTCACTTCATGGATGGTCGTTAGCCGATTCATTCATCCTTTATATTGCCTCCTAGGCCAGATACCAATTGGAACCTTCCCGGTTCCAATTTATCTTGCTTGTTTGTCGTACCCGGAGTCCAATGACATCCTTCACCTTATTGAGATACCAATTGGAATTGAGAGATACCAATTGGGCTCAACCCATACAAGCAAGTAATGAAACCGCACAAAAAGGAATGAAAGGAGAGAAGTGTTTCCTAGAATGCTTCATAGATTCCTTAAGATTACATATGGACGTCTACACACCAATCAGCGGGACTCTATTCGACATTTTGCTCTTGTACTGGGAGATCGGTAACCTAGGCTATGATACTATTTGTCACAACCTAACCTACCGGGTCGTGCGGGCACCTACTCTAATCACCTAGATAGATGAACCCTTACCACCCGTCCAAGGGGTAACATGCAGAATTAAAGTAAACCTTTAAATTAAGCCACCTTTATACATAACTGAAATCCTTTCCTTTTCAAATCCTGTTCAGAAATAGGCTACATAAGAAATTGCAGAAAAACCTTTACAATATTTAAACCCCTCCCTAGGATCTAGTCTAAACAGGTACAAGAGCTTCTACAAGATGACACAAAGAGATAAAAGACCCAACTTCCGCCATGGAATCGAAGACAAAAGTTGCTGGAGACCCTCATCGCCGTGAACCTATGAAACATCACCAACCTGTAACCAGACTATACCAAAAAGGTATAGCAAGAGTAGATTCAGTACAAACACACATACTGGTAGGCATCATCGGTCGACCCGAATCCATTCCTACCATCATATAAGAAAAACAGGGAAAGACATGAAATAAACATTATAGCTCCCTCCTTCACCTTTAACCTTGACCCTGACATCTAGGACTTCCCAAGTCACCTTGTCACCTAGAATTCCCAAGTCACCTTGTCACGTAGACTTCCCAAGTCACCTTGACACATAGACTTCCCAAGTCACATTTAACCTTTACCCCAGTCAACTACCTTGACTAAATATTCAGACTTGACCCGGCTAGCTTCCAAACCAAACCGCTATTATACCCAAGTATTACCTACCATTTTCCATACTTTCCCGGACCTCTAGGACAGTTTTTCCACCTGGTTATATTAACCAATAACCACGCCCAGACTCTTCGTCTTCCTCAATATTTACCAACCACATGCAACTCATCTAGCAACCATAGACAGATTCAATGAAAACAACAGAGTTATATCTAAATCCCTTTCTCATCCAAAAACCCAGACCCTCCAAGGATCCTCTAGCCACACCTAAGTGTTCAACAGGCTACTCGGTCTACCCCAAGACCCATCCTTATGCTTATCAACACAATTAATCCTTGACTGTCATTAGTACACTTAATGACAATAAAACATGAACTCATAACCTCTTTTACATAGTCCGAACCCACCCAGATCCCCCCTAACACATCTAGGTGTTAACACGACAACCCGATCTACACTAAGAACAAACTCATAACATGATGTAACAACCCGGCCTACACCAAGACCAAACTAACAACATAATATAACAACCCGGCCTACACCAAGACCAAACTCATAACATGACATAACAACCCGGCCTACACCAAGACCAAACTAATAACATGATATAACAACCCGGCCTACACCAAGACCAAACTTATAACATGACATAAGAACCCGGCCTACATGAAGACCAACACAACAGTTCCCGGTCACTCAAGGACCACCAAACCATAGCACTTTTCAATGAACAACCTGGTCCACTCACGGAACCAATATCAGGTATTAAATTCAGTAAAATAACCCTGTCCACACACGAACCAATAACGATCACTGTAATACAAAGTCAACATGCAATATACAATAAAGTGAACCTGTACCAGGCGTGGTACCCGAGCCAACTAAATAGTAACTTGTACCAGGCGTGGTACCCGAGTGAACCAATTAGTAACCTGTACCAGGCGTGGTACCCGTGCCAACCAAATATTATACTCGTACCAGGCGTGGTACCCGTGCCAACCATGTGTTATACCCGTACGAGGCGTAGTACCCGAGCTAACCAAATTTCAACAACCACAGTCAATATATGAACACACATAACTTATAAAACCAATAAGTAAATTCCGTTCAATCACAGACTGTAAACAGGAACCTAGACATTCCACACGACTTTCCTAAGCAATGTAATGCATACAATCACTTAGACATGAGTACACGAATATACACATTCACAGAAAATCATAAGCCATCACCTACCCCATTTCCAGGTAATCGGTGAATTGTTAAATCCCATCCGATGACTATTCCCCTATTCACCCTTTTTATTATAACATGTAACTAGCAATTTCCCTTTTTAGATAAACACACAAGCATGCGACACGCTTCCCTTTTTTAACCTTAGCCAGACCGCCGCTAAGCCTCAAGCAATAAACATTCCTGAAACCCCACCTAGGAGCTTCTTATTCCCACTTCCCGTGCTCCCAAACACTTTCCCGGTTCTCCGAACCTTCCCGACACGCTAGTCCCTCAACCCATTATTTTATCATGAGAATATGAATAAGTTGAACACATAATACCATTCACAAGACCATCTATTCCGTACATCCTAGAAATAACACCACCAATACTGAATTTGCCAGACTCCGTCACCGGAGGCCTCAAACATGGTTTCTCCATTTCTACTATACAACAAGTATGGAAAGTAAACAGGTCTAAATTCTCATAAAATCCTAGCCTACTTGGGCGCCAAGCAGCTGCAACCATGCGTTTCTGGCTCTGTGGAGGCATTCCTGGCGGTCTTGCAGGCCCGAATCTATGGTTTCGCTTCCTTTTTACCCGAATTCCTTTCTCATTCTTGGTCTAAAAATAACACACAGTACATACAATTAACACACAAGGCCTGCACATTACTCGGACTATACCAAATCCTCAAACCCCAGGTCATCCATGATCATCCCACCCTTTTTTCAGGCTTTCCACCGTTAAATCTCCTAGTTCTATCATTTTTCCGAATAAAACAGAGAATTTAAGAACTTATGATCATAATAACATACTATTAACAATACCCAAGAACATACATGCTTGGAATCCCTTTCTTTCCCCATTCCACCAACCCTAGGTCATTCCAATCCTTCCCCAATTTCCCTCCTAGCAATTCTACCGCATATGAAATGTATTACAGAGTTTGGGGAATGAAAGTCTTACCTTAGGGAAGATTTTTGACGGAAGAATGAGAAAAAATGCCTGGAATCGCCTAGCCCTTCGCCCAAAACAAACTTGTGAAAAACTGATGTTTTGGGGAACGTTTCTGCATTAAAACCCCATCAGCCCGCTATAGCAGTCTCCACTCCGCTATAGTTATCTTAAGCAGGTTGACCGCCCTTTATCCACCACTATAGCGGTAATTTCCACCTCTATAGTGGTGGCTGCTATCGCGCGTGGTCGCGCTCATCACGGACAGAATGTTCAGAAATCTGCCAGCTTTGGCCATTTCACAACACACTGGCTTCTCCCGACGACCTGAAGCAACCCTTTCACGTCAAATGCGATTTCGGAAGTTCTACTTACCCAAATTCGATTTCGAAAAGTCCCTCGGACTCCTCTATGTCTTGGATACATGGAAAACTAGCTTAACCCAATACACCTAGTCCAATCCATACTCGGATTTCCCTAGACTCCACCTCACTTCAAAACACACCTAGGCTAGCCTAGCCAGAAATTTTAAACTCCCAAACCCGGAGTTTTCTAACTCCAACACTTGGCACGATTGGACTACTTGTAATGATGGACCCAGTCATTGCAAGAAGGCTTTTTTTCCATAACACATTCGTCATTTTACTAATCACCTAAATTGATTTATCCTCACACAATTTAATCAAGAAGGGAAGACAAACATCAAACAGCCAAATCAAATTGATAGTTAAGTGAAGGAATAGTCATAGCATATATTTTCATAGCACTCTTTTGGCCTTCTTATACTCTTAAACAGAGCTGCTAGGTTATAAATTTCCTCACAATCGATCTTGAATTAGAAGGGCACATTTAAGAAAGAGAGCATTCTTGGGTGATGATGTTACTGTTAGTTCCAAAATAAATCCAAAAAAAAGCATTTGAGGAAGAGAGGAGAAACACGATCAAATAGGTGCAATGATACGATTTTATCATCTAGTTCTAACATGACATCAGAAATACCACAACCAAGCAGTATGGACGACTGAATCTAAGCCAAAGTCAAGTTTTGAGCAAGAAATCAAATATGAGCAAAGTAAAGGACCTAGGATTTCAAGTTTTGAACGTCGTTATTTGATTAACTGGACAATGTTAAGCATATTGGCAAAGACAAATAGGGCATTTTGAAGTTAATTTAGGCTGAAAATCTTTTGCCTCACAGTCTTATAAGATTCAAATATTTTAGTCCGGCATCCAAAACACTTCAGAAACACAAGATGAAAAAACCAAGCTAAGCTAAATCACAGAGGAGAAAGTATTTCAAACCAGGTAGAGGTACATGATTTGTCTAGGTTTGAAATGTATTATTATACTAGAGAGAATCAAGATCAAATAAATCGTACCTAACAGAAACATACTTGATACTATAAAGCAACATTCTCAATCCTTAACTACTTTAATCTTATTATCTTTCCAGAGAAGAACTAATCACGGAGACCACCTTTTTATACACTAGTTTTTGCTACTGTTAAGGAAAAGGGAGCTGTGAATAAACTTAAAACGAGAGGGAGAATGCTATCATGGATAAGAAAAATCACAGTTCATTTTAGCTCATAGTTCATGACCTCTAGGAAATCTTGACAAGGAAACCCCATAAAGGGAAAACACCAATAAGCAATGTCAAATACAATTTCCATGATCTCTATCATGGAAAAAAATTCAAAATAGCATAAAATATTCTAATCGTCCATTTTTTAAACTCTTAACACAACGACCATGCAATTATCAGCAAATACCAGCCTAAAACCAATATGAATATCTCTAAGAACACAACTTGACACTAAAAAAAAGCAAAACAGGAAGAGGAATGAGGTTTTTACCTTCTTTGGAGCAGCGAACGGGACCTCTAACCTTTCCAAGATCTCTCTTCCACAACCAAAATTCACAATGATTTTTCCGGCATTTTTGAGCTTTGTTTTTCTGAAACCTTTGGTCTTTTTTGAGTTCTAAAGAGTGGTTCTCCAAAAAGAAACTCAAGATCCAAAAGCCAGCCCCTATTCTTCTATCTTAGAGGGTTTTATATAGGGGGATTTAGGGTAGAAATAGGGGGGGGGGGTAACAGAGGGCAAAGTTGGGAAAACCCCTTTGTGGAAATTCAAAATTCAAATTTGTTCCCTCTAGATTCGGCCACGTATGTACTGTAGTAGTACGATTTCCAGGCGATTTTGCAATGATTTAGAGAGAAAGACATTGAGAGAAGCCAGCTAGGTGATTTCTAGAAGCTTCGAGATTTCCATCTTGTCATCTTGACGGAGAACGGATGG
Source organism: Jaltomata sinuosa (assembly GCA_003996215.1). NCBI lineage: Eukaryota > Viridiplantae > Streptophyta > Magnoliopsida > Solanales > Solanaceae > Jaltomata > Jaltomata sinuosa. The sequence goes on from QJPP01000540.1 coordinate 63,522, forward strand.
CGTTTGGGAATTTTAACATAGTTTGGTCGTCGTTTGCTGGCTTTGTTGTTGGAGTTTGTTGCCGTTAGGGTTTTGGTTGTACTGGTTCTATTGAGAGTAGAGAGAAGATGAAGGAGAATCTAAGGGTTCATTTGGTCTGTCTAAGGAAAAGGAAAGATGAAAGAGTATAAGAGGCGTTTTGGGCTCGAAGCGGGTTATGAGCAGTGGGTTGGTGGGGAAATTGTTTGTTGGGCCAGTGATTTGGCTGAAAAAGAGGGTTATATAAAGTTGGTTTAAGTATTGGCCATATTTTGTAAAATGTGGTCATTTGGTCTTTAGGAAACAACCAAATTGGAAGTGATTAGATGAAATTCGGCTAGGATTTAAATTATTATTTTTTTAAGAAATTAGGCTAGAATTGGAATAGAGACTAATCAAGTAAAATCAATTCTTGAGCTCAATCAATTTAAATGATTTTGAAACAATTATTATGTTTAAGGCACAATTATCTCATCTAAAATTATAAAATTAATCGTTCAATTAATCTCTCATTTTGAATTAAATTGGAGGAAAACTAAGCGTTTAATCTCTTAAAAGGATTTTCTTATAAAGTTAAACTCTAAAATAGTTATTTAAGTAAACTTATATAAATTTCACATAATAAAATATGAAAAATATAAATTGTCACTCAGAACTATTATAAAGCTGATTTGAAAATATTTTATCCTTTTTACAAAATAATTATTTCAAAAATTATTTAAAGTTTAAAAAAGGATCAAGATTAATTTGTAATGTGGAGGATAAAAATTGGGTGTCAACATTATACATAATCAATTCTTTGTGATTATTACATGATTTCTATCCTTGATTAAGTGATTATGCATGAATTCTTACAAAGCTTTTAGAAGAAACAAATTTAGCATGATTTTACAGTAATTCCACGTGAATTAGCTTTTCCTTCAGAATTTAGTTTAGAATGTTAGCATTTAGTTTAAACAGAGTGTAATCAATTTTTAGTACACAGCCATTTAGAAATCATTTCACATTAATTAAGTTCTGACGCAATTTTCAGAACATCAGCTTTAAAGAGCTATCAGTATATCGGTTTGGGAGTAGTACTTAGCACCGAGTTAGACTATGGTCCCGGTTTCACTCAAAATTCCAGAACTATGTATCACCGTAGGTTCATTTAACCCCCTAGTTGGGCTTAATTTAGTGATCACAACAATCATGCATTTATACCTTGGTAAGCTACATTGGATCCTCCCGATGGAGCGTATGCATTGGACTCCACATTTTGCTCACGTGATTTATGTCAGTTAATAGACTCTCCCACAGACTTAGACTCGGAACATATGTACTTGGACCTCAGTTCAGTCCATTGTATTTCATTATGTCTTTTCAGAGTATTTCTGCATATTTCAGTCTTATGCATATCATGATTGGGCCATTGTTTTACAGTTCCATTTTCTTGCACTTAGTTTGCATTTCAGTACAGCTTATTAGTATTTCCAATATGCTTAGTTATCTTACAGCTTGCATATCACACATATTCAGTATATTCAAAGTACTAACCGCATACTCTTAGTGTAGCATCCTATCATGATGCAGGTTCAGGCACTCAGTCTCAGCATCACGGTTAGTACGATCCAGTGCCACTTCATCGACTACTAGTGGTGAGTCCTCATCATCCAAGGATGGGGTTTTCATGACATTTTCTTTAGTATTTCAGTTTTTCACATTTAGAGTTAGTTGGAGGCTTGTCCCAGCAACTCGTTAGTAATAGAGGCTTCCAATATAAAGTCTAATATTTCAGCTTGTTTTAGTTCAGTATCCCTTTTCAGACTTAGTTTTATTTCAAAACTTACTCAGACTATTTTATCATCTATTTATTTAATTCAGTTTAGATTTTGCTTAGTCTTATTTATACAGAATGCTTAGTGATATGTCATTCCATGGGTTAGCTTGGGGTCATTTGTGATCTTAAGTATCGTGTTACATCTAGGGTGTAGGCTCGGGTTGTGACAAACTTGGTATTAGAGCATCAGGTTTAAAATATCCTAGGGTGTCCAAAAGTCACGTTAAGTAGAGTCTTGATCATGGGTGTGAAGCGCGCCACCTCTATGAGGAAGAGGCTACGAGACATTTTTAGGAAATCTCCCTTCTATTATGTTTTTTATCGTGTGATGGAGTTTGACTCTATTTTTCTTTCTAATTCATGCTTTATGTGTTTCAAATAATGCCTCCACACAGAAACAATGCTCGCAATGCTTATCCTCATGTTCTAGATCACGAGGTTACAGATGTTGAATTCCACAATGTCATTCAGATATTGGCTTAAGCTATGACCAACCAAGGTAATAAGCAGGCAGCAGCCCCAGCTAACCCAAATGGTGGGTCAGTTGTTGCCCCGGTTAAAGACTTTATTTGCATGAACCCGCTAGTGTTCTTTGGGTTGAGGGTAGATGAGAATTTGCAGAACTTTATTGATGAAGTGAAAATTATCCTTGAGGTTATGCAGATGAATTATTCTGAGATTGTGGAGTTGGCTTCCTATCAGCTCAAGTATGTGGCTCACATTTGGTTCACTCGGTGGAAGGATAGTATGGACAAAAATATAGCTCATATGACTTAGGACTATTTTGTTGGGGCTTTTCTGGACCATTCTTCCCAATGGAGTTGAGAGAGGCACAAGCCAAAGAATTTGTTAACTTGAGGCAGGGGTCAATGTCGGTAAACAAATATGAGTTAAAATTCACTCAGCTCTCCAGGTATGATTCAGAGATGGTGGACAAGCCGAGGGATTGGATAGGATTAGTGAGTTCATTTTTTAGAATTCATACTTGGTTAAGAAAGATTGTAAGTCTGCCATGTTGATTGGGGATATGGATATCGCCAGACTTATGACCTATGACCAACAGATTGAGAAAGAGAAATTGAAGGAGAGGGAGAGAGAAAATAAGAGAGAGCGAATAGGTAACTTTGAGTATGGCCAATAAAAAACTGAGGGTGGGAGAAGATCTTCTTTCCAGCAGACGTAATCTGTACCAGCACCTTCTTCAGCTAGTGCTCCATCTCCTGGGCCTTGACATGATTAGAAAAATAGAGCATCAAGCTCAAAGTCTCAAGATAGTGTTACATGTAGTCGCACTTTTCCAGCATGTCATAAGTGTGGTAAGAACAATCCAGATGAGTGCTTTGCTGGCAGGGAGGGTTGTTTTGGAGTCGGTCAGATGGGTCATAGGTTGAGGAAATTGGCCTTCTGTTGGATGTGGGAATGGGGGTAACAGGGCTTAATCCACTACTATAGTGGCTCCAGCAGTTCACACAGCTCAGCAGGATACTACTTCTAGTGTAGGTGGTGGTCAGCACTAAAACTGCCTCTATGCCATGTCATCTAACCAGGACCAAGAGAGTTCACCTGAAGTAGTCACTGGTATATTGCAAGTCTTTTCTCATGATGTGTATTCTTTACTAGACCCTGGGCTTCATTGTCTTTTGTGATCCCTTATGTTACATGTAAGTTTGGAGTCAGTCCTAAGCAGCTTCTAGAACCCTTTTAGTTTCTACCCCAGTCGGTGAGTCAGCCATAGCAAAGATAGTATACCAAAAATGCCCAGTCTCAGTCCTCCATAGAGTCACCTTAGTTGATCTATAGTATAACTAGATATGACCAATTTTGATATTATTTTTGGCATAGATTGGCTACATGCTTGTTATACCTCAGTCAACTGCAGAACCAGAGTCATAAAATTTTAATTTCCAAATGAGTCGGTCTTAGAGTGGCAGGGTAGTTATTCATTGCATGTAGGTCATTTTATATCTTACCTTAAAGCTAGGAAGATAATCTTTAAAGAGTGCTTCTATCATATAGTTCTGTTTCAGGATGCTGAATCCGAGACCCCATCTCTCTGGTCAGTTCTAATAGTCAGTGAGTTTCTTGATATATTTCCTGAGGATCTGCCCGGAGTCTCTCTTGAGCGAGAGATTAACTTTGGGATAGACTTTCTTCCAGATACGTAATCAATATTTATTCCTCCTTATAGAAAGGCTCCAGCTGAGCTGAAGGAATTGAAAGACTAGTTGAAGGACCTTTTAGATAAAGGCTTTATTAGACCCAGTATTTCTCTGTGGGGTGTTGCAGTCCTTTTCATTTGAAAGAAAGACAGTTCTTTCAGAATATGTATCGGCTACTGTCAGTTGAACAAGGTCATGATAAGAAACAAGTATCTCATCCCTAGGATTGATGACCTGTTTGACCAGCTTCAGGGTGCCAGTTACTTCTTCAAGATTGATCTCAGGTCCGATTATGATCAACTCAGAGCTAGAGAATGTGACATTCCAAAGACATCCTTCAGAACTCGATATGCTCACTATGAACTTATGGTTATGTCTTTTGAAATAACAAATATTCCTGCAGCTTTTATGGACTTAATGAACAGGGCATTCAAGCAGTACTTGGATATGTTCGTTATTATCTTTATAGATGAAATCCTTGTCTATTCTCGAAGTGAGGACGAACATGCAGACCATTTGAGAATTGTGCTGCCAACTTTTAAGGAACGCCGGTTATTTTCTAAGTTCAGCAAGTGTGAGTTTTGGTTGAAGCCAGTTGTATTTCTTGGTCATATTGTGTCCAGTAAGGGCATTCGGGTAGATTCGCAGAAAGTGGAGGCAGCAAATAACTAGCCTAGGCCTACTTCTCCATCATACATTAGGAACTTTTTGGGTTTGGTTGGGTACTACAGGAGATTCATTGAGGGATTTTCATCTATTGTTGCTCCGTTGACCAAGTTGACTCAGAAAAAGGTTAAGTTTCAGTGTTCGATGATTGTGAAAGGAATTTTTCAGAATTAAAGACTAGGTTGACTATAGCTTCAGTTTTACCTTTGCCAGAGGTCCCAGATGGCTTTGTAGTTTATTGTGATGCATCTAGAGTTGGCCTTGGTTGTATTTTGATGCAGCATGGCAAGGTCATTGCTTACGCTTTCAAACAGCTTAAGATTCATGAGAAGAACTATCTGACTCATGATCTTGAATTGGCCGCAGTCGTATTTGCATTGAAAATTTGGAAACACTACTTATATAGTGTCCACGTGGATGTATTTACCGATCATATAAGCCTCCAGTATGTGTTCGTTCAGAAAGAGTTAAATCTTCACTAGAGAAGGTGGCTTGAGCTTCTTAAGGACTATGACATGAGTGTGCTCTACCACCAGGGTAAGGCCAATGTGGTAGCTGATGCTCTTAGCAGGTTGTCCATGGGTAGTGTGACTCATGTTGAGGAAGAAAAGAAGGAAATGGATAGATATATACATAGGTTTGCCCTTCTAGGGGTTCGCCTTACAAATTAAGTTGATAGTGGTATTATAGTTTAGAATGGGTCAGAGTCTTCATTGGTAGTTGAGGTGAAGGAAAAATAGGAAAGTGATCATATCTTGTATCAGTTGAAGGGTGTTGTCCACCAGTAGAGAGTAGAGGTTTTCTCCAAAGTGGAAGATGGTGTGCTTCATTATTAAGGTCGTTATGTGTTTCAGATATAGATGGGTTGAGGCAACGAATATTGGCAGAGACTCACAACTCTAGATACTCTATCCATCCAGGCGCCACTAAAATGTACCATGACCTACAAAAAGTTACTTCTGAAATGGCATGAAGAGGAACATTGCAGATTTTGAGGCTAAGTGTCCAAACTGTCAGCAGGTGAAAGTAGAACTTCAAAGACTGGGATGTATGACTCGAGCTATTAACATTCTTACGTGAAAGTGGAAAGTGATCAATATGAACTTCATTACGAGTTTACCTCATACACGCCAACAACATTATTCTATTTGGGTGATAGTAGACAGGATGACTAAGTCAGTCCATTTTTTTCCTTTCAAGACTACTGATTTAGTAGAGGATTACGTTAGACTCTATATCCGTGAGTTGGTCAGATTGCATGGGGTTCCCTTGTCTATCATCTCAGATAAAGGCACTTAGTTTACATCCCAGTTTTGGAAGTCTTTCTAGAAAGATCTTGGTACTCATGTAAATCTTAACACAATATTTCATTCACAGACAGATGACCCGGTAGAGCATACCATCCAGACCTTAGAGGATATGTTGAGAGCTTGTATGATCGACTTCAAAGGTAATTGGGATGATCAGTTACCTCTTATAGAATTTGCCTACAATAACAGCTATTTTTTTAGCCTCCAGATGACTCCATATGAGGCACTTTTGTGGGCGGAGATGTAGATCTCCTATTAGATGGTTTGAGGTAGGTGAAGCTACATTGATAGGACCAGATTCGGTTCATGAGACTATAGAAAAGGTTCAGTTAATTAGGGAGAGGTTGAAGAGGTACCAGTTGAGATTATTGATCGTCAGGTTCGTAAGTTAAGTAATAAAGAAGTCACTTTGGTTAAAGTCCTTTGGAGGAACCAGTCATTTGAGGGAGCTACTAGAAAGCAGAAGAAGATATGATGACCAAGTACCCTTACCTCTTTCCTTCCAGTTCACTATCAGCTTAAGATAACAGTTTCCTATTTAGTATTCTCCTCGGTTTCATATCCCATTCTTTCATTCATATGCTCTCAGTTTGCATGTATGTCTCATGAATCCAGTTCAGTTATATTTCAGTCAGAAATCAGTTACCTTGTCAGTACTTTAACTTTTAAAACTCAGTTGGTGGGATTGCAGCTCTTTTCCTACCCTCCTCCTAGCTTATATAGTCTTCATTTGAGGACGAATGATCCCAAGGGCGGAGATATTGTAACACCTCAAAATTTGAATTGGCATTTAGACTAGAACTTAGCTTGGTTTTATGTAAGATTTTAAGCTCTACGATCAGGGCCACGAGCTGTGAACCCAACCATGGAAGCTATTCATGTGAACACTAACTCTACGAGTTTGTCCATGGGCCGTGGTGGATTCTACAAGCCGTGGAACCAACCGTGAGTTTGGTCCAGAGGACCACCTAATATCTCCCAGTCCAATGGTCAATGTCAAGACTTGTGGGGAGACCCACGGTCTGTGAATCTCAATTGTGAAAATTGTCTAGAGGCCTCAAAGTATTTGGCATAAATCGATGAGCCACTCCACGTCGCGTGGGCCACTTCACGAACCGTGAAGTGAGCTGTCTGATAGAAACTTCAGTAGCTCTTTTTTTAACTAGGGATAGTTCGATATCTTTCTCACCTTAGGGCCCTTCTTCCACATCATTTTTAACTTCTTTTAGGTGAGATTTATGGTAAATTAGTCAACTCATTCCCTTATTCTCACAAAAAATCAGAAACTTCTAAGTCAGAAAGAAAAGAACGCTCTCAACCTCCAGACCTAGGGTTCTTCTCCAAAGCTTCAATTTGCAGTTCTAGCCTTCGATTCTCCAGCAGTCATGTATGTAGATATTCAGTAAGGATTTTTTTTTACCTTTATGCCCAAAACTTCAGGCTTTTATATTGGTTTCATGATTTTATCGGGTTCTTACCCAGTTATGTAATTTTCTACAAAATTGATTCTTTATGATTATTACATGATTTCTATCCTTGTTTATGTGATTATGCATGAATTCTTACAAAGCTTTGAGAAGAAATAAATTTAGCATGATTTTACAGTAATTCCACATGAATTAGCTTTTCCTTCAGAATTTAGCTTAGAATGTCAGCATTTAGTTTGAATAGAGCGTAATCAACTTTTAGTACATAGACTTTCAGAAATCATTTCACATTAATTAAGTTCTGACGCAGTTTTCAGAACATCAACTTTAAAGAGCTATCATTATATCAGTTTGGGAGTAGTACTTAGCACCGAGTTAGACTATGGTCTCAGTTTCACTCAAAGTCTCAGAACTATGTGCCACCGTAGGTTCATTTAGCCCCCCCAGTTGAGCTCAATTTAGTGATCAAATCAATCATGCCTTTATACCCTGGCAATATTGGCTCCTTCCAATGGAGCGTATATATTAGACTCCATATTTTACTCACGTGATTTATGTCGGTTAATAGACTCTCCGACAGACTTAGACTCAGAACATATATACTTGGCCCTTAGTTCAGTCCATTGTATTTCATTTTGTCTTTTCAGAGTATTTCTGCATTTCAGTATTATACATATCATGATTGGGCCATTGTACCACAGTTCCATTTTCTTGCACTTAGTTTGCATTTTAGTACAGCTTATTAGTATTTCCAACTTGCTTAGTTATCTTACAGCTTGCATATCTCACATGTTCCGTACATTCAAAGTACTGATCGCATACTCTTTGTGTAGCATCCTATGATAATGAAGGTTCAGGCGCTCAGTCTCAGCATCGTGGTTAGTACGATCCAGTGCCACTACTTCGACTACCAGTGGTGAGTCCTCATCATCCGAGGACGGGATTTTCATGACATTTTCTTTAGTATTTCAGTTTTTCACATTTAGAGTTAGTTGGAGGCTTGTCCCAGCAACTCGTTAGTAGTAGAGGCTTCCAATATAGATCTAATATTTCAGCTTGTTTTAGTTTAGTATCTCTTTTCAGACTTAGTTTTATTTCAGAATTTACTCAGACTATTTTATCATCTATTTATTTAATTCAGTTTAGATTTTTCTCAGTCTTATTTATACATAATGTTTAGATATGTCATGTCATGGGTTAGCTTGGGGTCACTTGTGATCCTAAGCACCGTGTTACGTTTATGGTGTAGACTCGAATCGTGACATAGAGAAAGGTATAAAGTTGTTGAAAAGAAGAGTGAAAGGAAACAATTATCATACTTTCAGGGTGTAGGCTCGAATCATGACATAGAGAAAGGGATAAAGTTGTTGAAAAGAAGAGTGAAAGAAAACAATTATCATAAATCAAGGAGAGTAATACCATTTGCCCAAGAAAGGAAAAGACTTGCTTACCTATAAGGTGAAGATTTTATTTGGAAAAGACTTTGTTTATTTAAATTAATTCTTAGAAAATGATTATACATAAATTTTGTTATGCAGATTTTGTTCAACAGCATGAAATAAAACAAAGTACTTATTTCATGTTTAAATTGAAATAACTTACTAAAACATCATTAAATTTTAAGCATAGCTAGGCATCAACTTACAATTAAAAAAAAAAGTTGGATGATTATAGTATACAAATTTTCTCCGATATCAACTTGTGTTTTCTTAAAAAAATAAAAAATTGATTGACAGACGACTGATGAATTTTAACATGGGCGTCATACATTTTTACATAAAGCACTAAGTTAGTGTGTTAAAGTTAGAATTGGTAAACTTTGTTTATATCATTACTTTGATCTTTTGACTTTTTTCTCAGTAACTAGATTTTGGACTCTATATGAAACACGAATTACATTGTAGAGTACAATTTAAAATCATACCTTGCTACAGAGTATTATTTAGACAATTTCGAAAAGAAATTCTCATGAGAATCTTCACATGAACTTTAATTATTTATAAAGAGGGAAAGATTTTCAATTTAAGATATAAAGATACAAGAGTTCTTCACAGAGACTCCTTTTATTTAACTAAATGAGACAACGATTTAGGAGGAGCCACAATATTTATATATATATTTATTGATTGAATTCTTTCAAGAATATTTGAATATATTACAGAATCATAATTTATCACAAGATTTGAATCACTTACTTTATTAAACTTTGTGGCTAATTAAATTTAAATACAAAATGAAATGAAGAGAATATTCTTTACTGAGGACTGAGGTGACTCGAGGAGAATGAAGCAAAAAAACTTTTAAAGCATAAATAAAAGATCAGTGGATATGACTACATCAAAATTACATACGTAATTAGGGGTTTGATTGTAATTTCTAAATCTTGGGAATATATATTAGAACATCTGAATATTTCATATATCCCGTTTTCATATCCTCAAATTTTAAATTTTTTATTCCCTCTCTTTTTTCCTTCATCTTCCTCTTCCTTCTCTTTCCTTGTCCTCCTTCTTTTTCTTCTTTTTCTTTTTCTTTTCTTGTTTTGAAGAAAAATTGTAAAAATACAATAATGATAATATGTTACAACAATAACATATTCAGTATAATTCACAAGTAAGATTTGGGAACGGTGGGATATACACAAACCTTATTTCTACCTTTGTGGGGTAGAGATACTATTTCTGATAAACCCTTGACTTAAAAAAGTCATTTTTCATGGTAGGTTTGAAAAAAAGGCAAGAATAAAAAATTATGATAAAAATTTTGAAGAGACAAAAGTACTAACTGTAAAAATAAGAAAAATAACCAGCATAAAGAAATAACAATAGTAATAAAATCGAAGAATAAGATAATTTTATCATAATAATAATAATATTAGTAAGGGAACAAATAGATATTTCAAACTAGAAACTTGTTCTACCACTAGGAAGAGAAAAAAATGCTCGACTATCTGATAACCGTCTATCCTAATCCTCAATCTCCATATTCACCTATCTAGGATTATGTCATCAGTGAGCTAAAGTTATGTCTTATCCTGTTTAATCGCCTCTACCCAATTCATTATCAGTCTACCCCTACCTTTCCTCAAACATCATTGCCAACCTCAAAATCTCGCACCTCCTCAATGGGGCATTTGTGTTCCTCCTCTTCATATGCATCAATCATCTCAGCTCGCTTTTCGTATTTTATCCATCACAGAGGCTACTCTCACCTTACTCCATTTATCTTTATTCTCAATCTTATCTCTCCTAGTATACCCACACATAAACATCTTCATTTATGTTGCTTTCATTTTATGATCGTAAAAAAATTTGACTGGACAATACTCCATCTCGTACAACATAGTCAGTCTAACAACCACTCTATAAAACTTATATTTAAGTCAATGACACACCCTTGTCATATAAGACACCGGATGCAAGTTTCTATTTTATCAACACTACTCCAATATGATGTGTGACATCCTTATCTATCTCTCTATTTTCTTGGATTGTAGACCCAAGATACTTGAAGCTTTCTATCTTAAGGATGACTTGCTTATCAGTCCTCACTCTCCCATTTGTCTGATGTGATGTGACACTGAACATGCACTCAATGTACTCGATTTTAGTCTAGCTCAGACTGGAGCCTTTAGACTCTAAGGTTTATCTTCAAACCTTCAGTTCATCGTTAACTCCTTCGTGTATTTTTTTATCAATACTATATTCTTTGCAAATAACATACATCATGACGCTTCTCCTTAAATATGTCGTGTCAATTTATCCATCACAAAGATAAATAAAAATGGGCATAAAGTTGATCCTTAGTGCAACCCCATGTCGATTAGGAACTATTTTGAGTCTTCTCCCGCTGTACTTACTCGGATCTTGAATTCATCATGCATGTCCTTAATCATTTTAATGTGTGTCATAGGCACACCTCTAGATTCCAAGCATCTCCATAAAATTCCCTCATGACTTTGTCGTATGCCTTTCCTGTATTGATGAATATCATATGTAAGTCTCTTTTCGTCTCCCTACATTGCTCCAACAATCTCTTGATGGTGGCTTCCATGATCGATTGCCGCAATATGAATTTTAACTGATTCTCGAAAATAGACAATCAAGAATTTTGTAATGTGTAATAGTAGAAGGAATTTTGTAGTCTGTTTATTTATGTGGTTTGCTTAAATAAGAAAACTTTGGGGTTTATGTGGCATTTACACTAATTAAAAAAAGTCTCTAGCTTCTACCCATTTTTTAAAACTTTAATACAGAAACCGAGAGCATCAATGCTCAGACATTGTGTTCAGAGAACAAAATAGGGTGAAAGACATCATGGTCAGGGAGGGTGCCCAAAGCAGACATTCTGGACTATCAAAGTATTTTGAAGTTCCTTCAGTGTATACAGCAGGAGGAGTAGAAGCAAACACTTTAGGGACTAGTTTTACTAGAAAATTTTCAGTTTGTAATGATAACAATAGTGACCAATGTTTGGAGCAATCTACTATCATAGGGCATCCCCAAACAATCTTTGTTGCCGATTATTAACTAATTAGTTTTTGGACACGTGTATTGCACGTGTGTCCCATATAATTTTTTATAGATTCATTAGAATAATTAAAATTCTATGAAAACATGCATGTAATGATTGATAAAAGGTAACAATTACAAATAAATATTTAAAAGTGACAAGAAACACCAAATGAGGGACGTATTTTAATGTTAAAGTTAATTCTTTTTAAGCAACTAACTGTAAATTTTAAATTTTGATTAATAGTTAGCAAATTTTCAATAGAAGTCACAATGAGCCCAAATAAAAATACAAACTTACGATAATTAAAAATTCATAAAAAACTAAACTAAAGAACTCTAATATAGAGAGAAAAACAAAACAAAAAATTAGAGAAGAAAACAACTTGCACATCCTTCTTAAAACTTTATTCATAATTATATAGATGAAAAAAGAAATACAGAATCAGTACATAATTTTCAAGTTCTTGTTGACACCTTCTCCGGTAACCAATCAAAAGTCAAGAGTCTTCTTCATTGAATCAAACTAAAGTATGAATCAAATAGTACAATAATGATATAAGTGTTTCACTATTTTAAACTATAGAATGAAAAGGAAAACATTGGGTAGGGGTCTCATGAAACGAAAAAAATAAATTTATATAGATAAAAATGGAGGAATACCAAAAGATATCTTAAAATTTAAAATTAAATATGTGGAGGTTAAGGATATGAAAAACATGAAAGTTATGGATATTAAAAGTAGCAATTGAATAGATAATTAGATATGAGTTCAAAATGTGAATATTCACAATAAATAAAGGAGAAAAATAATAAATAAATATAGAAAAGAAAAAAACAGTACAATTTAATTAAGTAAATCGGATGGAAAAAATAGTTAAAGAGAGGTTTTAGAAGATCTAAACGTATCCAAGATGTCCTTTAGACTAAAGAGGTTGCTCGAGAGTTGAAAATATTGAAAAATTATATTTGAGTAGAAATTTAAATAAGGAATTAAGGATCATAAAGGTCTTTAATAATTAGTGACACCCCAACTTGATTATATGCCAACATAAATGATGATGAAAGCCAATTCAGAAATGCGTATATGTATAAGAATTTGATAAATTTTTTCTTTGAAAAATATAACGGTTTTGAATGCATGTATTATAATAGGTACATTGGGATTGAAATCGAGATGGCGTCATGCGGAAGTTAATAATTACAAACTTTAAAGACGATAAATTAGATGACAAAAAAAGTATACTAAAAAGCATAATATTGGTCAATTGGTATACATATGAAAAAACTAAATTGAAAAGCATAAAACGGAGAATAATTTTCTCCTAAACAAGACTCTTTAAACGACTACATTGTGGATGCTATTGTGTTATGTTTGAGAAGAACGTGTCTTCTACTTACAAGACTTCTCTTCCAAGAAAAGGATAAATATTGTAGAGTTCCTCACCAAGAAAATATTTTCCATCGAGAAAATCTTTTTGAATTAGAGCACAATTATTGTGTAGCATCCAAATAACGTAGATTATTCAGGGCAAATCCTACCAAGTGTTCTTAATATTTTAACATAAATTTTAAAATGTTAAATTATTCAATGAATTTACTTAACTAACTTGATTTAATTTTCTTTTGTAGATATTCATCATTTATTGAAAGTTAATTTTACTTTTTGTATAAAATTATTAATAGGAGTAGTGATTAAGTGAAGGATAAAATAGTTGTTTAATATTTAATAAATATTTTGGTAATTCAACTTTTCAACTTAGAACCCTTCTATTTGTAGGATAAGTAATATATATATATATATATATATATATATATATATATATATATATATATATATATATATATATAATATATATATATATATTAAGAATGAAGAAGCATGCAACAGGGCGTCAACATATCTGCTTCTGCTGCCTGCTTCTTTATTTGTAAGCGCTATCTTCGTTTTAATTTATTTATCCTTTTTTTAAAATTTATTATATATTTAAAAAATACGTCAAAAGATAAATTATACTCTCTCCGTTTTAATTTGTTTGGCCTACTTTCCTTTTTAGTACGTTTCAAAAAGAATGTCTCTTTCCCCTTTTAGTAACTTTTCAATTTCAACTTTATACATGGCATGTTTCAAACCACAAGATTAAAGGGCATTTTGGTACATTTGACATATCATTAATTTTTAACCACAAGATTCAAAAGTCTTCTTTACTTTCTGAAACTCCGTGTCAAGTTAAAATAGGCCAAACAAATTGAAACGGAGGGAAGTAATAATTAACAATTTAAAATATTTAAAAGGCATAAAAAAGTTGATTGACTCTCAAAATTTTATCAGTGTCACATAAATTGGAGTATTGGAGTAGAGAGAGTAACATATATTAATTAAAAATTACGTAGAAACTACTATAAATCACAATAACTAACAACTTCTAATATCTAAAAACTATATAAACAAATTAGGGCGAATCTCCAAATTTCATCAGTGCCACATAAAAAAAAGTATTATAATTCACAATAATTAACAACTTAAGATGTTTAAAAATCGTACAAAAAGATTTTGATCGACTCTCTAAATTTGATTTATGTTACATAAATTGGGACAAAAAAAGTAGCATATATTGGTTCCGTGTTCGTGGACCCAGCCAAAATACTTTTTTTTTAAAAAAATTATTTTAATTTATTTGTCTTATTTTTTTAAATTATTAAATATTTAAAAAAAATATGTAAATTAGTAAATTATAATAATTAATAATTTAAAGTATTTAAAAGACATAAAAACTAGACCCGTATTTTACGTAGAAAGTACTACAAATTACAAAAACTAACAACTTCAAATATCTAAAAATTATAAAAATAAATTGAGGTGACTCTCCAAATTTCATCTGCGCCACATAAATTAGGACAGAGAGAGTAACATATATTATCGAAAAATTTTATAAAAAAAATTATGATTCACAATAACTAATAACTTAAGATATTTAAAAATTATAAAAAATAATAATAATTTGATCGACTCTTCAAATTTAATTTATGTTATATAAATTGGGACAGAAAAAATAGCATATATTGGACCCGTATTTTACACGAGATTTTCGTATCTAGTAGATATATAAGAGGAAATAAGCACACACATCTCCGTAAACGTGTGTGCTTTCCGGAAATAACATTAAATTTGAGGGTATTTTGTCATTATATAATATTTGTGTTTTTAATGTTACTGTACTTCAAAGCTTCATATTCATACCTTTTCATAAACAAAAGCATTGGACATCCCTAAAGCTGCCCACCGGACCGGTACCATTTCGATATCGGTATCGGTCCGTATCGGGATGGAACGGTATGGTACCGGCAGTTGACCGGAACGGATCGGGTTTGACATTTCGTACCGGCAAATCGATACCGATTCGTACCGGTTACAAACCGGTTTCGGTCCGGTCCGATCAACGCGGAATTTTTGTTTTTTTGTTTTTTTTTTAAATATAGTCGTTTGCAGCCATTGGGTAACGGCTATTTCAGCCACCCAACGGCTATTTTAGCCCTCCCACACACCCCCACCCCCTAGCCCCCCAGCCCCCCAGCATCCCCCCAACAGCCCCCCTCCTTTTTTTCATTATAAATACCCCTTCCCCTTTTAATTTTTATTCATCCATTCAACTCTCATTCTCTCTCAATTTTCATCTCTTAATATTTACAAATTCTATAATTATTGTTATTATTTTGCAAGTGAAGTATAATTTGGTGAATTTTGGAGGAGCAATCTTCTTCAAATTTCAGTTATAATCGTCTGTTTTTACGGCAGACGTTTGGTATATTCGTTCCACTTTTTAATTTTTTAATTTTTATTCTTGTTTATTAGTTGTGATTTATTTGTGAATTTGTGATTTGTGAATTTGTGATTTGTTTATTTTAATTTGCTAATTTTATATTTTATTATATTATGGATTCATCTCAAAAAAAAATCGGTAAAAAAGGTATTATTTCAAGAACAAAAAGTTATGTGAAGGGTAAAATAGGTAGTGGTTCTTCTAGTTCTTCTCTCCGATCTGCTCTTCCTCAAATTAGATTTAATACAGATGAATTTATGCATGTTAATGAAACTAATTTTTCATTTACTACGGATGACCCTATTCCCAACGAAGCTTATGAAAGAATGTATAATGATTTAGAAGATGAATTAAATGAAGAAGTAGAAATGCATGAGGATGATGATTTAGAAGAAACTGATACACCGACTAGTCCCTTTATTGCCCCCGCCCCCACTATTCCCGAAGCTCCAACTCAGGATAATCCTCAAGTTAGAGCTGATTTTCCCCCTATTGCTTCAGTGAGGGGTAAGACCAAACCACAACGTCCTTTAAAATCAGCTGTGTGAAAATTTTATTTTTTAAATGAAGAAAAAACTGTGTCTACGTGTCGTATTTGTAAATAAAGTTGGAAATATGTATCTGGTGCTAGTGGAGGTTCGACTGGGGGGTTAAAAACTCATTTGCTTAAGAAACATCCGAGAGAGTGGCAAGCATATCTAGCTAGTCAAGGTGATGCTGGCTCTACCGTTGGACCCTCTGTTGGCGGGTCAAACATGATTCAAACTTCACTAAATCCTTCAAACCCTGCTGGTCATGTTTCACAACGGCCCTATAATAGGGACCGTGATCGTGAAAATTTTGCTAAAATAGTTATTGTTTGTGGTTTGCCTTTTAATTTTGGAGAACATGATGGTTTTATAAGATATATTCGGGATATATTTTATCCCAGTTTTGAAGGTATTACAAAAAGCATGGTAAAAAGAGATATTTTTGAATTTTATGAAAAACATATGCAATATCTTCGTAAATATTTTTATATGATGGATTGTAGGGCTTCTATTACCACTGATATGGGTCGTAGTCCTAACGGATTTGATTATTTAACTTTTATTGGATTGATTATAAATGGATAATGCAAAAAAGAATTATCGCTTATAAAATTTGTGAACACAAAAAAACTGGTACTTATATTTATTTAAGTGTATTAAAAATTTTACAACGTTTTTATCTTACTGATAAAGTGATTAGTATTACTTTAGATAATGTTTCTGTTAATTTAAATTCTATGACTATGCTAGAAACTAGACTTTGTCCAATTAGTAAATATGCTTTTCATATCAAATGTGGTGCACATATATTAAATTTAGTTGTGAAAGATGATATTAGGGTATTTGATAGTTGTATTGATAAAGTTGAAAATGCAATTTTTTGAATTTTTCATATGAATAATAATAGTAGAATTCAACAATATAAATATTTTTGTAAATTGTGTGAAGTTCCATTTAGAAAAGTTCCAAAGCATGTTAAAACTAGATGGAATTCTTTTTATGAAATGCTTGAAGTTGCTTATAAGTATAAAAAGCCTATTACTATGATGTTTAATAGTCATAATGCTTATCCTGATGATAAACTTGCGGACAGTGATTGGGATTCAGTAGAAGAAACTCTTTTTAAAATCATTTTTTGATGCTACCAAAAAAAATTCTGGAACATATTATCCTACTATTAGTGAAATTTTAATACATATTTGGAATATTTTATGCCTTTTTGCTATCTATAAAAAATATTCATATTTTAAGGATTCTATTGAAGCTATGATTAAAAAATTTAAAATATTTTTTTTTTCCTATTCTCCAAATTTATTTAACTGCAATTCTTTTTAACCCGAAATATAAAGAAGTTGGTGCAAAAGCTTTAGTTAGAGAAATTTATACTATTTTAAATATTTCACCACAAGAAACACCGAATTTAATAACATGTCAAGATATTATTAAAATTTGGGCTAAGAAAATGTATGACAAATATACTGTGACCTTAGAAAATCTTGATCATGCCCCTCAAACTTCTACGTCGAGATCAGGTGTCCATGGTAAAGCAAGATCACATCTTGGTCTTGATTTTTCTAATAAGTGTAAATTTTCTAAGTATCTTGAACAGGGTGTTGATAATATTCCAACTACGGATGGCATACCACAACTATTGGATTGGTGAAAATGTCGTGAAGAACTCTTTCCAAAACTTAGCAAGATGGTGAGAGACGTGCTAGTTATTCAAGGATCATTAGTTGCTTCGGAGCAAGCTTTTAGCGCGGCAAGATTTCAAATTGGAGACCATAGATATTCCTTAGCAGAAGACAGTTTGGAGGTATCGGTGTTGTTTAGAGATTGGATCAACGCCGAGCGAAGAAACGTTGGAAGACCAAAGTTGCAAAAAGTAGCAGAACAAACCATAGATAACCTCATTGAATTTGATAGTGATGATGGCGCTGAACTTGAAGATCGTCAAGCAGCTTTACCATGAATTGAGGTTGAAGAAGCTGAAACTTTACAAAGTTTAGAAGATAAATTTATAAATCTATACAACTATTAGTATTACATTCGAGGCTTAGTTGAAACAGAACCCTTCCTAGAAGGTGGCTGCATAAATTAGGCGCGCTTAGTTGAAACAGAACTCTTCCTAGAAGGTGGCTGCGTAAATTAGGTTCTTTACTAATAGTTGTCAATTGTAATATTAGTTTGAAATTTTGAATCAATTGGATTATTTTTATCATTTTTTTTATACTTTTATAGCTTTATACATTTATTCATTGAAAACATAAACTAATAAATTGAAAACTTAAAAAAATAAAAAACTTTAAACAAACTTATAAATTGTAAACTTACAAAAAAAAAAAACTTTAAACAAACTAAAACATTTCAAATATATAACTTAAAAAATATATATAAAGTATAAAGATAAACTATAACTTAATAAAACTTATAACTTATAAATTAAAAAACTTAAAAAAATAAAAACTTTAACAAACTAATAAACTTCAAATATAAGTTATATAAGTTATAAAAATTTAAAACATAAATAACTTTTAAGTTATAAGTTATAAAAACTTTTAAGTTATATATTATCACTTGAAAATTAAGTTTGAAATTCAAAATTTAAAAAGTAAAAAAAAAAACGATAAACCGGTCGGTCCGGTACCGGTACATTCTGATTTAACCGGAATGGGATGAAATCCGATTTCCATACCGATTGTACCGGTCTGGTTCATTTTGGTACCGATCCCATTTCGGTATGGGCCGTACCGGTCCGATCCGGTACCGGTCTATTCCGATCCGATGGTTCCGATCCGGTCCGGTGCGCAGTCTTAGACATCCCTATCCCATGAAATACAATGCTTCTTCTGAAAATGAAAAGGTAGGCCCAACTTAAATTTTCATTGCACACGTATCAATTTGCAGCATTTTGTTTTGCTAACATACCCACACCATTACACATAATTTTGGTATTTTATATAATTTTGTGCATCAGTTATACAAGTTTTTCAAAGACATGATTAAGTAATTTATGTGTATAAGTAAAAGAAATTTAAAAGGTGCTTCCTTAAAATTCAACTCAAGCATTATTGTTACAGCGTAATAATGTACTACAATAATTAAGAAAGAAATATTTCTAAAAAACTTTGCCTGATTTTGTTTAAATAATCCCAACGTGTTTCAATTTATTTATGTAAATTTTGACATGACACAAAAAAAATTTAAAAAAAAGTAAAAAATAACTTTTAAATTTTGTGATCTTAAACTAAAGATATGTAGAATGTACCAAAATATTTCGTGTAAGAAACTAAAATTTAAATTTACCAAAAAAGGTGAGATATTCTTTTTAAAATAAAATTAAAAAAATAAGACAAATAAATTAAAACAAAAAAAGTAATTACGAACAAATAAAAAGGAACCAATGTAAAATGAAAAAAAAAAAGACAAAGAAAGAAGCTTAATTTAATCCATGCCTCTGGTAAATTACTAATCATTTAATCAAGTTAATCCATATAATTAAAAAAAAATTGCATAGCTCACGTGTAATGTAACATGACGATGGTCTGAATTTTCATAAAACAAGAAAATACTTTTAGTTTGTAATTCGATTGTTTACATTATTTTCATCATATTTATACATTAAGGACAAAAAAATCAAGCATACATTAAGGACCATTTAGATCATTTTATCAAGAAATTGTACTAATATACTAAAATATAAATATAAATTTTTAGAATAGCATAATCTGGTTGTTGGGCCCGTACAAGAACTACTAGTATATATATATATATATAATCAACAAAACAAAAGACTTAGAAGTCTTATAACTTCAGTGGCGGAGATTCTCACGGAGACGCAATAGTGCTTTATGATGTGATTTAACTTTTTTCTAAAAAAATGGAATTAAGCATCCAACATAACTAGGGAAAAAGAAAATTCATAAATTAGAAAGTATTTCTAAAAGAAAAGAAGAAAGAAAATTTATAGAAAAAGGATGAGCTTTTTCTTTTTCGTGTAAAATTTTGCCTTATACGAAGTGGGGGACCCCTCTACCGTCTGTGTCTATCTCCTGTCAAGTATGCTCCCCAGACATAGACTACGTACAGGTCCCCTGGCTGACATAAAGTTTCAACATAAAAAGAAATCGCCTCGTCTTTGATTCAGAGTCCCGAACCGAAGCCCAAGCCCATACTCTGACTAAGAAAAGTTGAAGTTCCTACCCTGAGAAAGCCCTCCAGAACCCCTGGCTCTCTTCATTGCGTGGCACTACTATTCTTTGGAAAACATCTTTGTATGAAATTATGTCATGTCTAGTTGACAAGTTTTTTTTTATGAGATGTCCCCGAAGGGACATGTCTAGTAGACAAGTAGATGAATAAATTATAAGCAGTATACCTCTCATAAGAGAAGAAACTAATATAGTGCCAACCACTTATATAACTTGCACATTTGCCCCCATTATTTTTTTGGAATATAAATGTGAAAACCTAAAATAAGTTGGATGGCCAAACAACTAACCCTTCCCCCTCCCTCCAAAAAAATTAACAATAATAGTTGTCCATTAAAATAGTAGTCGATAAATATTCTTTTTATATATATAATATACATGTGTGGTGTCGAAATTATCACTAAGCGTGCTCAAATTAATTATAGAGAAATAAACATACAAAATCTAAAGGAAATTCAATATTTACTATATATATACATAAAAAAAAATCATATATAAACAATGTAATTTTTCATCGAAGGAAAATCGAATAAACCCCCTTAGTCCTACCGTCTCCTTCCCTGATTATATACATATTATAAGGAATTACAATCATTTTCAACCTAACAGCCAAATATTGATGGGTAATTAACATTGATGGGTACCACTATAACAACTAGTCGTACATGAAAATATTAATTAAGCAAATGAAAAGAAAAGGGATAAGACAGATCATAGATGGATAAAAATTAAGTGGTAGTGGACAAGATATATAAAAAGATACAAATGCAATCAGCACTCGTATTTTCTGGTCCCTACCAAAACTAGATATAAACATTATTACCTCAGTCCATTTTTATTTATCACATTTTGATTTATGAAAGTCAAATTGATTAAATTCTAAAGTTAAATTGAAGTAGATTAATTTAATATTTTATATTTAATATTTTGGATGGTCGAAAACTATAAGAAAAATATTATAAGTTGCAATCTTTCTCATATTATTATGATGAACAAAATACATCTTAAAATATTGATCAAAATTCATACAGTATGACCTCGAAAAATAAAACCATGACAAGTAAAAGTGGATGGAGGGAGTGGAGTACATGAATAAACAAGTTGAGATTTGCTTGAAGAACAAGAATTGATACTTTTCTCTTTGAAAACTACAAACACATAGAAGCATAGATTTCTTTTCAACATAATTAATAAGCAATTTGAAGAAGAAAAAAACAAGTCATTCAAAGAATAGTTATTCAATCTTGTAAGAATATTGTTCATGATGTCCACTGAACATGGCAAAATTTGGTTGGTTTGCTAGATAGTCTTGACGAATATAATTTCACAAAATGGGACACTTCTTCTACACGTCAAAGCTTTTAACTTTAACAACCAACTATAATTTATATATAGGGGTTATTTAATTTGGTATACGGGATAAGGTGGGTATCCGAAAGTTAAATTTGGACAAGATTTATTTTGTGTTTTATAGATGGTATAAATTTATCTCGAAATAAATTAGTGACGAAACTAAAACTTTTACTAAGGAAATTCAAAATATAAAGAAGTAAGCACATGAAGAAGTTGAAAGAGTTCAACATCTATACTATACTAGATATCGAAGCTCGTGCTCAGCACGGACCCTATATATGTTACACTTTCTGTGTTAATTTATGTGATACAGATAGAATTTAGATAGTCAATCAAATTTGTTATATGATTTTTAGATATTTCAAGTTGTTAACTATTATCATTTATAATATTTTTTACGTAATTTTTAAATAATATATATTACTCCCTCTGTGTTAATTTATGTGGCATCGATACAATTTTGAGAGTCAGCTAAATTTTCTATACATCTTTTAAATATCTTAAGTTCTTAATTGTTTACGATTTATAGTACTTTTTTTCCTGTCCCAATTTATGTGGCATTAATAAAATTTTGAAAGTCGTTCGATTTTTTTATGTTTTTGAAATATTTTAAGTTGTTATTATTGTGACTTATAGTACTTTTTACACAATTTTCAAATACATAACAGATTAAAAAGAAAACTAAGATAAACAAATTAAAATGGAGAAAGTATAAGAAAATATCCAAGCATGCAAAAAATTTCATGTCTTTTAAATATTTTAAGTTGTTAATTATCGTGATTTATACTAATTTTTACGTAATTTTTAAATATATAACAGATTTTAAAAAATAAGATAAATAAATTAAAACAGAGAAATTATAAATGGAAATATCTAAGCAGGCAGCACAAGCAGGTACGTCGACCAGCTGTCTGCTTATCCTCCTTTATAAGTAAGGTAATTTTAAGTTGTTAATTATTGTGATTTATAGTACTTTTTTCTTCTGTCTCAATTTATGTAGCACTGATAAAATTTTGAGAGCCGACTAAATTTTTTATGTCTTTTAAATATTTTAAGTTGTTATATCGTGATTTGTGATAAAACAAATTAAAATGGAGAAAATATAAAACAAAATATGCAAGCAGACAGTACAAGCAGGCATGTTGACCTCGTGCCTGCTTGTTGCCATTTAAAAAAGTATTTTAAGTTGTTAATTATTGTGATTTATAGTTTTTTTTCTTCTGTCACAATTTATGTGGCACTGATAAAATTTTGAGAGCCGAATAAATTTTTTATGTCTTTTAAATATTATAAGTTGTTATATTGTTATTTGTAGTACTTTTTACGTAATATTCAAATATATAATAGATTTTAAAACGAAAAGTAAGATAAACAAATTAAAACGGAGAAAATATAAAAGAAAATATACAAGTAAGCATGTCGACCTCGTGCCTCCTTGTTGCCCTTTATAATTTAGATAGTCAATCAAATTTTTTACATAGTTTTTACGTACTTTATGTTGTTAACTGTTGAGATTTATAATACTTTTTATGTAATTTTCAAATAATATATGTTACTCACTTTGTACCAATTTACGGGTCATTGATACAATTTCGAAAGTCAACTAAATTTTTTTATACAACTTTTAAATATTTTAAGTTGTTAATTATTGTAATTTATAGTACTTTTTCTTTTGTTCCAATTAATGTGGCAGTGATAAAATTTCGAAAGTCAATCAATTTTTTATATCTGTTAAATATTTTAAGTTATTAATTATTGTGAATTATGATTTGACATATTTAGCAAGAAGGTTGAAGTGACAGAGGAGATGCTACCACTCTTCATAGTGTGCATTTTATAAAATCTGACAAGGAAAATGAAAAGTTTGTATAACAGTTGTAAGCTTAAAGGAGTAAAACGGTGAGCTAGGCAAATGGTGATTGCTTTCTTCAACGGACTTGAACTTCCTAAGTTTGTTATACAAACTTAGTCCTACTACCCAAAAAGCTGGAGGTGAAAATTTTCCCAGATATGAGACCAATATCATTGGGCAATTTAGTCAATAAGATCTTCTCAAGGATTATCCATGAAAAAATCAAGAACCTGCTATTAGCAATGATTTCTACAAAGCAAGTTGATTTTATTCAAGGAAAAAGTATTGCTGAAAATGTGTTACTGGTACATGAGATAATCACAGAGATTAGAAAGAGGGGAACCCACCGAATTTAGTTATTAAATTGGACATGATGAAAGCATATGACAGAGTAGAATAATTTTTTTTAAAAAAGATTTTGAGAAAGATGAGGTTTTGGAGAAAGACTCATAGACACGGTGTTTAGAATACTGAGTAACAACTGATATTCCATTCTATTGAATGGACAATCCAAAGATTTCTGCACCTCTTCTAGAGATTTGAAACAAGGGGACCCTCTGTCCCCCACTCTATTTATTCTAGCAGCTAAGGTGATGTCAAGAGCACTAAATTCCCTACTGATGAATACAGAATTCAGGAAGTTTGACATGTCAAGAAGAAGTCCAAGGATCAATCACATGACTTTTGCAGATAATATGATTTTTTTTTGAAAAGCTAAAGTCTGAACAATGCAGATGATCATGAACAGATTGAAGGAGTATAAGAGAATTTCAGGCCAAAAAATCAATAAGGACAAGCTCTATATACCTTCATGACAAGGTATCCATGGGAACTGTCATTACAGCTAAAGTAACAATAGGAATATGTAGGAAGGAATTCCCTTTCACTTACTTAGGATGTCCAATTTTCTATAAGAGAAAACAAAAGGCTTACTATAAGTAACTGGTGCACAAGATTAGCACAAAGATGTAGAACTGAAAAGGCAAATCATTGTCCTATGAAGGAAGAGCCACACTGATCAAGCATGTGTTACAAAGCATCCCAGTTCACTATTTATCAGTGATACATTCACCTAAAAACATCCTGTCTCAAATACAGAAAATGATGGCCCAATTTTTCTGGATTAGTTGTATAGGGGAGGAGAAGACAGTAGACCGAATGGGATAACTTATGTCTATCAGAAAAAGAAGGAGGTCTGGGGTTTAGGTCTATGCATGACATCTCTATGGCTTTGTTTTCCAAACTCTGGTGGAATTTCAAAACAAAACCTTATATGTCGAGTGCCTACTTGAGCAACAAATACTATAAGAAAATAATCAAAATTTGATAATTTGGAAGACTAGGTACAATGACTCTCAAGTATGAAAGAAAATGCTCCAAGCAAGGGCTCCACAAGGTCACCAAATAGGATGGGAACCTTTTATGGGATCAGCACAGTTCTGACATGACAATTGGACAGGTCTAGGGTCTTTATATTCCCTAATGTGTGATGATTTTATTTGTGATGAAAGCATTAAGAATGTTAGAGAAGTGGTCAAAGAAGGAGAATGAGAAGTAGCAACTATCACTGAAATCTTACCTCGGGAATATGCTCACCACATCATACGTAATATATAGCCTCCAATTGATGACAAAATCATGGATAAACTTATATGGATGTTGAACACTAGAGTAGAGTTTTCAGTAAAGTCTGCATGGGAATATATTAGACACAAGGATTATCTCAAGAAGGAACTGACTGATATATAGGTGAAAGGCATGCCATTCAAGATTGTGTTGTGGAGACTGTGAAAGTTCAAAATCCCAGTGGATGATAGCATAAGGAGATGGAATTATGCTCTTTCCTCCAAATGTTGGCGTTGCACATCCCCAGGACAAGAAATCATCTCCTATCTCTTCCTCTATTCCCCAACTGCTGACAGGACCTGGTCCTACTTATGTTCTTTTGCAGGGTTAAACATTGAGGGACTACACTTAAGGGAGATCATTCACTGGTGGTGGAATACAAAGGTGACACAAAGCATGAGATCATATTTTCAGGCAATCCCTAGCATCATTGTTTGAGAATTATGGAAGAGAAAAAATGCTAACAAACATGAAGATACTCACATCTCAACACATAGAATCACATACAATGTCACTAAGACATTGCACATGCTTCTAAGGGTTAAAAGACCTTTCAGAAAGCATGTATACAAGTGGCCTGACATACTAAGAGAGTTGAAGAACTACATCCCCAAGGTGAGAATCAGCAAAGTACAATAGAATATTTTACCCTTGGGGTGGGTGAAATATAACACAGATAGAGCATCTAGGGAAAATCCAGGAAGAAGTTTCTATGTCCTTTACCTAAAGGACTCAGAAGGACATTATCTATGTTGAAGCAGCTAAGATAATCCCTACAACAAACACTGAAGATGAAGCCAGAGCTATCCTAGAAGCTTGCAGACATTGTCAAAGAGCCTAGTATGAAAAGATCATCATACAAACAAACTCTCTATTACTAAAGCAAGTAATATCAATAGTGTGAAAACCACCATGGAATGTAGCAGCATGGATCAGGGAGATACAGTCTATCCTAACAAGCAGACAATCACAGGTGCAGCACATCTTAAGAAGGAAATAAGCTAGCAGACTACTTAGCCAATTATGCTTTAGATACAGGAGAATACAAGTATCCTAAATTTCAAAGCATGCAGTCAGAAGGAAGAAAGCTAATAAATTCAGATAAATTAAGATGTACATACATCAGAGCTTCACCATATAAGTGAAAAGGCCTAAAAGTTACTGCACAGTTTGCTTCACAGAGAAATATATACATCAAGGCCACCAGAGCAATACGATAAAGAAGCTAGCTAGCCTATGCTACTTCAGCATACAAAAAAGACTCTTAGCAAAAATTGAGAATGCAACATTATATTTAGACACTTAAACCTAAACGCTGTAAAGAATTCCAGAAGTCGGTGGACAAGAGCTTCTAGATACACTTTGATTCAGCTCCACCTGAAAATCAAGAGGTCATCTACACACAGTGGGGCACAAAAAAATAGAGAAGAGGAGGAACAATTACCTAGGATTAGTTTACAGTGCTCGATGATGGAAAACCTCTGGAAAACAGCAAAAAACTTCTGCAACTTGCAGAGAACACAACTGAAAAAAGACAAAAAAAAAAGGTCAGACAGGAAAAAAAGAAGAGAAAAAGAGACTAGAAACTCATTTTGCAAGTTGATGCTAAGATCCACGGCAGAAGCTCGACAAAGAGATAAATCATCCAGAGAAGGAGGAGATGAAAGTGGCAATTCAGATGACAACCCGGTGGCAACATATCTCAGGTGTTCAAAGGGCAGAGAGGAAGTAGCTTCTCAGCTACTTTAGGAAAACCTATCACTAATATTATATATTGTTCAGACAATTGTAATCGATTGGATCTTTGGTCCATCTCTTTTCTTTTTCCTTTTATAGTAGTCGTTAAAGAGTCTTGTTTAGGGAGAGATTTTCTCTCAATAATGTTATGCTTTCTTTTATATTAGTTTTTCAGATATAGACCAATTGACTAAATCATATCAATAATATATTTTTAATATATTTTTCTTTGTCATCTGATTTTCACCTTTAAAGTTTGTAATTATTAGCTTTCGCATGACGCTCTTTTGATTTTGATCTAATAAGTGGTATCAGTGCCTTTATGATCTTGTGCCTTCATTGAAAAAGAACTTTCAACTATTTTTAATTCATACATATTTTAACTCGTGCTTATTTTTAATGCTCAGAGCTACTTCAATTAATATAAATTTTAATTAATTTTTAATCCATACCACTTTTAACCTATTTTTCATCAACCATGACAAGATGATCTTTCTTTGATTGCTCCACAACTCTTCACTTGTGAAAATTATCAAATTTGTACAGTGAAAACTAAGTCTTATCTTTAAGCTTATGATTTGTGGGAAGTTGTAATGAAAGAATCACCTTTGCAATCACTCTCAGAAAAATGCTACTTCTGTCCAAATCAAAACTCTTTCAGAAGAAAAAATTAGAAGATGCAAAGCCAAAATTATAATCTAAAATTCAGTTATAGATTCTATTTTCTCTAAAATTATTGCTTGTGAGACAACAAAAGAAACTTGAGATAAACTTGAAAAGGAGTATCAAGGAAGTAAACGAGGCAGACAAAATCAGATCTTCATTTTGAAAAGGAATTTTGAATTTCTTAGAATACAAGAGGGTGAGACCATTACTAAGTATTCTGACAAGATCTCTTTGATTATCAATAGAATTAGGTTGCTTGGCGAGAATTTTAAAGACAACAAAATAGTTGAAAAAATTCTTGTAACTATTTCAGAGAGATTTGAATAAAAAATCTTTGCCCTAGAAGAGTCTAAAGATCTATCGACCATCTCTCTTGTAAAATTAATAAGTGTTCTTCAAGCACAAGAGCAAAGAAGAGCTTTCAGATAAGATAAAGTTGATGAAAGTATTTTTTATGTAAAACACCAAAAAGGAAAAAATGATTATCCTCCTTGCAAATACTGCAAAAAAAATGCTTAGAAATTTTTTGTTAGTGGAGATCTGATGCAATATATGAAAATTACAAACAAACAGGTCATGTTACAAAACTGTGCAAGTTCAAAGATCAAAATAACTCACAAGCAATACTAATGGAAGAAGAAAGTCAGGAGGACGAACTTTACTAGATTGCAGCAACAGAAGCAAGAAAGAGTGTTGGATATTGCATCAATTACTGCTATAAATTTTCTACAATAATTAGTTATTTAGTTATTTGAGAAGTCTAATAATTGATTTAGTAGAATATTCAGTTTATTAGTTTTAGTAAGAATCTAGTACTTTAGTTGTAGGAGAAGTCTACTACTTTATTTATGAGCTTATATAAATTATTATTAATGAAATTAATATGAAAAAGTTTTCATTCATATTTTTTATTTTATTGTCTGCATTTTCATTCATATTTTCTATTTTATTGTTTGCACCTCCCTCCAAAAATCTCTAAAAAATCATAACAATGGTTCAACAGTTTAATGGTACAATGATCCAACGGTCCAATAATTAAACAAGTTTGAAAACGGTTTAAAGCGGTTTCAAATTAAGTTGCAACCAATTTAATGATAATGAAGATTTTCGTCCAAATACTACATGTGGAGAAGGATTTTCAAGTTTCAATCATATTTTCAACATTACTGTTGTTGCATCTTAAATAATAAAAAGAGAAGATATTTTTTAAAATTATTTTTAACCCATAATATTTTAACCATGGTAAGCAGCAGTGATGAATACAATGTGAAGAAGAATATGAAGATTATTTTACCAGAAAATTAATAAATTTTCCCTGAATTTTCTACTTTATCTGAATTATACCATAATTATGTTTTACCTCGAAAAGGTTTTCTTGGTAGAAAAGGTTTCCTTGTCAGAAAAGAACTCTTCCATATTTAGTTAATTATTTTTTGAAGAAAAAGTTTTGGACTTCTATAAATAGAAGATCTTTACTTTTCATACACAACATAATATCATCCACAATGTATTCGTTAAAGAGTCATGTTTAAGGGGGAGATTTTCTCTCAAAAATTTTATATCTTTTTTTATATTAGTTTTTCAGATGTAGACCAATTGGCTAAACCATATCAATATTATATATTTAGTACATTTTTCTTTGTCATCTGATTTATCGCCTTTAAGGTTTGCAATTATTAGCTTTCGCATGACGCCCCTTTGATTTCGATCCCAACAACCTCCTGGTCACATGACAACAGCTTTACCAATTACTTCAAGCCTCTAGGCTCTCCTTCCAATTTCTTAAGTGTACCAAGGCTGATTAATAGTATTGGTCAATCTTTTAGGGTCATTCAAAAGTGGTCCTCTTAACTTGGTATCAGTCAGCATAAACAATAGAGAAAACAATCAAAGAACCATTGTCTACCTTTAGTGAGCATGAGAACACCTGTTCTTGATCATCAAACACAGTGCATTCCATAGAGTTATTACAAAGATTCATATTTTATTATAGATGCTATTGAATGATTCTGTAAACTCTAGAGCTTTTTTGTAGTTATGGAGCTTATTAACATTGGATTTAGGTTCTAAAATAGCTATAAACGAGATTGTTGGATATTTTTAGGAACTTAAGTTTTTTCAGGGCAGTCTTTATGCCCCTTATATTCCATATGAGTGTACTAATCATGAGTAGGTGAGGAAATGTGTTGAGAGCTTAGTTCTTTCTCTGGTGAGAGGAGTAGAAACTTTTCCTCTGTTTTTATTATATTGCTTAAAGAAAAGAGTCAAAACTACTCTTAAACTATTCGAAATGGAGCAAATATACTCTCTATTTGTTTTTGATCTCAAACCTATCCCTCTCATTCAACTATTGACTCACTTCTATCCTTCACTTTAACAGAATGCCACCAGGTAGCCCACGTGAGAAAAATGTCATCTGACCAGTTCACATAAGCAGATTACATGGAAAATAGCTCATTTGGCTATACACTTAATATACCACATTAACAAGAAACTCGCTCCATCTTCAAATCCTCCATATTTCACCACAATGATAGTGAAATATAAAACTATTAAGTACCACTTGATAGTGTTCTGATTTTAATGAATAACAATTTCACCTTGTAGAAACTTGCCCAAAGATGTTGGTTCAAGATATTCTACTTATCATAGAAAGAGCAAGTACCAAGCAGGAAGGAAAGTATTACCCAAGAGGAATAAAAATCAAGTACCAAGCAGGAAAGGAAAATATCAAGGAGCATTACTTAAAAAGGAAGAAAAATTAAGTACCAAGCAAGAAGCAATAAAGAGAGATTTATTCTCAAGAGGGAAGGAAAAATAAGGAAATAATTATGAAGATTCTCAAAGATCAAAATACTATGGAAAGAATAAAAAGATTGATTCATCTAAGTAAAATTAGATTGACTCTAATTTTGAGATCAGTACTAAGTACTTATTCAAAATCTTACCAAAGGAAAGAAAATATTATCTTGCATGATTCAAGAAAGCAGAATATTGATTCATCTAAGTAAAATTAGATTGACTCTAATTTTAAAAGGAAAATAAGGAAAGGGATCATTAAGACTTTCAAGAAAATTCAAATTTCCTTGAAGCCTCAAGGTATTTGGAAAGAAGAAGTAATCCTCCTCTATTTATGAACTCAAGTACCAAGCATTGAGTAGGGACTCCTATTGAAGGACCTGTTATGGAAAAGAAATATTTCAAACTTAAATTAAGGAAGTATTGGACATCTTATCAAACACAGAAAAGGAAGCAAGATCAACGAATTCAAAGAGTCAAGGATTGACTCCTCCTTATTCTTGGAAATAGGATCTCTTATATCCTTTTTCAAGGATCAAATCTCTTGGGTTGCCTTCGTTACAAAAGTTTTTTACCAACGGCTACTTTATCCTCTATAAAATCCTTTGAAGATTGAAGAAGAAAAATATACAAACCGTCTCTACCATCTCAAGTTCTTTACTCCACTTTTATTAAGTATTATTTTACCTTGTATTTTACTGTGTACTGAAAAAGAGAGGAGAAAAAAATATAGTTGGTGAGGCATTGTATCAAAAGAGAAAAAGGAAAAAAAAGATTGAGTGTAGACATAGGAGCTATACTCTCAAGCTTGTCCGAAATCAAAATCACCAAAGAACTAGTAGAGAACACCCTTGCAATCAAAGGGAACTGAACTAACACAAGAAAACATGAGAAGCTTATGTTATCATGTTGCATCCATTAATAACGAGAAGAAACGATTGAAAACCTTAGAGTGCTATAAGTACGATGGAAAACTCAAGCTAGCAGACAATACCTCATCACCTCATCCTTAATTTCTCACAACAACAATCAAATATTTACCAAGCAAGACCAGCCTAAAACCAAACAGTATCTTTACGAGCAAATACTCTACATTATACCAGTGAAGGAAAGAAGGAGATGAACAAGATGTTTACCTTTCTTGGGGCAGCGACCTGAGACTTTAAGCTTTATCGAAAAATCTTTACCACCACCGGATTCTTAACCAACCTCGCCGGAACTCAACCTTTATCGTGTTTTCGATCTGAAATTTTTAGTTACGTGAGATTAAAGGAATGCTCCTTCAGAATCCCCAAATTTTTCCCCAGAAATTCCCACTACTCACCTCAATGGAAGAGAGGTTTTATATAGAGAATTATTGGGACGATTTGGGGGGGGGGAACAAGAGGGGTTTCTAGAATTTTGCTGGGAAAATTCAAAATCTTCAACGGATGAGGCTGGCCAGCAAAGGGATTGGTACGAGATTGTACAATTTTCCCTGATTTTGCGGAGATGAGGCCACCTAGGGCCTCTAGAAGCTTCTGGGTCTTGCCAGCGTAACTTTCACAAGGAAAAATGGAAGGAATTTGGAAATGTTAGGAATTTTCAAAATGTGGCCATTTGTTTAAGAATTTGGCCAAATTGAGAATGGATTAGGAAAATTTGGCCATGATTTAAAGGATTTTAGAGATTAGGCTAAAAAGACGAATTAATTAAATTAATCACCCGAGCCTCTTTAAACTTAAAATATTTTGAAATAATTATCATGTTTAACACATAATTACCTCACTTAGAAATTATGAAATTAATTATTCAATTAACTCTCATTTTGAATTAATTTGGAGGAAAATCAAGAGTTTAATTTTAAAAGGATTTTCTTATGAAATTAAACTCTAAAATAGTTCTTTAAGTAAACTTATATAAATTCCACGTAATTAAACATGAAAGATATAAATTATTACTCAGAACTATTATAAAGCTTATTTGGAAAATGTTTTATCCCTTTTTACAAAATAATTATTTCAAAAAATTATTTAAAATTCAAAGAGGCTCAAAATTAATTCGTAATGTGGCGGGTAAAAATTGGGTGTCAACAACTGCCCCTCCCTTTGGGTAGGGTGAGTGTAGTGAACCTTGGGCAAAGGAAATTGATGATCTCAATTTTATCCGACCACATATTCATCTTCAGAAAGCGGTTAGTTTTAGCACGAATTTTTAGGAATCATGGCCGAACTCTGGTATCGAGTTTCCTACATATCTCAGGTTACATGAGAATTCAGGCCACTTGTAGTTCAATATGCTTGATTTTACGCACGATTTTCAAAGAATTCCAAACTATCCCGATTTCAAAGTATGAAGAGACTGGAAAGTTGGAGAGTAAGAAAATTGGGGGGAGTTAAGAATGCAACCGAGTTTTCAAAATGGAGCCCACCTACATATCTCGAGACTCAGGGAATCAGGCTACTTGTAGTTTGCTCAATCTGTGGAAAAGGTAATCTTTATGTTAAGACAACCTTTGGCTCGGGATGAGTGACGAATAAACTAAGCTATAGAAAAGAGGCTTGTAACCTCTCAACTATGAATGTGGCACACTTCACACCCATAAGTAAGATTTTACCTGAACGTAATTTCCCAAGCTCGAGGTGTATCATCACCCGGATTTGAAAATAAGGAATATTGCTCCCAGCGTGAGTTCAGAGAGTACCCTGGATGTGAAACTAAGACCCCAAAGAAAAGAAATACCCACATGCCTTCTGACAGGGGTGTGGTTTGATGGTGGTGGTAGTCGTTCCTCAGCTCGCGTCCAAAGAGTTTGATATCCCTCTTCGGACTATGTCCCAGTTTGCTGCTAAGAAAAAGTTCCATGTTATGATGCGTCTTTTTTGGTGTAGTTCGCACCTGTGGTTTTGCTTTGAGAATTTCATTCTTCTCGGATGCTCTCGACAACATCTCAAAACAAAATTGTTAGTAATAACATAACTCTATTTGGAGAGGTAGTTTCTTTGCCGTACCTCATCCTGAATTATGTTTGAATCCCGCGAGGTGACGTCTTTTGACGTATTTTGTACCTCGTTGTTCTGTTTCGAGATTTTCATCCTCTTGGGATGTTCTCGGCAATATTTTGAAACGAAATGGTTAGTAGTAAAGTAATTCAACAGAGAGAGATAGCGTTGTACCTCATTTTTCATATTTGTTGCTTCTTGAAGAAGATTTCATCATTTCCCGTCTCTATCTTGGGAAATAGCGATTTCTATGACGAGAATATGATAGCCTTCGTAGCTATCGGATAGGATTGCCTTTGTGGCAATTTTTGAGTATGATGACCTTTGTGGTCGTTTGATGTGACGGTCCTTGCAACTGTGTGCGGCGTTCTCTTGAACGTGATAAGCTTTGTGGCCATTGACAATAGTCTTTGCATATGCCTTTAGGATAAATCTTGCGCAT
Source organism: Jaltomata sinuosa (assembly GCA_003996215.1). NCBI lineage: Eukaryota > Viridiplantae > Streptophyta > Magnoliopsida > Solanales > Solanaceae > Jaltomata > Jaltomata sinuosa. Next base: position 97,450 of record QJPP01000540.1, read on the forward strand.
CATCCGTATCGACGCGACTAACAGATATTCTGAATTGTCAGGCTTTGGGTAATCTAACCCATCATTCAACTTTGGATAAAGGCGGCTTACAGATGCCTTTAGTTTGCCAGCTTTCGAGTGATCTTGCACATCATCCGACTTTGGATAGAGGCGGCTTACAGATGTCCTTCGAATTGCCAATTTTTGGGGTAATCCTGCACTTTTATCCGATCTTGGATGTAACGCGACTTATAGATTTTCCTTGAATTGATAGCCTTTGGGTAGTCCTGCACAATATCAATGCGGATATATCGTGGCTTATAGATAACCCTTGGACTGTCAATCCTTCGGTAGTCTTGCACTTTATCTAATTTCAGATATCATTGCGACTTACGCATTACCTTTGAACTTTCAATCTTTAGGTGATCTTGCACACTATCTAGTTTCAGATATCACTGCATCTTACAGATAACTCTTAGTCTGTGAAGTTTTGGGCAATCTTGCACACTATCCGATTTCAAATATCGTTGTGACTTATAGACGAACTTTGGGCTTCCAATTTGGGGAAATTTAGCTCATCGTCCGATTAGGATGGCGTCTTACAGACATCCTTCAGACTATATGCTTTTGACCTCGATGGCCAAGCGGTATTTGATTATCGGATGGTGACAAGCCTTTTTGCCATTCGATCAAATATAATTGCCTTTTCTGGTAATCGAGGCTCTCGAATAAGAGTGCATAAATTTTCTCAACATCATACTCCTCCGTCTTATGCGATATTGGATAAATATGCAAATTGCCAGACTTTGCATAATAATAAGCAAATACATCCTCAACGTCAGACTCCTCCATCCCACGCAATATCGGATATAAATATGTTGAATGCCATATTTGACATAATAATGGAGCAAATATACCCTCAATGTCAGACTCTTCCATCTTACGCGATCTCGGATATAAGCATGCTGAGTGTCAGACTTGGCATAATGAAGTTGTAAATATACCCTCAACGTCAGACTCCTTTGTCTTACGCAATCTCGGATATAAGCATGCTGAGTGCCAGACTTGGCATAATGATTGATGATAATGACAATGATGATAATGATATCCTCAATGTTAGACTCCACTGTCTCACGCGATCTCGGATATAAGCATGCTGAGGGTCGATCCTGTGCAGCAAGTGCGACTTAGGGACGCCTATGAATGTCATCCTCTTTGAAACCAACCGGTAGTGGGACATAATACTCGCAACAAATGTCTATATGCGGTATTGAACGATAATATGAATGATCATGTAATGGTCCTCGTGACATAGTCCTCGCGACATACAAATGTAATGGCCCTCACGGAATGGTCCTCGCGACATGCAAATATGATGGCCCTCGTGGCATAGTCCTCGCGACATGCAAACATGATGGCCCTCGTGGCCTGGTCCTCGTGACATGTAAATATGATGGCCCTCGTGGCATGGTCCTCGCGACATGCAAATATGATGACCCTCGTGGTATGGTCTTCGCGACATGCAAATATAATGGCCCTCGTGGCATGGTCCTCGCGATATGCAAATATAATGGCCCTCGTGGCATGGTCCTCGCAACATGCAAATATGATACTGATGTAGGTGATCATGCAATGGCATACGTAGCAGTTGCAGAGAACATCACCTTTGGTTTTTGTGTTGTCCTGTTGACTCATTTGTGTGTACCTGCGCTCAAGGCAAACAGTTAGTAGACACAGCATTGCTTTTACTAGCGACCATAGCCAAACTTGGAAAAACTTTAAAGACAGCATCTATGAAGCTAATCAAAACAACTTTCATTTCGAAGGTGAGTGAAATGGTCGTGCCCATTTTTGGGGACAACCATAAATACCATTTTTGAACATCGTCTGTTCGTGGTGATTTTTGACTTGCTGGGGATTGGCAGAGAACATCGTCGATCTCTCATTTGGTGTCCTATTTTGAAGCTGACCAAAATGTCCTGATCCGCTTGGGGACTCGAGGATGTTGTCAGTCTCTCTTTATCTGGTAATTTTTGTAAAATACAAAAGTATTTGTCCATTCCAGGAATTTTTGCTTCTTTCGGCTTCTTCTCGTTGTTTTGGCATTTCCCACTAAATTTTGGGGCATCTGATCTCGTTGCGCCTCTTTGAACGCGTTAGTTAATGAGACCGATTTCTAACATAATTTTTGGGACAACCTGCATCCACAGAATAATTATTAGTTTTGGCAAAACTGATCTGTGTTGACCTCCTTCAGTCCTCTACTCCTTGCTTTGTCTTTTCTGGGTGCTTCCATTTTTGGGTACTCGTCATCTTCGACTCCCCGGGTCGTGGTAGACATAAGACAAAGTCAAATTATAAATGAGTAAAACTAATCTTTTGTAAAGATTCTTCAAACAATTTTTTTGGAAAACAAAGATTTGAAAAAGAATAGCTTAAAAAAGTTTCTGCATGTCGTGTCATGTGCTAGCTCAACGAATATCCTTTACTCGAGGCCCTGATGTTTCTGACATACTGTTGGTGGACTCTGGAGATCCTTTGTCTTCCTAGCTGGGAAGTTCAAAATATATTTTCAAAAATTTGTCATAGGTGGGGATTAATCCTCCTTGGACTGGAGATAGACTCTGATCTCTCGGTGTTGGAGAATTCTTCGGAGTTTAATTTTGAACTCTTGAATGAAGTTTGGTGGAAATTTTGAGGTCTTTCTCAAAAAAAATCCCCAGTTAAGGTTTTGCGATGAATCTCACTCCATTTGGCAAGGGACTTGAGACTCTGTGGGGGTTACGAGATTCTTTCTCGATATTTATTTTGGTCGCTCTTCGGCACATTCTGTATTCCAATTTGTTGGAGATGATCTTTGCCTTTTGAATTTTTGAGATTCCTTTCTCGAAAATTCTTCCCCAATTTCCATTTCCTGGGTGATATGATCGAGTCGTTGTGGCGCCTACGTATCCCGTTGAGATAGGAATCAGGTCAAACGTAGTTTCCACACTCGAAGTGGGATAATGTTGGAAATAAATAAAGGTGTGACCAAAGCCGACAAAGGCTGCCTACGTATCTCATTCTTGAGAATTCAGGTCAAATGTAGTTCAGGATAGGAAGGGGAAAGATAGATTTTCCTAAGGGGTTAGATTTTCCTAAGGGGTTGACCGAAGCCAACACAGGCCACCTACGTATCTCATTCTTCAGAATTCAGGTCAAACGTAGTTCGTACATAAAGGATATGGGATTTTTAAGCTTTTACTAGGTGCAAAACGAATACAGTTAGAAAGTGTGATTACAAGGAAGAAAATAGAAGGAAAAGAAACTGTCTTCAGGCGTACTATCTCTTCGCAGCATCGGAGTTGATATAGGCTTGGGCCATACTTGATTATCCATCTTGGGCAAAATCAAAACTCCTCCTGATAACATTTTGTGAACGACATACGGGCCTTGCCAATTTGGTGTAAACTTTCCTTTGTCCCGTGGGAGGGAAAGATTAACTGTTCATTCTCTGGATTGACTAATAACTTTTGAGAGATGATGTTTGTGCTCATTCTCATCTTATCATTGTAGGAACAGTTAAAGATATTGACGTATGGCTTGAGCAGACTGATGAGCTCTTTCTTTTGCACTTTTTACAAGTGAACACCGACGTTGATTTCTTTAACTTGACAGTTGTCTCCCAGATTGACCACCTCAAACTCTTTTAGGTGGGGACTTTCCTGGTCTTCCAAGTTCTCAGACTTCTTGGTTGTTTCTTCAAGGACCATGATGTCTTCAACATACTCATCAAAATCATCATCGTCTAGCTTGGTTTGTTCTTTAAGCTCTTGACATGACATGACAGTGACAGATTTTAACTTATTATTACTTAAACCAAAATAAAAAATAGGTTAGATAATAACAAGTAAACATAAATATTTTGATCAGTAAATGTTTTCAAAATAAGGAGTCTTTCATTGAAATTCAAAAATATTTACAAATTATGGCTATAACCACATGACTGTAGGTTCATGCCTTTTGGAAAGCAGTAAATAGTACGAGGAATATTAAACATAAATGGTGGGTCACGGAGCCTCATCCGGACCGTTCACCGATTTTTCATAAAACAGAATCTTTGTCTACCCAATCGAATGGAGAGTCACGAGGGGAGTTGCAACCCAGTTTTGTAGCCTTTCGCCCGGCCTGGCATCCCTAATCATGGATTTTTTTGGGACTTCTCCTATTGTAGCATCACATTCCTCAAACAGATCCCCTATTCCGTCCTCTAACCCATCGCTTGGAGGACCAATACGCACTGGGAATGACTGATATAGATGGGGAAGTGGTTTAGGTAGTCCTGACTGCTTCTTTTCTCTGACTCTTGCCTCATCCTCTCGGGCCACATACCCCAGCCCATGTCTGGTCAACTGTCCGGGGATGCTTAAGGGCTCAATCATACCGTCAGAATTCTTTCCTAACCAGAAGCCTGGCTCGTATCCACTCCTTAGCATCGTGGTCGCAAGCATTTTATAGATGGGTGGCATGGGATTTTAAGGAGCAAGATCTTCTTCAGTGGCATTGACGATCTCTACTGTGTAGAAATTACTTCCTCTTGGACTTCTTCAATCACAGGGACATAACCATTAGGGCGGCTCAAGTGACTTCCTTCTCCGTGGATCACCACCTCATGTTCTTCCTAAATAAATTTCACCATCTGGTGCAAGGTTGATGGTACAGCTCTAGCTCCGTGGATCCATGGCCTTTCCAAGAGCAAATTATAGCTGGTGGAGATATCCATGACTTGGAACTCAGTGCGGAATTTGGCGGGACCCATTTGGATGTACAATCTAACTTATCTGATAGTGTCTCTTTGACCTCCGTCAAAAGCTCTTACATTGACCTTGCTCTGGCAAATATTTCCCAGATCATATTCTAACTGAGTGAATGTTGATAATAGACAGATATTCAGTCCTGATCCATCATCGATCAATACCCTATTCACAATCTTCTCTTGGCTTTTGATAGTGATATGCAAGGGTTTGTTATGCATCATGCCTTCAAAAGGCAACTCATCATCACTAAAGCAAATGCGATGATTCCCCAGAACTTGGCTTACCATGGCGGTCAGGTTATCTACACTAGTACTTGTCGGTACATAAGCTTCATCCAGAATTCTGAGCAATGCCTGTCTGTGGTACTGGAAACTCATGAGTAATGCCCAAATAGAAATCTAGGCGGGTGTCTTCTCTAAATGCTTCACAATGGAGTACTCCTTTGAATGCATTCTTCTCCAGAATTCTCCCACTTCGCCTTCAGTGATTGGTCTCTTTTGTTGATCTTTCTTATAGATATCATTTGCCAAGTCATCAGGGATATAACATCTTCCCGATATTGTCATACCATGGGCTGCGGTGGCCTCAACTATGAACTCTTTTTCTGCTGGTACCAAAGCAAAATCTTGCTGAGGTGTTGTAAGCACGATGAATTGTAGTTTTTCCGCGATACTCAGGGTAGCCACAGACTTCTCCAACTTTTCTGGCTTTTTAGGATTGGCTGGTACTATAGACTTACTCGCGACCCAGTCCTCTTCTATCTCGATCATACTCACAGCGGCTCCTTCGTGATTTGGAAGTGGGTTGTTGTTAACATTCGGTGGAGGTGTTTGCAAAGTGACCACCCTTTGACCAATCAAGTCTTGAATCTTATGCCTCAAGTTAATGCAATCCTCAGTACTATATACAGCACCTCCAGAGTGGTAAGCACAATGCTGATCGGCTTTAAAGAAATGAGAATTAGTTTTGCCTGGTTTGTGTGGAATGGGCTGAATAAATCCAGCGGATTTTAATCTCTCGTACAACTGGGTTCTAGTTTCGGTTAGTTGGGTAAAAGTCTGAGGAACTTTCTTTTCTAGATTTGGACGAGGGAGATTGACATTAGTAGGAAGAGGAACCTGGCAGTTGTTCTGACTCTCGGGAGCCTTCTGATACACTTGAAAATTTTGGGGAGGAGTTTGGTAAGTTGGCTGAACATTTAGTTGTAGAGCTTGGTAGATGGGCTGCATATTTGGTTGTGGAGTTTGGTAGATGGGTTGAGTATAGAAAATCCGTTGAGGATTTTACAGAGCTAGGGGAGGGGTTGTTGGAACAAGTGGCTTTTGTAGTTGGCTCCGAAAGGTTTCTGTGATTTTAGGTTAGGACCAGAAGATACCGAAGATACTTTTTCCGGGGAAGTCCTACCGATCCTGAGGAAACAGGGGCTTTGGCAATCTTGCCATTGCGGAGTCCTTCTTCCATAATTTCTCTGATCTTGACTAAGTCGGCGAACTTGGCCTTTACCGCTGATATCATCTTGTCATAAAATTCCGACTCCTGAGCACGCATAAACACCACACTTATTTCTTCTTCCGTCATAGGAGGCCGAACTCTAGACGCTTTCTTTCTCCATCGGTAGGCGTAGTCTTTCTCATAGGACGAACCTTGCAGTTCTCTGATCTTGTCCATCTCTTCTGTTATATGTGTCATGTCAAGGTCACATTTCATTTCTGCGGCTCTTAGTTCTTTCTCTTTCTCCTTGTAATGATCCAGCTCAGGGCTTTCTTGGAGAGCGTTGTATGGTTCTACCATGGTATGGAAGGTGGTTGGTGGCATGTTTTGCACGGGTGGGGGCTGGACGTGTGGAATGGCATCTGGATATGAGGGAGTGTAATTATGAGGATTAGTGATGTTGGTGACATTGGAATGTTTATTTTGAGAACTGTAGGTATTTGGTGGCGTATTTTGATAGTTTCGAGGGAGGTTTTGTGGAAGGTAGGAACTTGGGTTGTTACTCTGGTTAGTGTGTTGGACATGGGGAGTATGGATTTGATAAGAGGATCCGATATGAGGGGGGTTGTTCGAGAGGGGTTCGTTGGAGGGTCTAGGCGCGGAGGCAGGAAGGATATTTCTTGGTTAATTTTCAGCCAATGGAGAGTTGAGTGAAGGAATCTGGAAAGAGGGCTGAGAGTTGCCCAGAGCTGGAGTGTTGGCTGCGATAGCCAGGCTAGCCATGTCTTTGGCTTTTTGTACTTCTTCCTGCATCTTTTCCAATTTTCTTGCAAGTTCGGCAATCATTTTATTTTGTTTAGCAATAACATTATCTCTTACAGCCAAAGCGTTCTCCTCTTCGCTATCAGTCATTTTCCCTTTAGAGAAACGAGGGTTAGAGGATGAATCCAGGTGTGCTTTTGAGCGGGTAAAGTAGGGATGCTCGGCCAGTTTTGTCGACACAGATCAATTTTCTACTACTTGTTGAAGTAAAATAACTCAAAGGCCGATATGTTAGATCCCGTTAGTGATAAACAATACAAGATATTCAACTGGAAATAAACACATAAAAGTTACTTTTCATCAAGGCAAATTGATCCACGGGTATTTATTGACTCGAAGGTTTTCAATGGACAGGATCAATTTTGGGGTAGGTAGATTCTATAAGGAGATTTGACTTGTCGAGTCTTCAGCACTTGATGTGTCTTCTGAATTCTTCGGCATTTTTTTCGAAGTAGGGAAATGAAAATTTCTTAAGGATAAGAGACGGGCCCTGAAAGGATGTAGTTTGGATAGGGCAAGTTTGTTTTTTGAACAAGACTTAAAAGGGTTTTAAGAAGTCTTTGAATTTTTCTGGGAAAATTTGAAGAATTTATTAAGGGCGATTTTGATCGAATTTTGCGATGGGCTTTTATCCTGCCTATGGGTTCTAAAATGTTCGAATATGAGTGGATCAATTCGTCTTTGATCTGAGCAACGCACATAAGCACGTAAGACAGTTATATCACATAACAGTTCCTAGCGCATCCTATACGGATATGTGACCTTTTTATGCCAAAGGTAGGCCTAACGAATTGAAGGATGTGTATGTCATTTGTAAACGTTCCATTGCCCCAAAATATATTTATACATATTGATTAAATAAAAGGGGGTACAAAATTATGGAAAAAGGAATGTACATCAAAATCAGTCCCACGCAGAGGTACAATCCTAAACTAGGCCGTCGCAGTTGGACCTCCGTTATCGAACTTCTTGGACTTCTTGCAAATTCTGAATGCCTTTCGTATGACAATCTTCAAAAATAAAAGACTATCTAAATGTATTCCAATCCCGAGGGACAATAGTTCGTATAACTCGACATCACATCTTTCAATTGAACACATAGGGAGTGACTGTTCTTTCAGGCCGTGGGCCCTTTCGAACACAAGGTGGTCTTACTAATGGACTTAATATCCCTTAGATATTAAGACGTCTTAGGTCAATTCCTATTTCGGGATTTGGTTTCGATCTACCCTAGGTGTCTAGAGTGGGTTCATTTTGAGATAGACCGGGTCCCAAGTGGACAACTTGGGTTGAAAATACAATAGCTATTGGACGCATGACGTACCCATAAACTATCGTATTATTTAGAAAGTGTTGTTTGTGGCGGGAGGCCATGGGAACATGAACCTCCCTAAACATAAATAAAATTGTGTGTCATATGGCGGAATATTCTATGATATGCAATGACAATTGTATAATTTGCAAGAATTTAAACACATAAATTACAAATAACTACTTTTACTATCTATTACAAGCCCAAATAGTTAGTCACATAAGAGTTAGAGAAATCATTTTGGTTAGAACTTAGTCCAAAATCCTCAGCAGAGTCGTCATTTCTGTTTTATCGCATATTTTGCCTTTCGAAAAGAAAATGCAACTTTATTTTGAAATGGTTTTGACTTGTATTAAATTCTCAAACTTATAAAAATTCTCAAACTTAATTAAAAACAGAGTCGCAATTTAACTAATTAAGAAAAATTAAGAAATCCTTTAAGAAAATATTCAAAAGATTATAAAACCTTTTGATTCTTAAGAAACCCCGGTAAGAAGTTCATATTAACATTTCGAGAAGAGTTTTAAAGCACGTGAAATGTCCGCTAACATGCGGTTATCCGATTGATTTTTGAAAACTCTTTATTATGACAAATTTTGAAAACATGAGAATATTTGACAAGTAAAAGAGAAGAACTTTTCACTTTCTGTTTGTAAAGAAAAACATAACCAAATTTCAGAAATACTTGGCAAGTAAAATAGTATATTTGCTTGGCCCAAGTAGCAACATGCAAAGAATACCCAAATTGGGTCCCAGGAGTTCATGCAAGGAAGATAAATTAAATTAGTATATACTCTAGATTTATCTCACACAATGCCAAATAAAGCTTGGTTAATTGAACACCAATTACTCTACCATCATGGAAATAGCAAATTTAAACAAGGCCAAAATCACACATAACTTGATGGAACTTAGGAAAGCAGAATTCTACATGATACTATTTTTATCCTTACTTGCTCATAAAATCTTTTATCAATCATAAGCAAACATCACATTATTCACAGAGAACTCGAGAAAAAAGGGAGAAACTTTTGGGCAATCTATCGCTATAACCACCTGCTTGTTAAGGAAGCTAAAAGGTGCATTTTAACCAACCTTTCGAGAATGTGTTCTAAAAGTCCAGCAGGGCTCGACATGAGCAATTCAGTTGCCGTATTCACAACAAAGACATAGAAGACTCAAAGACCGAAGTGAGAAATTTATCATTGCGTCTGATATATAATGATGAATTCAAAGACGTATATTTTTTTAGAGACTTTATCAAAGAAACACAATAAATGCATATAACAGAGACGACATGCTTCCATTTTCTAGATACAACAGGTTTTGGACAAAGAATTATAAACAGGAAATTGCATGATTGAGATGCTACCAATTAATCAACCAAGTGAAGGGTTTTAAACATGATTACTAGAACTGATTAAACAAACAATGACAACATGTTTCCAATAAGCAACAAGTAGCAGTGATTCCATATTTTAGTGATACGATCTATAGCTATGTTTAACAAACAGGAACAGAGTAAAGATGCAGTTAAGACGAGGAAGTATCAACCTGCTGATTATTATCTAGGATTAACACAAAGGAAGAACCATAGAATTGTTTTTAAAAACTCTCTTGAACTTTAATCATGGTGCAGGTCACTACCATGCTCAAAGATATTTTTAATCTTTAAATAAAATAACAGTCTTTGCACACAGATAAGATCAAATTATGCAAGTTCAGATTTTTGATTTGAAAACTTTGTCATGCAAAGAAATTGCTGGATCATTCAATACCTAATGGTTTATGACAGACCTTATTTCGAAAAGACCCGACTTCAGTTGTTAAGGGATCAAACCAAGGCAAACAGATTATCACGAATCAAAAGTTCATGCTTTCCTAGCACATATTACCCATTTTTCCAGGCAGATTCAAGTTTGACAAGTACTCAGAACAGTAGAGATTTAGACTCAAGACTGTGGCATGCTTAATAAATTGGAAACGAAGCGAAGAATTCACAATATCAAGGGGGTCATGTGGGACACAAAGATGGAACAGCATGTAAGAGGTATACAAAGCTATGACCTTGAAATTTCACACCAACGACTCAGACACAAGAAACCATGAAGATCAAAACTAACACAAGAAAACATGAGAAGCTTATGTTATCATGTTGCATCCATTAATAATGAGAAGAAACGATTTGAAAACCTTAGAGTGCTATAAGTTCGATGGAAAACTCAAGTTAGCAGACAACACCTCATCACCTCATCCTTGATTTCTCACAACAACAATCAAATATTTACCAAGCAAGACCAGCCTAAAACCAAACATTATCTTTACGAGCAAATACTCTACATTATACCAGTGAAGGAAAAAAAGAGATGAACATGATGTTTACCTTTCTTGGGGCAGCGACCTGAGACGTTAAGCTTTGTCAGAAAATCTTTACCACCACCGGATTCTTAACTAATCTCGCTGGAACTCAACCTTTATCATATTTTCGATCTGAAATTTCTAGTTACGTGAGATAAAAGGAATGCTCCTTCAGAATCCCCAATTTTTTCCCCAGAAATTCCCACTACTCACCTCAATGGGTTTATATAGAGAATTTTTGGGACGATTTGGGGGGGGGGGGGAACAAGAAGGATTTTCTGGAATTTCGCTGGAAAAATTTAAAATCCTCAACGAATGAGGTTGGCCAGCAAAGGGATTGGTACGAGATTGTACAATTTTCCCAAATTGAGAATGAATTAGGAAAATCTGGCCATGATTTAAAGGATTTTAGAGATTAGGCTAAAAAGATGAATTAATTAAATTAATCACCCGAGCCTCTTTAAACTTAAAATATTTTGAAATAATTATCATGTTTAACACATAATTACCTCACTTAGAAATTATGAAATTAATTATTCAATTAACTCTCGTTTTGAATTAATTTGGAGGAAAATCAAGCGTTTAATTTTAAAAGGGTTTTCTTATGAAATTAAACTCTAAAATAATTCTTTAAGTAAACTTATATAAATTTCACGTAATTAAACATGAAAGATATAAATTATTACTCAGAACTATTATAAAGCTTATTTGGAAAATGTTTTATCCCTTTTTATAAAATAATTATTTCAAAACATTATTTAAAATTCAAAGAGGCTCAAAATTAATTCGTAATGTGGCAGGTAAAAATTGGGTGTCAACAATATCCATTCTGGATCCCAACCAATATAAAAATATCTGATGTCAATACTTTTACAGCACTTATAATTCTGCATTTTTACTTAACTGCTTATCTGTGCATAGCAGTCGACTGATACCTTCAGACAGTCAACTCAGAAAATGAAAAACAGCAATTGACCCCCCTCCCTCTTGCACTTTCAATTGGCATCAGAGCAAGAACTCACATATAATTGCTTAATCGCAAGTGAGAAAAGATCATGACAAACTAACTTGTTGTTGAAGCCCTATTCCAAGAAAGAACCTCTCAGACATGGCCATCATATTTCAATGGTAAGCATTTCTTCCATTAAAAAATCAGAATGGAGACTTTTATCAAGTCTTATGATGTGAAAGTATGGAGAGTCACTAAACTTAGTGATATTCCTATTACCAAGCCAAAGAAGGATGTCAAAAATATGAAAAGTGGTGGAACATCAACTGAAGTAATTCCATCTCTTGAGAATTACACTGATGAACAGATGGAGATCATTCAGATAAATCCCAAAGTAAAAAATGTGCTCTACAATGCCATCAGTGAAAAAGAGTATCAAAAGATATCTTGATGTGAAACTGTCAAAGAAATATGGGATAAACTGAAAGTAACTTATAAAGGAACTGACAAAGTTAAGCAAACTATCATCAGCTTGCTAGTATATGAATATGAACTTTTTTAGATAAAGGAGAGAGAATTAATTAAAAACATATTTGCTAGATTTAGTAAAATCATTGGAGAACTCAAAGCATCTGAGAAAACATATCTTGTCAGTGATCAGATCACTAGAATTCTTAGAAGTCTGCCTTCTCAATGGCATGCTTAGATTATCGTTATTGAAAGCTTGAATCTCAACAATCTCACTTATGATGAATTAAGGAGAGATCTCATTGCATTTGAGAAGATTCATCTGAACAAACGAGGATAAGAATACAACAGGAAGAAGACTGTAGCATTCAAAGCAATAAAGGATATCAAGAAAGATGAAAAAGAAGAAATTGAAGAAGATGAAATTACTTTAATTATCATATCAGTCGTGCAGTCATTCAGAAGATCGAGAAATCAAAGAAGAGCTAAGTAAAACTTCTCCAAAGAAAAATAAGTTACTGAATTTAACAAAAATAATAGTAAGTACTACAATTGTAAAAAGTATAGACACATTGTAAGCGATTTCCCAGAAGCAAAAAAAAAAAAGATATCCCAAAGAAAATCTAAGAAATAGGAATAATCGAGCTTTCAGCAGCTGGGGTGATAAAGAAATATCTGAGCAGGAAAATAATGATGTCGAAGATATATGTTTCATGGCAATTGAAGAAATAAGTGAGATAAGATCTAATTTATGTTCAAATTGTGGAGATTTGCAAAAATTTCAAGATCATGCCATAACTTACTTGAACAGAGTTTTTAATGACTTCAAAACTCTACAAAGAGAAAAGAAAGACTGGGAAGTTAAATTAGAAGTTTGTGAAATTGAAAAAGATTTTCTTTAAGAAGAAATGAACGAATTAAAAATTCAAATCAATAGTTTTCAAAAATCTCTCAGTTATAGTGTTGTCAGGTCAAATCAGTCGACTCCTTCTAATAAGTCAACTGATAAAAAAACTGACAGTGATAAATGTATTACCAACAAGAACTATTTTAGTGGATCCAAGCAGTCAACTGATGCTAGATCATACAGAAATAGATCCAGTAGTGGTAAGTCAACTCGAATGATTGTCACTGAAAAATACTTTTTTCATGCTTGTCATTACTGTGGTAAATCTGGTCATAAGTATTATAATTGCAGGTTTTGATCTATCACCTCTTCTAAATGAGTTTGAAGATCTAAGTCTGAACAAATCAAACCAACAGCTAACCCCAAAGGACCCAAGAAAACTTGGGTATCTAAAAGAAATTAATGAATCTGTTTTGAAGGAACACCACTCAAAATCAAAAGAAAAATGATATCTTGATAGTGCGTGTTCAAATCACATGATCGACAATAAAAACTTATTTAAATCTGTTGCAAACTTTGATGGAGGAAACATTTGATTTGGAGATAACTCCAAAGCAAAAGTAATAGGGATTGGTACAATTTATTTAAATGAATCATGTGAAATTACTAATGTTTACTTAGTGAAGAACTTGAACTACAACTTGTTGAGTATCAGTCAGCTATGTGATGTGGATCTTGAGGTAAGATTCAGAAAGACAGATTGCATAATAGAAGACATTACTGAAAAAGCTTTACTTTTAGGAAACAGAGATAGAAACGTATATGTTCTTAATTCTGTCAAAAGATCAAATGAACACATCTGTTTAGCATCCATCTCAGAAGATCCTTGGTATGGCATAAGAAACTTGGTCATGTTAGCATGTAACTCATAGAGAAATTTGTTAAACACGAACTTGTTCTTGGGCTGTCCAAACTAGACTACAAGAAGAATCACATTTGTGATGCCTGTCAACTTGATAAGCAAACTAGAAACTCTTTTTCTGTAAAAGATATTATATCTACTTCTACACTGTTGTAACTACTTCACATGGACCTTTTTGGTCCTACTAGAACTGCAAGCATTGGAGAAAAAAAGATACGCTTTCGTTACTATTGATGACTTTTCTCATTTTACATGGGTTATATTTTTATCTAACAAAGGTGATACCTTGAAAAACTTTGAGTATTTCTGTGAACGAGTACAAAGGGACAAAGACTATTTTATCACCTCCATAAAAAATGATCATGGAGAAAAATTTAAAAATAAGATTTTTGAAGTCTTCTGCAATGAACAAGAATATACTCACAACTTCTCATCACCTAGATCCCCTCAATAAAATGGTGTTGTTGAACGGAGAAACAGAACTCTTCAAGATATGATATGTACCATGATATATGAGCATTTCCTTCCGCATCATTTTTGGGTAGAAGCAGTACGTACTGCATGGCACATTTTTAACAGGTACATGATCAGACTAATACTGAAGAAAACTCCATATGAATTATGAAATGGTAAGAAGTCTAACATTGGATATCTTCACCAATTTGGGTGCAAGTTCTTTGTGCATAATAATGGTAAGAACAATATTAATAAGTTTGATACTCAAAGCGTCAAAGGTATATTTCTTGGCTATTCAAGCACTAGCAGATTTTATAGAGTTTTTAATAAACGTACTTCATGCATTAAAAAATTCATTCATATTATTTTTGATGATACGAATCATATTATTGAGAAAAATTATAGCTCAGATGATGAAGAAGAACACGTCCTTGAAACTAGTGTGTCTTCATCCAAGAAAGTCGATTGTCCAGTCAAGTCAACTGAAGAATAAAAAGATCAATTTGCTATTGAATCAGTACCAAATGAATGAAAAAGTGAATCTGACTACCCAAAGAAGTTTATCATTGGTGACCCAAAGAAAGGAATCAAAACTAGATCTTTAAGCAAAAATAAAGTCAATGTGATACTCATTTCTCAATTCAAGTCAAAAAAATTGATGAAACCCTAAACGACAGTCACTGGGTAAAAGTTATGCAAAATAATTAGACAAATTTGAGAAAAGTAAAGTCTGAACACTTGTTCCTATACCTGAAAAGGCTTCAATCATTGAAACCAAGTGGGTCTTCAGAAAAAAACTCAATGAAGCTGGAGAAGTGTTTCGCAACAAAGCTCGATTAGTAGCTCAAGGATACTCTTAACAAGAAGGAGTCGACTACGATGAAACGATGAAACATTTACTCCTGTTGTAAGGTTAGAATCTATTCGTCTCCTACTTGCATATGTATCTCATAAAGGTTTTAAGTTATTTCAAATGAATGTCAAAAGCGCATTTCTAAATGGCTTTATTGAAGAACACGTTTTTGTCAAACAACCTCCAGGTTTTGAGAATTCAAAATATCCTTATCATGTTTTTAAACTATCAAAAATTTTGTATGAACTTAAGCAAGCTCCCAGGGCTTGATATGATCGTCTGAGCAATTTTTTAATCGATCATAGTTTTTCTAGACAAAAATTGACACTACCCTTTTTATCAAAAGAACCTCCTTTGGTAATCTTATTATTCAAATTTATGTTGATGATATTATATTTAGAAGTACTAATGCTGATTTGTGCAAGAAATTTTCTGACTTAATGCAAAGTGAATTTGAAATGAGCATGGTGGGTGAGTTGACCTTCTCTTTGTGGTTGTAAATTCGTCAGTCAATTGAACGTATTTTCATCAGTCAAAGTAATTATACTAAAGAACTTATTTAAAAATTTGGAATGAGTGAAGCCAAATCCCTGGGAACTCCAATGAGTCCCATTTGCAACCTTGATGCTGGTGAAGATGGTAAGTCAGTTTATGAAATAAGATATCGTAGTATGATTGGATCTTTGCTTTATCTCACTTTCAGTCGATCGAATATCATGTTTAGTGTATGCAAATACGCAAGGTTTCAGTTAGCTCCTAAGGAATCTTATTTATCTGATGTTAAGCGTGTTATTCGATATCTCGTGGGTACTATATTTTATGGCGTATGATATCCTAGCAAAAGTGACTTTATGCTTAAAGAATTTTCAAATGCACATTTTGCAGGTAACAAAAATGATAGAAAAAACACAAGTGAAACTTGTCAACCTCTAGGAAAGGCTCTTATTTTCTAGAACAACAAGAAATAAAATTATGTTTTTATCTCTACCACTAAATCTGAATATATCTCTATTGGTGTTTGTTGTGCTCAAATTCTTTGGATGATTCACCAATTAAGTGATTATTAATTATTTTTTAAATCTGTGTCTATTATGTGTGATAATTTTAGTGTTATTCGTTTAATAAAAAAATATGTGCATCATTCTAGGGCTAAGCACATTGATATCAAGCATTATTTTATTAGAGATAATATTTTAAATGATGATATTGAACTATCTTTTGTGAGCACTAATTTTTCCATGACTCAACCTACACTGTGCGGGTTCCTACTCTAATGCACCTAGATAGACGAACTCTTACCACCCGTCCAACAGGTAAATGCGGAAAAACTCAAGTGTAACCATAAAATCCTCCCTTTTGATGCATAAAAACCTTTACAACATTTTATTTCAGGAAAACCCCTTTAAGATGAATACAATAAAGCAGTTTTACGACTTTAAATCACCCTCCCTAGGATCTAGTCTAAACCGATACAAGAGCTACTACAAGATTTATGCAAAAAATACAAAAGAGACACAACTTTTATCATAAAATCGAAGGACAGAAGCAGCGGGAGATCACAATCGTCATGTACCTATGATACATCACCAACCCTACAACCAAACTATACCAAAAAGGTATAGCAAGAGTAGAATCAGTACAAATACACGTACTGGTAGGCATCATCGATCGACCAAAATCCACTCCTACCATCATATAAGAAAATTAGGGAAAGCATGAAAATAACCAATATAGTTCCATCCTCCAACATCCTTCTTTATCCAACCCAACATCGCGTCACCCTTCTAACTACAATCCAAACCTCAACCCTTTGTATTCCTTCTGCTACTAACTCCCTCATTCTCAAGACTTCCGAGTCACACTAACCTTAAACTTTCTAAGTCACCTTAACCCTAGACTTTTCAAGTCACATTAGCCCTAGACTTTTCAAGTCACCTTAGCCCTAGACTTTCTAAGTCACCTTAGCCTTAACCCAACCACTAAGTCCAACCCTGACTACCTCTCCATTATCCTAGTCAACCTCATGACTATGCATCCAGAAACAACTCAGTCACTGTCAATCCAGACCCACTACCCTCATGGTGCTACTCGAGAGTATCTGGATCTCGCTAGGGTCCCTAGACAATTCCCCCAATGTGACAATACCAGCTGGTAATGTATTGCCCGACCCTCAGTCATTCCCCTAGCTTATCAACCACATGAGATCCACCTTTATAACCGTGACCAACAATCAGTGACACAAGAAACATTTATTTTATGCAGTCCGGACCCTCCCTGGGATCCCCTCTAAACAACATCTAAGTGTTAAACATGCAACCCAATCTACACCAAGACCAAACTCACAGATCAATAATAATAATCCGGTCTCTCAAAGACCATAAGAAAATATCACAATTAGTATACCCGTACCAGGCATAGTACCCGAGCCAATCGAATATCACATAAATCCACAGTCACAAACAATGAACAATCAACACTTGTAAACCAATAAGCAATAACACCTAGATCATTTCACAAGACTGAAAACAGGACTCTTAGACATTCCTAATCATTCCCTAAACATGAAACACATACCATACTTAGACCAGAGTACACAAACATACAATGCATACAAGAATCAATAACCATCATCTACCCGTTCCCCGGGTATATAACTTAGCCCTGACTCTCGTTCGAAGACTAAATCTCGTCCACCCTTTGTTAACACATCTTAGTAATCAATTTGATTCCGAACCTTTCCGAAGTTGGTTACAAAATAGGAAACCACCCCTTAACCTTGGTGATTCAGACACTCCTTATTATTTTACTCATATGCCCGAACCTTATCTAAGAATTATTCCATTTTTATTACCCATTTAGTTATCCAAGAATTCTCTGATTTTTCGAACCTTCTCGACATCCAAGTCCCCGAAGTCCCATCATCTCACCATACCAAGACAACATGAACAGCCCCAAATATATTTTATCCTCCCACCATTCAATCCAATCGATTCCTAGTTCACACATAACCAACACCGAATTCACCAGACTCCGTGCTCGGAGGCCTAATCATAGATTCTCCTTCTCAACTATACAATAAGTACAAATGTAAACAGGTCTATCTACTCAAAAGTCAAAACCTAGCCTACCTGGACACCAAGACTGTGAAGGTGTTCCCGGCTGAATGACGATCCTAGAATTCGTTGTTTCATGTCCCTTCAGCCATATTCCCTCCTCCTCATGGCTCCCACGTCTTGGAGAAGCTTAGGAGAGTTTTTGGAGAGACCCTCATATGTTTCCCAACTGAGGAGGAGAAATCTTTAAAATTCCGTTCTGAGGCTACTTCCTCCCGTCATTCTGCTATAGTGGATGGCCTTTCACCATAGTGATTCTGCTATAGCGGATAAAATATCGCTATAACAGAGTGACGTCAGCTCGAATGATTTCCAAAAATCTAAAAAAATTCATCACGTCACCGCACTTTATACCAAAAATATTTTAAATTATTCCTGAAATTTCGCGATGTCGTAGTTTCTGAAATAACGATAGATCCGATCATTATAAATTTTTAATTAACTGATATTTTTACTAAGCCTTTGTTTGAAGAAAGATTTTATACTCTTAAAGAATCTCTTGGCATTATTTCAAAAAAAATTAGATCTTTCCTTGATGTGTTTCCTTATTTTGTAATTGAACTTGCGCCCATAAAATCATCTATATTGTAGTTTGCTCTACCCTCTATACTTATTTTCCTTTTTGATTGATATCAAAGGGGGAGAATAATAGAAGCAAGGGGAGCAGTCAACTATCGTTTAACTAGAAGCAAGTCAATGATACAGGGGGAGAAGATGTAGACATCTTTTTAAAAGAAAAGTTGACTACATTTACAATCCTAAAAATTGTCATCATCAAAAAGGGAGAGATTGATAGTGTTCTGATTTTAATGAATGACAATTTTACCTTGTAAAAATTTACCCAAAGATGTTGATTCAAGATATTCTACTTACCATAAAAAGAGTAAGTACCAAGAAGGAAAGGAAAGAATTACCCAAGAGGAAGGAAAAAAATCAAGTACCAAGCAGGAAAGGAAAATATCAAGGAGCATTACTCAAAAAGGAAGAAAAATCAAGTACCAAACAAGAAGCAATAAAAAGAGATTTATTCTCAAGAGGGAAGGGAAAATAAGAAAACAATTATGAAGATTCTCAAGGATCAAAATACTATGGAAAGAATAAGAAGATTGATTCATCTAAATAAATTAGACTGACTCTAATTTTGAGATCAGTACCAAGCACCTATTCAAGACCTTACCAAAGGAAAGAAGATATTATCTTTCATGATTCAAGGAAGCAGAAGATTGATTCATCTAAGTAAAATTAGATTGACTCTAATTTTAGAAGAAAAATAAGGAAAGGGATCATCAAGACTTTCATGGAAATTCGAATTTCCTTGAAACCTCAAGGCATTTGGAAAGAAGCAGTAATACTCCTCTATTTATGAACTCAAGTATCAAGCATTGAGTAGGGACTCTTATTATTAAAGGACCTGTTATGAAAAAGAAATATTTCAAGCTTAAATCAAGGAACTACTGGACATCCTATCAAGCACAGAAAAGGAAGCAAGATCAACGAATTTAAAGAGTCAAGGATTGACTCCTTATTCTTGGAAATAGGATCTCTCATATCTTTTTTCAAAAATCAAATCTCTTGGGTTGCTTCTTCACAAAAGCTCTTCACCAACGGCTACTTTATCCTCTATAAAATTCTTTGAAGATTGAAGAAGAAAAACATACAAACCATCTTTACCATCTCAAGTTCGTTGCTCTACTTTTATTAAGCATTATTTTACCTTGTGTTTTACTATGTACTGAAAAAAAGAGGAGAGAAAAAATATAGTTGGTGAGACATTGTATCTAAAGAGAAAAAGAAGAAAAAAAGATTGAGTGTAGACGTAGGAGCTATACTCTCAAAGCTTATACGAAATTAAAACCACCAAAGAACTAGTAGAGAACACCCTTGCAACTCAAGAAAACTGGACTAAGATCTATTCTGAATCCCAACCAGTATAAAAATATTTGGTGTTAATTATTTTTACAACACTTATAATTCTGCACTTTTACTTAACTGCTTATCTGTGCATAGCAGTTGACTGACCCCTTCAGACAGTCGACTCAGAAAATGAAAAACAACAATTCACTTCCCCCCCCCCCCCCCCCTCTTGCACTTTCACCATTAACAGAAGTTGAGTAAGCAAAATCAAATGCACAATTTTTTTAAAGAAAAAATCTGTGTCTGACCAGAAATCTTCTAAATATTGATTCTTTACATACCATTCACTGAAAAACTGAAACAACAAGCTCAAAAATTAAACTATGAAGTACCACTAAAAGCAAAAGAAAACAACAATTAGTACCATCAAATTGTTCTTTAAAGAAGATCTCAGAGAATGAAGATGTGATAAGTGTGAACAGTAATTTGAAGGATTTGAAGATGGGTCGATTTTTAAAGATGGATGAATTTCTTGTTAATGTGTATTAGGTGTATAGCCAAGTAAACTATTTTTCATGTAATCTGCTTATGTGGACTGGACAGATGACATTTTTTTTTCACGTGGGCTGTCTGGTGGCATTCTGTTATAGTGAAGGGTAGAAGTGAGCCAATTATAGTTGGATGAGAGGGGTAGTTTTGAGATAAAAAATAAATGAAGAGTATATTTGCTCCATTTTGAATAGTTCAAAGGTAGTTTTGTCCCTTTTCCCTATTGGTTAATATGTAACAAAACAAAGTTAGGTGATTTTGATGGAAAAAAATAAATTAGATCATTAATGAGATTTACCCCTATTTAAATACCTAAACATATAATAACTACACTTAGGAGTTGTTTGATAATTGGTTAGAGTTATGCATGATTAGTTACGAGAAAATCTATATATTATTTTGTGCAGGGATTAGTTATGTCGCATTTAGTTATTCATATATTATTTATTCCACCTATAATTCTCCATAAAATAATACATAAATTCATTCATAACTTATCTATATATTAATTATGTGAGTTTCTAAATTACAAATCAAAAACTATTAATTTTATACATGAATAACTTAATTTTTAATTAGCTATCAAACATAATATTACTTATATAAAATTTAAGACATGCATAATTCATCTCTCAATCAACTGCCCAACAATCCCTTAAAGAATAATCAAGAAGGAATGCGAGCATTGAGAATTAAAACGAAGAAAGGTAGCCTAACTTTTTGAATATGGTTAGTTAGGTATGCCACATACTTGTAATTGAAAGCTTAACTATACTTATCGTAAAGAGTCCACCAAATCTGATAATGTCAGATTCTTTTTTATTTTTATATTTGATATTTATTTTGAAATTTCAATTAATTTATATTTGCATCGCATAAGATTTGTTAAATGAAAACGTATATTATCATTCATATAATTTGAACTCAAAATATTTGATTGAAAGTGAAGGAATTTTGTTCATCTCATATATGGTTACTCAAGTATTGAGAAGATCCTACTAAAGTCACTTTTGAATATTTCTTCTCTTATATGATCATTCAAGTATTGAGAGATTCTATTGAAGTCACTTTTGAATCTTTCTTCCTTAAATGGTCATTCAAGTATTCGAAAAAATTCCACTAAAATTATTTTTAATTTTTTTCCTATAAATTCATCCAACTATAACTAAAAAATCTTAGTTGGCATGACATGTCATATTAATTTTTTATTTTTTTTATGCCATCTAGGATTCTAACTAATTTTGGATACAAAAATATTAAATCTAACCGTTTAGTTTTAAGTATATATCAATTTAAGTCCTAAATTATTTTTGAAATGAAGTCTTATTATCCTAAGTCCTAACGAGGATAATTTTTGGTGCAATTACTAATTAATTTGAGTATAAAAATGAAATTTAATTATCTAATTTTATATATATCAATCAAAAATGCTAATTGAAAAAAAAAATATTAATGACTCACTCGTATCTCCGATCTGATATGAAATGAATCAAAATTTTGATGTACTGCAAAGAAGTAACTTGCTTTTATGTGTATTATATAAAATTTTAGGACTCCTGTAAATTAATTACTGTATTTATTTTAAAAAAATATAATTTTATTTGTAATAATTTTTGTTCAAGCATCTAAGAGATGAATTAATTGGTTTGTAGGGATATAAAAATTCACTCTCAAAATTAACAAGGACATTTATTTTCTATATTCAAATTAATTAGTAATGCTCCAAAAATCATCCTTCTTAAGATAGTAAGACTTCATTTCAAAATAATTTAGGACTTAAATTGACATATATTTAAAACTAAACGGCTAGTTTTAATATTCTTGTATCCAAAATTAGTCTAGGATTCTACATGGCATAAAAAATAAGAAATTAATATGACATGTCATGTCAACTAAGATTTTTTAGTTATAATTGGATGATTTTATAAGAAAAAAATTCAAAAATAATTTTAATGAATTTTTTTGAATACTTAAATAACCATTTAGGGAAGAAAGGTTCAAAAGTGACTTTAGTGGAATCTCTCAATACTTGAACGACCATATAAGGAAAGAAATATTCAAAAATGACTTTGGTGGAATCTTCTCAATACTTGAGTGATCATATAAGACATTACCTCTGAAATCTTAGGTAACGTATAATTTGTTCTATTTTGACGTATGAATGGGAGGGTTCACACCAATGTGAACCGGAGAAAATGGTCATATCCCCCTCTATGAAGACTTGTTGTTTAGTGATATAAAATTACCATTGGAGTGAGCCGTGGGTTTTCTTTTCTTACTTGATTTTGAGAAACATAGGAATTTTATCTTTTTGTTTCTTTCTAATGTTTTCTTTTCAAAAATTTACTCTTGACAAATCTCCATCGATACACATATCGGTCTTTAATAACGATAATAATAATAACAAATCAGTATAATGTTATGAGTGAAATCTGAATAAGATAGTGTGTATACAAATTTTATATTTATTTTGAAAATTAATGAAGTTGTTTTTGATAGAATTTCGATTCAAAGAAAAGCACACCAAGATAATTCAAGAAGAAAAAAAAAGTGAAGAGGCCACTATAAAATACTAAAAATAGTAGGAAGAAACATTTTGAAAAGAAGGAACGATAACTCCAAATTAATATTATAATCGAGATACAACAAATATCATATAGAAATAGAAATCAAAGACCAAGACATTACAAGAGCATTACTGTGACTACTAGAATGGAAGAGTAAGTGAAACAACACTCCTCCCACTAATTACTAACTTTTTGCTTTAATTTGTGTCTTTCATAACCTCTTATCTAAAGGTCATATCCTCGATAAACTAAAGTTGAGTCATATACGATCTAATTACCTCTATTTAATACTTTTTAGTCTATCCAGTGACGTAGTTACATAGACCCAAAAGTGGTCATTTAAACTTTTTCATTAAAAAATTATATTATATATTTTTAAAAAAAATATTATGTATATAAATCAAAAATAACTTTTTAGAGATATACACTAATTTTTAGATATCCTTAGCAAACTTCCTAGCTTTATCGTTGAGTCTACCTCATGTATCCTAGAACCAACCGTCCATAGTCAATCTTCTATACTTCCGTCTGGCTATCCGTGCATCTCTTCTTTATATTTCAATCTTTTTTCCCGCATCTTACCTTTCACTAAAATTGTTTTCGCCTTATTTCGAATATTTTTATTTCTAGTCATATATCTTTTAGTATATTCACATATTTATCTCAACCACGCTGTATGAGTGTTTATCTTGTTAAAATATATCGGAACTTTTGAGCCATGGTTACTCATTTGTGCAATTAACTTGAAAATGAATTAAGATTTTCTAATTGATGAGAAATTTTATTTGGTTTGAACTCATATTCGAAACTTTGATACCATTTTTTTTCCCATCACCATTAAATCTAAAGGCCACCAAGACTCAAGGTACAACGCATCCAACCAATCATAAACATTGGGCAAACATAGTAAATATTCCACAATATTGCTGACTACTCTTTTGCTTCAAAATTTAATACTATCCAGAACTGATGAACCCAGCTCATCAAATTTGTATACTCTGTTCTTGCTTTTTAATATTTAAATTAAACAATAATAATAACAATAATAATAAATAAAAGAAGATAAAAAAGAAAAAAAGATTTACATTTTCTACTTTGCCGGTAACGTCTCGGGTCTCCACAGAAAATCGGGTGACCCGAAACCAAGATCCGAATGATCAAATAATCCATCTATCGCTACGTATTCACAAACACTATCATTATAATCCACCAAATCAGCGATTCCCAATTCAAACGAATCGTAATTCGGAATTCGCTCTTCCAGTTCCCATAAATCCGATGAGACTCCGATCAACTCAGTTTCCACCGCCGACGACGGCGGCGGAGGAAGTCCAAGCTCGTCGTCCGACGCCTCCAGAAGATAACCTAACTCCGGCTGAGAATCATCGGAATCCGCCGTCAAATCCACCACTTCCGTCACCGTCGCCGGTGATGGCAAAGTTGTAATTTCTTCTTCGAAGCTCTTCATGAACGAGTCGAAATCGTGACTCGTAGTGCAAAACTCGGAGTTGTCGTCGTCGACGTCGAGATCGTCTAAGAGATTTTGCTTGAGTTTCTTCACTTCCGGTGAGTTAAATTCTGACTCGTCCGAGTTAACTCGGACTCGCTTCTTTCTACTCATCATGTTTTCCATATATATTGAAAGAGAGAGATTTTAGAACGCGTGTAATACACGTGCTTGTAACGTTCAGGATTTGGAATTGCGAAAAAGCTAAGTGAGGAGAGAGGGAAGATGAAGGGTTCGTTTATATAGTGGAGACAATGAGGAGAGAGAGAGTAAGTAATGATGTGACGTCGGCGCGTGGGTGGGAATTACTTGTTGGGGGCAATTATGGTCATCTCTAGATTTTCGATTTTTTTTTTTTTGTTAAAAGATGCTCCTCGTCCTCCCATTTCAATAAGAATGATCTGTAATTTAATTTGATACGAAATTTAAAAAAATAAATTTTTTTAAAATTTTAAAATTTTAAATTAAAAATATATTAAAATATTATGTAATTTTATATTTTTACCTATACAAAGTTAAAATTAAAGAGTTATTAAAAAGAAAAAGAATCATTCTTGAAATTAAAGAGTTACTAAAAAAAAAAGGAAAGAATTACGTATTTTTTTAAAACGAAACAAAAAAAATAGATAATTTTTTTTAAAACGGAGAGAGTAATATAATATTGAAACGTTATGTTTAAACGTGTTGGTAGTGTGTTATTGAAGAAAGTGGTGGGGTAGGGGAATTGAGAATAGAATAATATTCCGTGATTAGCTGGTTTTTGATTTCAGACTTGGAGTACGGAAATGTGTCATATGGGTCTACTTGGGTTTAGTCAATTAAGTCCCCCTCTCTCTTGGCAGCCTTTTGGTTGTTTTGTGAATGCACTAGACTCAACTTGAATATCAATTTTACATTATTTCAACAATAACAGAAACAATAGCATTTTTTAGTGAAGGGTATCAATTGACACCTCTTCTACATGGTTCTAGACTTCTAGTTCCTAGATTATTCTGCATCATCCAAGGATATATTTTGACGCCGACATATTGAAAAGGTTTTATCGGAGTAGTTTTTGTGTAATTAGTAAAATTGTTCTCATGTGATCAAAGATTTATAGATTAAGTAAGATGTAAAAATAGTCTTTTATAGAAATACAGAGTAAAACTGTATATAACAGATCTAACTTAGTTTGAGAAGCGAGACTGAGATGGTTTGGACATATGAAAAGGAGATGCACAGATGTTCCTGGGAGGAGGTGCGAGAAGTTGGATATAGTGAATACGAGGAGAGGTAAAGGTAAACTGAATTGAAGAGATGATTAGATATGACATGATGCAGTTTCAGCTTACCGATGACATGTCCTTACATAGGCAGGTGTGAAGGTCGCAAATTAGGATAAAATATTAGTAGGTAATGGAGTGTTGTCTTGTCTTGTTTTTCGACGGATTTAGGCTTAGTAGTGTTTGTCGTAGTATTAGTCTTATTCTTGTAGTAACTTTTGATTTCCATAATCGTCTGTTTTTTGTGATGTTTTGATTATTGCACTATTTTGTTGTTATTACTACTTTCTTATTAGTTGTTACTATATTTTTTTCATTGTCATTTTTCCTTTTCACACCAACTTTGTCTTGTTGTACTCGAGTTGAGGGTCCTCTGGAAATAGTCTTTCCACCTTCACGAGTTAGGAATAAAATTTACATACACTCTACCCTCTCCAAATCTCACTTGTAAAATTTATATTGTTGTAGGACTGCAACGTGAATAAATAATAGAACAATATAAATAATGAAAATTCATAAAATTGATTTTAATTTATTTGAAATCAAGGCGTAATTGCAATTACTTGTATTCTCCTTGGAATGATTCAACTCATTTTATTTTTTTTCCATTTTTAGTGAGTCATTTAGGTATTAGGTCCGTGACAGTCATGTTCTAGAGAAAAGATAAATTGCAGTCTCTCCAAATTTTAAATTCATCTTTTCATACTAGTGTCAACTGAATTTGATGTTTATTTGGTATAAATACATGAGAAAATTAGGAGATCTATCAGTAACTTTATGTAAAAGTAAATTTTCATATTTAAAGTTCTAATCGATTATTTTACCAACCCTTCCATTCTCTTGTAGTAACAAGTGAACAACTAACAACCACCACCATCTTTGGTAATGTTAGGCTCAAATTGCCACCTGTTATTTTTAGATTTTTTTGGGTAACTTGATAGTTATGATAGAGTTAGAAATTCTAATAAGCTAAGGAATTCAGGAATATGTAAGATGTAACTTAAATTCAAATTTGCTGTCTAAAAACATTGAGTCATATTTATCACTAAACTAGAATTATATTAAGAAGGCCTAATAAGTTTTCTTACCGCCCCCCACCCCCCTCTCTTTCTAATTTTTTTTTAAAAATTTTGTATTAAATATATATAAACGCTTTTAGGAAAATCTTTTCTACTTGCATATCGAACATAAGAAAATAAGATTTAAAAAAAAAATTGTGGTGGTGGTGGGGGGGGGGGGAGAAAAAAGATTTAATTTTATTTTAATTTTTTTTTTTTTTTTTAAAAGTTTAGGGGGAGGGGGTTTGGGGTACTAGGTAGAGGATGAGATGGGGTAAGAAATTATTATTTTTTTAAAAGAAAAAAAATCTTTTTCTCTTCTTTGATTGCTAAATTCTTAGCATTTAATTTTTTACTTTCGACCAAAAAAAATATTAAATATTTTTTTGACTATATATATCTATGTGTATACCATATCAGCAGAAAATTTCACATGTACGCATGTGTGGCATACGAGGGGTATTTTTAAATTCACTTAATGTAGATGGGTGTTTTTAAGGCTGTCAATAGTTCGGGGATTAAAGTAATAATTTACGCCAAATTTAAGGATGTTTTCAATACTTATCTCTAAGAGATATAATAGTCAAAGAAGCTGAGAGAGATATTTTATTGTTCTCCACACCGAGGAGGTACGAATGAACTTATTTAGCCTCTTACTTAGATACTTTTCAACAAGTGGTTGGCAAGCTA
Organism: Jaltomata sinuosa; assembly: GCA_003996215.1. NCBI lineage: Eukaryota > Viridiplantae > Streptophyta > Magnoliopsida > Solanales > Solanaceae > Jaltomata > Jaltomata sinuosa. The sequence continues at coordinate 125,243 of QJPP01000540.1, forward strand.
CCTGCTTGATCACCCGCTTGCAAAAGCTGCTATAAGATTTTTTATGAAGCTGCTTGCAAATTGTCTGTTTGAGCTATTTGCAAAATTACTTGCTTGAGTTACTTGCAAGATGTTTGTTGATTATAAATCTAAAAAAAAATTGCAAAACTTTTCAAGAAATTGTTTGCAAATTGTCTATTTAAGCTACTTACAAATTGCTTGAGTTACTTGCAAGATGTTTACTTGCTTATAAATCTAAAAAAAAATTGCAAAACTTTTCAAGAAATTGTTTGCAAATTGTCTATTTAAGCTACTTACAAATTGTCTGTTAAAAAATTGTTGCAAAACTTTTCAGAAATTACTTGCTTGAGTTACTTGCAAGATGTTTGCAAAACTTTTCAAGAAATTGTTTGCAAATTGTCTATTTAAGCTACTTACAAATTGTCTGTTAAAAAATTGTTGCAAAACTTTTCAGAAATTACTTGCTTGAGTTACTTGCAAGATGTTTGCTTGATTATAAATCTAAAAAAAAATTGCAAAACTTTTCAAGAAATTGTTTGCAAATTGTCTATTTAAGCTACTTACAAATTGTCTGTTAAAAAATTGTTGCAAAACTTTTCAGAAAACTATTTACAAGCTTCTTTAAAAATCTGTAAAAGTAACTCAAATAGACATTCACAATATAGCGTTTATAACATCTTACTTATTCTTTTTCAATTTTCACACTATAATATTTTGACGAACCATATAGTACGGTTGACAACATAATAGATTTAAAAAAAATCTTAAATTTATTTGTCACATGAATTATGATTTTATTTTAATCAACTAAATTTAGGATATTTATTTTGGTTAAAGTATTCCGTAATCCGTTTGTCTTTGTCTTACCTAACGGCTAACAGGGCTGACATAAAACATTTCTTAAAGTCAAATTCATTCATCTCTTGCTAATTAAGGTTGTTGACAAAAAAAATTAGGTTTTCCATTCTAGAACTTTAAAATAAAAATATCACGTTGAATTAGATTTACCCAATGTTTTTATAATCTTTGTTTTCATGTATAATCGTCTTAGCGTAAATCTAGCATTTGCTCATTCAACATGCTCTCGTTCGTCGTTTTAGTCCGTTTGGCCAAATTTATTTTTTTGTCAAAAACGCTTATTTTATTTTAAAGTGTTTATTTTTAAAAAGTAAGGTGTTTGGTCAAGTTTTTGTAGAAAAAATAAATAGGAGTAGAAGTTGTTTTTCAGAAGCAAAAAAAATTAAAAAACCTAAAAAATATTTTCTTGAAAAACATTTGCACTTTTAAAAAGCTTGATCAAATGCTAATTATTGCTCAAAAGTGTTTTTTAATTTATTGGTCAAACACGAATTAATTTCACTAAAAATACCTTTTTGAAAAGTATTTTTTTTTTAAAAAAATAAATTAATTTTAGAAGTTTGGCCAAACATGTAGAAAACTTCCCAAATGCTACTTTAGCTCTAAGATCTATTTTTTTAATTATTTAATTATACATAATAATATTTTCAACAATTAAAAGATATTTTTATTATTCTAACAAATATTACGTTTAACTTAATTTTCGTGCATTCCACTCTTCAAAAAAGAAATGTAAATATCAAACCAGATTACGGAAAGTGGAGTTCAACCAATATCCCTAAAGAACATAAAAGTAAAATAGTTGAAAATTTCCAATTAGAAAAGGTATATTTGCATAAAATCGTGGAGAAAGCTAAAGGATATTCTAATAAATATTTCGTTTAACTTATAATTTTCGTGCATTCCACTCTTCTAGAAATAGTGAACCAGATTACCGAAAGTGAAATGGGTATTTCTTCAACTTTACCTAAATTAAAGAACACAAAAGTAAAGGGATAATCCATATTCCCCTTATATCTTTAACTTTGCCACATTCTTAAAAAGCAATGATAAGTTAACTAAATATAGAAAAATAAATAGTACTTAGTAATTAAGGTAAAATAAATATAAAAAATAAATTATTTATTAATTTTTTAAATTGGATAAATTAAAGTAAATATTTATTTTTACTAAAATAAATAAGTAAAAATGAACGGAGTAAAAAATCTATGTCCTCATTTCTCAAAAGGACCTTAGCTTTGAGAATATCCTAGTACTCTCTTGAACAACTTTTAAGTAGTATTATTACACCATTTCTCGGCTAACCCTCATTTTTTTCATTCACCAATCTTGAGTCGCCACGTATCAATTTTACTTAATTTTATCATTTTTATTTTTAGTTTACTTATTTTTTCTTGTCAAGAGAGAGGATATTAATATCATTTAAAAATTATTCAAGAGATAACAATCCCTAAAATTTAAGATCGTAATAAAAAAGAATAAATTTGAGGGAGGCTTTAAGTAACAACAAAAATAATATAATTCTACAATAAAGTCTAAGAAGGAGGGAGTTTTTAAGTATTTTCCTTGAAAGTAAGGGGGTGTTTGGCCATGAATTTATTTTATTCTTTTACCAATTTAAATTCCGAAAAAAATGATTAGCCCTAAAAAAAATTTAAAAAATCGAGTTCAACTTCAAGAATTTGAAAAATATCAAAAAGTTAGATTTTACTTTTTTCACTTTAAATTACTCGTAAAGAGTAAAGACAACTCCAATTTTCAAATACTCCCTTCCTCTCATATTAGTTGACCATTTTTCTTTTTACACGCATGTTATGAAATCATAAATAAGAAGGTAGTTTTACTAAGGCACCGCTTGACCATAAGAATTTTTCACTATTTTTTGAAAAATTATTTCACTTTATTCACAATATGTTGTTTGGCCATAAAAATTTCAAATATAACTTGAAGGTGTATTTGAAAAAGTGAAAATACCTAAATACTTATTTTCACCTCACTTTTTCACTTTTTAGTTATATTAAACACTTTAAATTCTCAGAATTCTTTTCGAAAAGGTATGACCAAACACAACTCCAACTCCAAAAATTTCAAATAAAGTGAATTTTTTTTTAATTTTCATGGTCAAACGCCCACTAATTCACCCCTTAAGAAACTTCTTTGAAACTTTATAAACAAGCATAAACACTTTCAAAAAGAATTAATTGCAAGAGTAATATGGAAAAATTTAATTAATGCTTTCTTGATTAGTTATGTGATCATCTAATATGAGATAACTATTTTTAGTATAGTGGTCAACTAATATGAGACAAAAAAAAGTTCATTTTTCACTTGAAAAATAAAAATTACTTTTTTGAGATACTCCCAATTTTCATTGCCAAACGACTCCAAAAATACTTGGAAATTTCCAAAATGTAAAAGGGAATAAATTGGTGGGAAAAACCAAGATCCAAGACAGCTAATAAATTCTTTGTAGCCTAATCCGGCAAAGCTATGGACCAAACTCCAAATTCTAAACGCAACGTGCACGAGAATTTTAGGTATGATAAGCTCCTTTCAAAGGACAAAACATTAGGAATTGTACCAACAAACAACTTGGACAATGTTTGGAGAAAATTGGAGTGAAAAAACAGTCTAGTATCTTAATATTACTTTGTAGTTTTTTTTCCTGTTATTTGTGTAGTTCGATTATAGTATTGTTCTGATACTGCCTCTTCTTTTTTGTACTTTCGTCACTTCTTCTTTTAGATTGTATTTGTCTTGAGCTGAGGATCTATCAAAAACAATCTTTCTACCTTTGAGGTAGAGATAAGGTTTGTCTACACTCTACTCTTCCTAGACCCTGTTTTATGAGACTACACTAGGTATGTTGTTATTGCTAAGGGCCATAAGGCATACAAATTTATGAAAACGTAAAAATTATTTGTGCTCGATATTTATATTAAAGAAATAAATATACAAAAGATGTCGCTTACGTATATTTTTATCAGGTAACAATATATAATCAGTGTTTATTATCATTTCAATTCATTACTTAACATGGTAAATTACTATGATTTGATTTAAACATCGAGTGTAAGTAGATTTTATAGTTTTAAATCGTCAATCGGGGTGGATCTAGCATGTATTGCACGGGTTCACAGAAATTTAATAGTTTTATTGCTCAAATTATGTATATAATTTATGATATTATATATTAACTTAAACTCATTATAGAAATTTATAAATTTTAAATTGGTTTCTGTCTCCAATATAGTAATATATACAATTCATTATGGGCACCTTGTGTAATGGAATGGCCAAGGAAGAAAGTGACAAATGACAATAATTCAAATTGCTATAAACTAATAAGCTTAACTCTTAAGCATTAATTGATGGCTAGCAAACTTCTTTGTTCTTGGAGATCAGAAATTACATACTCTTTATTTCTCAATTTATATGATATTTTTAAAATTTCGTGATTCAAACAAGTCTTTATTATTAAGGGGTTGTTTGGTAGCTGGATAAGAAACAAGTTATTCATATATTAAATTATGTTATACGACGTTTAGTAAATGAATAAGAAATAAGTTATTCTGGTAGAAAATTAGTACGATGTTTGGTTTGTAATTTTAAAATCTGTATAACTAATATATGTATAAGTTATGAGAAAATTTATATATTATCTATGCAGAGTAGAAGATGGAATTTTAATATCAGTATAACTAATATCTGCATAATTAATATCTATATAATTAATATTCGCATAATTAATACTCATATTACTAATACCTGTATAACTCTAACCAGCTATCAAACTACTTGTAGGTTTAGAAAAAGGAAAGATAGACGAAATTAAAGGGAACGTTTCATTGTGAGAGGAGCCACTAAACACGTTACACATGAACATGATGATGAATTCATCATGAGTTTTTGCTTCTTTCTTTGGGGAGGACAATTCCATCTTTTTCCTTTTACTCTTTATGTTTAATTTTTATTTACGTACGCTATTAAGTTGACCTATAATAACAAGTAATTTTATAAATAATAAAATAATAGTGTGTAATAATTGATATGAATATAATATATTATAAAACAAAATAAATTATTATCAATGTATATATGTTGATTTTATTTTATTTTTCACTTGATATTCAATTATAAAAGCTCAAATCGAAAGAAGGAGAGGGGGGGAGGGGGGGATTCTATTTTATTCTCATAAATTGAATTCAAGATAATTAATTTAAAATGAAGTGGTAATTATCTCCACACAACTTTGATGGTAACTATTTCTCTCTTAGACCCAAGGATAATTGTAACTAGGAAACGTTTGTTTGAAGTTTTCCAAAAAACTTAAAATAATTGCACTTGCAAACTCAATTTTGGATTTTTAAACAAAGTCTTTGTTGGGTTCTTTCTTATTTTATTTAACAAGTTAACTTCTTCTTCAAAATTTTCAAACTTTTAACCAAAAAAATAAAATAAATTCAAACTCAGTGTTTGAAATAATATTTCAAAAACTTCGCACGCGTTCGGCCATAAATTCCAAAATATTCTTTTTATTTTTTATTTTAGAACTTATGGAGTTACAATTAAAATTAAAGTTATGATTCATTATACTTATATATAAGTTGAAAAATGAAAAGTGAATTAAGTTATAAGTTATTTTTTAAATTTAAAATATAAATTCAAATTAAATTTGAAATTTTTATAATAACATATTTATTTTTAAATAAAATAATAACTTATTTTTCAAAATGAATTATTTTTATGACTAAACGGAGCCACAGTACAATATTTTATTTTCAGTAGGATCCATAGTACAATAAAGTAGCTAAATTTTATAGGAGTAGAGTTTCCACATTTATGAGACCAAATCCAAGTTTTATGATAGCTTAGCTGGTGACTTTTCAGAATGGAATGGACCACCAAACCAAACCATATCTTGGTGGGTCCCATTCATGTTGGTAATTTCCACAAAATATCTATTCTTCTAATGTCCATCCCACCCTCCAAAAGTTGTTGGAATTACATTTAAGGTGTGTTTGGTATATTGAAAAATATTTTTTAGATAAATAAATGAGTTCTTATTTATTTTCTTATGTTTAGTTGATAAATAAAAAATATTATGCTAAAATATTTATATATAATTTAGACAAATATTATGAAGGTGAGTGTGAGTCATGAGAAGCTGAGAAGTGTGAAATGGTGAGATAAAGATGAGGTGTATTAAAGGGTATACCATTGGTACCAAACACACCCTTAAACTTTCTTGTTAACCCCCCGCCCTTCCTCCCCCCTCCTCTTGTTACCTAAAGTCTTGAAGGACAAATTCTAAAAACACAAACTATTGCTAAAATAAAGCATTATGGATTGTGATCCAACAAAAAGATTATTAAATAGTGTGTTCAAAAATTAATCTTAATCTTCAATAATTGTTAGACTGGGTAAAAGTCCACATTGATTGGGGAATGGACTGTGGTTTGCTTATATAGACTTGGGCAATTCTCCCCTCTTGAGCTACCTTTTCGGGTTGAGTTAGGTCAGGTGTCATATCATTACATGGTATCAGAGCCAGGTTCATCCCCGTTTGGGCTCTTGGTCCATGCTTCAGTTGGGCCCTGGGCGTGAAGGGGATGTTAGAGTGGGTAAAAGTTGGTTGGGAAATGAACTGATGGTTTGCTTATATGGACTTGGGCAATCCTCCTCTCTTGAGCTAGCTTTTGGAGTTGAGTTAGACCCAGGTGTCATATCTTTACAATAACAAATACCAAATAAAACTTACTCAAAAAAAAAACCTAGCTGTGTTTCTTCAGTGAAATGAACCCTCAATCCTACAACTTCTTATGCAAGTTAAGCAATATTTTACAAGAAAATAAAACAAATAGAAAAAGAAAAAGAAAAAAAAGAGACATGAAATTGATCAACTGTAGCTTCACTATGACATATTCGCATGAAACCAATAACATTAAGTTTGTCTTGAAGTAAAAATTGTGGAGAATTATCATATTTTTTTGGTAATGACCAAGCTAATAGAAAAATTTGAAGATGAAAATGTATGAGTTATGAAGATGATTTTATATAATAAAATAATTGAAAAAAATAAAAATTGGCAAAAAAAAAAGAAGATTAATAGAATCTTTGGCCGAAGGAATGTATCACATAACTCCTTTTTTTGCCTAGTTTTATGATATATGCATTAAAATAAATAAGGAAGACTAGAATGTGAAAGAGAAGACGGTAGGAAATTATGGAGAAAGAAAGAGGGATCTTCAGAGAAAAAAATAATTAATAGTAATGTGAAATAAATAAATAAGGTCATTAGGAAAGAAAATGACTTTTCTTTAATAACACATAAATAAGAAAAATAGGATAAATTGTTAATGATAAGAAAAATTATATCTGATCATTTTTATTAGTTGTTACAGTAGGTAACCAGTTTCCTGCTTTGTGGAAATTAAGAACTTGTATTAGTTGCTTTGACGCTTTAATTTTGAAGCCAATTGATGCTATTTTTTTTTTCCATTTACTCAGTCTGTCTATTATATTAAAAATAAATATTTATTATTATTTATTTAATTTTAAAAATTAAAAATTAACTTACTTAATTATTTATGCATTCGTATCAAATATGAATAAGTAATGGCGTATTTATGAAGGAGAGGGAGACGTTGGTTGTGATAATTGTGGTTCCACATGGCATGAATTAGGGGGTGGATGGAGTTGTACAATTATTATAAACTAGTCACATGAGATGGTTTTTATTCTTTGTATTTGAGTAGATGTCGACATAATCGCTACTATTTCATCCCCAACTTTTATGATTGAAGGAATTATTAGAAACTTGATAAACAAAGTAAAGAGAATATAGAAAATCAAAAAAGGGTTAATCTTTTATGTTTAAAGCGATTAGTGATTGACTAATTTTTAGTAAAATATAAAAAATCAGATAAGATTTACTTTTTAGTTGCGTTAATTTAGCTAAAGTTACATGACTTTTATGTGATAAATTCATATTAGAAAAATGATTTTTGTTTAACAAATTTTAAAGTTGGATAACTTCTTCGTGATAAAAAATAGAAAAGTGAGCTTTATGTGATAAATCTTATAATTAGATAATTTTTATGTGACAAAAATAGAAAAAATAATTTAATATAATAAACTCAAGGGTATCTTAGTAGTTCAGTTGATTGACTATTTAAACTTGTATTTTGTTGTTAAGGATTCGATTCTCCACTTAAACATTTGTGAGAATCTAATGCCTTGAAAAACCTAAGGGTTCCTCCAGAGGGTTCCGAAGGGGTGAATCAAGGCCTAAGATCAAGTCGAAAGACGTAATCGATGAACAACATGTAAATATTTTTATACTATACCTAGTTGATTCCGAGGAACGAAGGAGATTAGGTTAGCCGAAAACTTATTATCGATTCAAAAATGTAAAATGTCCTGCTTTTTCGGGATATAAGTTGAATGAAAGATTTTTTTATCCATCTACCATTATAGACAAACATCACTAATCCCACCCTCGATTTTTCCTTTATTTACCCCTTTTTTTTTTTGGTTGAAAAATCTAAAGGTTGTCCACTAATAAAATTTACCCCATCTAGTTTCTCTTTGCTGTAAGGTGTGATGATGCTACGCATAATATGCGGACTTTGTCTTCCCTTTTTAGTATTATCCAAAACGTACAAAAGATGTAATCTTATCATTCACAATTAAAAAATGTTTTACAAGGTATTAGTCAAAGAAAAAATTGTTTGATTCTTATGAATCAAAAAACGACAATTATTTCAAGCCACAATTCCAAAGCCATTAGTTGTGTGGAAGGTCGGACTATAAGCATCAAACCTACAACATTTAAGAGAATTTTACATATATATTCAGACAGCAAAAAGTACTTATGCAACAAGTAGATATTTATTATATAACAAATGTATACCAAGTACTTCCTCCGTCTTAAATTATTTATCTTATTTTTATTTATATGCCCTTTAAAAAATATTGATTAGGAAGTTTTTTGACTATTTACTCTTATTTATGTCTTAAGATATAATTTTTCTTCATCAAACATTTGTTTTATTGAGGCATTTATAGTTTTCAAGAACAATTACTTAAGAATAAAATGGAAAAACATAATTAATATTTTCTTGAACTTTTAAAATGGCAAATATTTGAGATAACTATTTTTAAAAATCACGACATATTATAATTTGAGACATAGAAATGTAACAAGTGTTTAATTAGTGTATGTGAGAATTGAGATTATTATGCTCGAGCTATTAAGGAGAGAGCTGAGGGAGAGAAGTGACTCCTTATGCTTGGACCCCTTGACTCTAACACAATGATTATGCAGGCTATTTTCTTGTTAAAAATAAAGAATAAGATTAATTTTTAGATGGACCACTTGAATTATTTTGTAGTGTAAAAATTTAATATAGCAATAACAATAACATATTTAACGTAGCCTCAAAAAGTAAGATTTGAGGAGAATAGAATATAAGCAGATTTTATTTTTATCTAAGTGGTAGAGCGGATGTTTTCGATAGATAATTGGCTCAAGATAAAAAAACAGACTAAAAGCAATACTTCCTCTGTTTCAATTTGTTTGGCCTCGTTTGACTTGACACGGAGTTTAAGAAAATAAAAAAGACTTTTGAATCTTGTGGCCTTAAATTAAAGATATGTCAAATGTACCAAATGCCCTTTAATCTTGTGGTCTTAAACATGTCATGTGAAAAGTTGGAATTAAAGAGTTGTTAAAATAGGAAAGGATTATTCTTTTTTAAACAGACTAAAAGGAAAAGTAGGTCAAACAAATTAAAACAGAAGGAGTAATAGATAGCAGCAGAATAATACTATAATAAAATAATATTATAATCAAACTACACGAAACACATATAATAACAATAATTGAAGAACAAGAAACAAGAATAATACTATGACTACTGAAATAGACTACTAATATAAATATACTTCTATCTATTACCCTTCTTCCTTAATTCATGTCTTTCACATCTATAATGACTATAAATTTAATATAAGATATATTTATTTATTTAACGGCTAATCGATCATATCATTATTCAAAGTTGGGACACATAATATTTTTGTTTTCTTATTCCCATAAAGAAGAAACATATAGAAAAACGCCAAATTGGATGATTCTTGTGAAACATGCCGCCGATGCCCACTTTGGCAGACATGGAGGCCCTATTTCCGGGGTTGGAAAATTATGCGCACGTTTAATAGAAAAGAAAGCATGCTACACACCTTAATGATTCTTTTAATTCATGGTTTTCTTTTTTTGGTCTAAATTCAATTGATTATCTTACTTTATAAAAAATCACTACTTTATACTCCCTTTGTTTAATTTGTTTATCTTATTTTACTTTTTAATTTATTTTAAAAAATATTTTTTTCCCATTTTTTAATTCAAACTTTTCACGTGTTATGTCTAACATTACAGGATATTCTAATAAATTCTATATATCTTTAGTTATTTTATTTTATTTCTTTCTTAATTTTATATCTAATTAAATAATGTCATATAATTTCGAGTGTCTTCTTGGATAATTATAGCGGTCCATAGGCGCGAGATATACCTTGTAAAGGTGCCTTGAACAGGCGGGGAAAAAACGTTTAAAGCGGAGGGAAAATCAATCTCAGAAGGGAGGGCAAATTCCTGTGATTCTTGGTTAGCTGACTAAGAGCGAATGTGTGTGTGTGATGGGGGGAGGGGGGGGGGGGGGGGCTAGTCCTTTCAGACAGTGACCGTTTAGTACATGATCCATTCGATAGTCGTTGCAAGATTTGTTTTACGTCCCGTAACTCTTCCTCAGTCAAGCTTAGGCAAAATAATAGAGCAAGTATTAATAGTATAACAATTTTTTTTTAGAATCTATAGATAAAATAAATATGATAAAAATCAATATGAATATTATAAATATAATAAAAAATTGAGATGAAAAAAAAATTATTAATAAAATTGAATTAAACAAAAATTGCAAATAAAGCCGGCTGATGAGAAGAAGCTAGAAATCTGGTGGTGGAAATGATCAAACAACTAAAGTTGGAATAAGTCATTATACGTTTGCTGGTCAGTCTTCCTCACTATTCATTTTTAATTGACAAGATAAGGGTGAACAAGTCTAGTCAACATTTTTAGCTTGCTCTTAGGTTTTTTGCCTCCATAATACATAGTGTTACCACATTTTTTTTTCACTGGAAGTTCGATATTTGTATTAAAGTTTGATTAAATTTGAATTTGTATATTATAGGAGTTATTTTTAGGAGTGATACTTTTAATAGGATTGTTTTCATTTCCTAGAAGTTTGATTTCAAAATCTCATATTAAGGATAAAGAAATCCCGATCATCCTACCACAATTATGTGATCGAGTGCTCTTTAAAACAATCATGTGAGTGCTTTCTAGATGTATTTTTTTATGGAGTGAATCTAAAATTTAAGCTTTACGGATTCAATACTTGAGGTCTTCAGTCTTGAATTCATTATATTTTTAAAATTATAAGTTCATATATAATATTATTTATTATAATTTTAATAAATTTTCACATATAAATTTATGCTTGGCACTGTGTTGAAAGTAACGAGTTCAATGAATCCAGTACTTTATAGTAGAGGTGATAAAATTAGCCAATAAAAACATGATCCGCCAATTTATTAGTTCAATCCATCAAAAAAATTGGCTGATATGTGGCTCAAATTGATCCATGAAAATTTTGTCCAAATATTTTAAAAAAATTATTTTTTAATTTAACATGTTATATATAGTCATAATAATAAAAATAATTATTAGTTACTAAATAATTATAAAAGAAGAAGAAAAAAAATTAAAACTTTATAAAAATTGAACGGATTGAATTATGACCCGCTTTTAATTTAACCTAGTTCAATTCAAATAACTTTTAAATGAATTATTAACAGTTATTTATTAACTAAAGTGATTTTAACCTGCTCAACTTTAACACAATCTGCCCATTTTACACCCTGCTTTATACTACTACATTGTTCTTCATGACTACTTCTAGTAGCAGCCACTTTCAAATCGTGTTCATTGGGTTAATAGACAAACCTGTGTACAAAACTAAAGCACTAGCAGCTGTTTGATTCGCATACTCAATTATTTCAAGATTATAATCTTAAAATTATTATTTTTGGAAATTTATCAGATTTAAAAGGTGAGATAAATTAAGTTAGATGACATAAGGTGAAATATTCAGGATTAAGTTTGGGATAGAATTTATACTGTGTTCGTTTATCCTCGAGGCTAAGCCAAGTAGGATCGAGAGGGTTCATTTAACCCTCTTCGATGAAAAATTACATTATTTTATACATGATTAAAATTGTGTTTTTTTTTATGTATATTTTACACTATCTTATAAGAGGGAGTTAAGCAAGCAGCCACGAGGTCGACGTGCCTGCTTGGATATTTTTTTTATACTTTTTTCGTTTTAATTTGTTTATCTTACTTTTCTTTTTTGATCTATTATATATTTGAAAATTATGTAAAAAGTAGTATACATCACAATAATTAATAACTTAAAATATTTAAAAGACATAAAAAATTTGGTTGACTTTCCAAATTTTATCAGTGCCACATGAATTGGGGCAAAAAAAAAAGTACTATAAATCACAATAATTAACAACTTAAAATTACACTATCTTATAAGAGGGAGTTAAGCAGGCACGAGGTCGACGTGCTTGCTTGGATATTTTCTTTTATATTTTTTTCGTTTTAATTTGTTTATCTTACTTTTCTTTTTTGATCTATTATATATTTGAAAATTACGTAAAAAGTAGTATAAATCACAATAATTAATAACTTAAAATATTTAAAAGACATGAAAATTTGGTTGACTTTCCAAATTTTATCAGTGCCACATAAATTGGGACAAAAAAAAGTACTATAAATCACAATAATTAACAACTTAAAATATTTAAAAAAATAAAATAAAATTAGTTGACTCTCCAAATTGTATTAATGTCACATAAATTGGGACCGACGGAGTAACATAGATATTATTTGAAAATTACGTAAAAAGTATTATAAATCACAATAGTTAACAACTTAAAATATGTAAAATTCTTATAAAAAAATTAATTGACTATCTAAATTTTATATGAGTCACATAAATTGAGACAAAAAAATAATATATATATTGAGCCCGTGCTAACACAGGGTGGGAAGAAGCAGGCCCGAGGTCGACGCGCCTGCTTGGATATTTCCTTTTATATTTTCTCTGTTTTAATTTGTTTATCTTACTTTTCTTTTTAATTGTTATATATTTAAAAATTACGTAAATCACAATAATTAACAACTTAAAATATTTTTAAAAAAATACAAATTTGGTTGACTTCCAAATTTAATCAATGTCATATAAATTGGGACAGAAAAAAGAGTACTATAAATCACAATAATTAACAACTTAAAATATTTAAAAGATATATAAAAAAATTAGTTGACTCTGAAATTGTACCAATGCCACGTAAATTGGGACAAAGGGGGTAACATATATTATTTGAAAATTACGTAAAAAGTATAAAAATCACAATAGTGAACAACTTAAAATATATAAAAATTTGATTGACTATCTAAATTTTACTTGTGTCACATAAATTGAGACAAACAAAAAATATATATTGGGCCCGTGCTAGCACGGGCTCCCTTATATCTAGTACTTACTTATAAAGGGCAATAAGCAGGCAACAAGTCGACATGTCTACTTGTGCTGCCTGCTTGGATATTTCCTTTTATATTTTCTTTATATTAATTTGTTTATCTTACTTTTATTTTTAATCTATTGTATATTTTAAAATTACGTAAAAAATAGTCCAATTTCTTTTTTTTTTCTTAAAATTTTTATTTCTTGGTGTCTGCTAGCATCTTTTGTGCAACTGAATGTACAAGTATTCATCGTTGACTTTCAATTCTCATATATTGTTTTTGTTTTCCTTGTCAGAATCTTCTTAAAAGTTATTCTTACTTTAGTAATTCAATCCTTGAGCAACAAAACGGACTGACTTATTCATTTCTTTTGTGAAGTACACAAGGAGCAATCAGCTACTCCCTTTTTTTTGGTTGGAAGCTATTCCATTGTTATCAATTAAGAGAGGTAATTTTATTTCTTTTACTATTATTTAGTTTTTTTCATGAGAATTTTTTTTATTTTGATTTATTTAAAAGATAAGTATAATTCATGTTTGTATTAGGAGTGTTCATGTGTCAGTTATTGGTCAAAATTGAAACCAAATCAATTTAATAGATTTTTAAGTTATTAAAATCAAATCAAATCAAACATAATATATATTCATCGGTTTGGTTATTATTGATTTTGGTTTGATTATATTGTTCGGTTATTAATCATATACAAAAATCTAAAAATAATTTATTTAACGAAAAAGGGCCTAAATTACCCTTCAAGTATTGAAAATGTAACAAATATACCCTCCTTCCTCCTTTGGGCTCTAAAATGCCCTTCTCATCCACCTTTGTGCCCTATTTTACCCTTTTCCTTAACAAACCCTTTAGGAAAAATGATTAGGATTTTCATTTAATAAGTAACAACATATTATTGGTTGAAATTTTAATTAATCAAAGAGAAAACTGCAGGGAATAACAAACTTGAGCCCATAATTACTATCCATAACAACACTTTGAAAAAATTACCATCCACGACAAAAATAGCAATATTTTGGTTTACCCCATCCACCAGTCCAAATACATTTAGAAGAATATTAACCTCTTCCTATAATATCACTCCCCACTTCTCTTTTTCAATTCAACCTCTCGTCACTCTTCTTCCTCTCCCCCAATTTCGTTCCCCTCTCTCGCCATCTCCCCCTTTCTCCTTGCCACTCTCTCTCCCTCCCTCCCTCTCTCCCTCTCGTTATCTTTTTTTCTGTTTTTTTTTTGTATTTCATAGTTATACCCATCAATGGTGAAATGAGACCAATCAATAGTAAGGTAATTTGAGACCCATCAATAGTGAAATTGGATGAAGATCTGGGTAAGTAATATTCATACCCATCAATGGTGAAATTGAGATCCATCAATGCTGAAGTAATTTGAGACCCGTCAATGGTGAAATTGGATGGAGATCCGACTGTTAACGATGAATTTGAATGCAGAGATTTGAAATTGAAGAGGAAATTGAACTGTTGATTTGATTGGAAAAGAGATGAAAAAAATTGACAAAGAACTGTTGATTTATTTTGTATTTGTATTTGTATTTTGTAGCTGACTGCTTATATGTATTTTAATCGTATATCTGTATTTGATTACCTTTATTTTTGTATTCTTTGATACTTGTATTTGTATTCATTATACGAATTGTATTTGTTGATATATTTATGTCAAATGGTACATTCAACAATATGTATTTTTTGTATTTCGTTGATATAATACATTCACTTGAACACAAATACATATGTTTACTCTCTGTATACAAAATGTATTTATCTTTTTGTAGATTTGACACTCTACAAATGTATTTCATAGTACAAAATGTATTTGAAACACAATCTGAATACAAAACACAAATGATTTGTATTTTTTGACTGATTTTATATATACAGTGAAAATACAAATGTATTTTGTCTTTCAAATTATATATAATGGCAATACAAATACAAATACATATTATATGTAATTAAATGAATATAAATACATATTACTCAAGCTATGAAATTTTCAGATTTATTTTTCAAAAAAATCAGAATTTTAGATGAAGAACTTTGAAGTTCAGATTAGAGAATTTGTTGTTGAATATTTTTCCTTTAAGTACAGCCGTTTGTAAATGGACTCTAAACGTGATTTAAGGAGAAAAATCTGCTCATTAAAGATTTTTTTCTTTTAAATGACAACAACCCACCTTAAATAGCTCAATACCCCAAATTGTATTTGTATTTGAGTGTACAAACACGCGTGTCAAATACAAAGGAAAATAGCAATATTTTGACTTAAAAACTGCTATCTCCTGTAATAAGCAAAGTTGTGCTATCTCTTCCTTAATTATGAGCTCAAGTTTGCTATTTCTGAAAATTTTCCTTAATCAAAACATATTAACCCACAAACCCAATTTGGATCCCGGATTTAGCTTTTCTTCATTTCTCGTCTCTTCATTTTTCCCAAGTTCTTATTTAGATTAAAAACATATGTCCTAAATTTAAATTAATGACTGAGATTTAGTAAATTAAAAAATAAGCCTTAATTATGATTAAAATAATTAATTACTTTCATATATTTACTTTCAAAATATTATTTTAATCTCACAATTTTAATTGTGCAAGATACTTTCCTAAATATAAAAAATTATTCTTACTTGCCTTGAGTAAATTTTGTCCTGCATTATTTTTATTTTTATTTTTTTGCTACTATTTTTTTCACTCAAATTATTTTTACCCTAATTTTGGATGCTGGAAAGGAATTTCAATGTTGGAAGAGAAGTCCTCCCACTTTAAAAAAAAATTACTATTAGAATTTAGTATAACTTTTTTTCTGTATTGTAAATAATATAGCAATTAAGTATTTAAATATTTGATAAAATAAATAATAATATAATTAAAAATAAATTTAGTGACTAAAATTGTGGGATTGCCTTATATTTTGGAGCAAATATATAAAATATATATTATTCTAATCATGATTAAGTCTTATCATTAATTGACTAAATCCCAACCATTAGTTTTAATTTACGACGTGTGTCTCTTATCTGAATAAAAACTTGAAAAAATGAAGAGATGAGAAATGGAGAGGAGCCAAATCCTGGATCCGAATTGAGTTTGTGGGTTAATAGATTTTGATTAATTAAAATTTCAATCAATAAAATATTGTCACATATTAAATGAAAATCCTAATATTTTTTTTTCTAAAGGGTCTTTTAAAGGAAAGGACATAATAAGGCCCAAAGGTAGATGGGAAGAGTATTTTAGAGCCCAAATGTGAATAAAAAAGACATTTTAAAGCACAAAAATGGAAGGAAGATATATTTGTACCATTTTCAATACTTGAAGGGCAATTTAGATTCTTCTCCGTTTATTTAAAAGCTAAGGGGAAAAAAAGACCATGATTCATTCAAAAGGTAAAAAAATATAAATTCTAGGATTACCACATAAAACACTAATATACAAGAATCTCCCAGAATCATGAAACAAACCAAAACTTTGATCAAACCATATCTATTTGCAGTTACCATCTCCAAGCAGGATTGGACTTTTTGCTTTTATAAATAAATTTTTATGAAAACATATATAAGATATTTAAAATTATTCATTAAAAATAATATCTTATATATATATATAATTATTAAAAAAGATATCTATCTAATTTGTCAATTTTGTTGGTTATTTTTTTGATTTTGTGAACAAAATTAAAACCAAATCAAATATTATCGATTTTTTAAAATGCAAAATCAAATCAAATAAAAATTAATTTGATTCAATTTTTCGATTTAGATCGATTTTTATCCAAATCGTGAATACCCATATCTGACATATAGCTGAGTGAGGGATAAATAGTTTATATGATAATTAATTTGCATTTTAGCAGTAGATAATTTCACTCGAATATATTTTTTTAAAAGTCAAATGTATAAAATTTTAGAGTTAGAAGATATTTAATTAAACCTTTTTTTTTTCAAAGGCAGAAGTTTATTCCTTTCTTTTAACAATTCTTATTATATGTTATCACCATTCGGTATTGAGAGAATATTTTTTTTTATTAGCATCGTATACACATGCACGTGTATAAATACTATTAATGAAAATGTAATAAGACTTATCCAACAAAAAATGCAAGAAGAAATGTTTTATTTTTATTCAACAGTCATTGTATTCTTAATATCAAATGGAAATTTACTCTTTTAAGTTCAAATAAATTCAAGCGTTAGAGCAAATGAAGAGACAAAATAATATTAATATATTATTTATGTAATTTAATGAAGAGTAAATATAAAAGAGATTTAAATGATGAGATCAAATATGGAAACTATATATTGTTGGAGTTGAAAAGGGAGGAATCAAGTCACCATATGTGAAATGGTTGAAAGACATGCGTAAAGAATATCAATGATCATGAAGTCAAGAAACTTGAAACACTTTTCAAATTTTCAGTAATTTTATCTTTCCCTAATTATTTCGTCACTTAGATGTTGATTTTCCTTTTATGTTATAATTTTGAATAACATATATGCTTAAATCTGAATAGCCAATGAGCTCCATATCCAAAATATCCCAATTTATTAAGGAGTTTCTGTATTGATAAAATTGTGTATTCATATTTATTTATTTTTTCCTTTCTATTTTAGCTATTAGGACTAATTTTTATTTTAGTAATTCTCAATTGTACATATCGAATTTAGTCAAATCTCAAATCATCCAAATTTGTCGTTTTCTTTCCTTCACTGCATTTCTTTACAGATTTCTAATGCATGTCATTAACTTTGTGTGGGAGTAGGGTTGATGGAGGAGGGGGTATTGTCAATGAAATTTTCCAGAAATATCTTTTTATAGAATATAATTGGAAAACATGAAAAGTTATGTGATTTTTGTGTACTTACTGATATGGCCATGTAACGAGAGATTAAAGAGGATAAGTCATATATATTATAGTATTGACACACTAGATAGTTATGCTCTTTAGAGTGTTCATCCGAAGTGGGAGTTGTCCATGATGTTTTCCACTCAAAAATAATTTTATTAGTGTCTAAATTTATTCCTTAATACCTTGTTGATGAGAATTTAATATATTAATTATTCCACTCTATTCCTAACATTGATTTTGGTCAACTTGATTAGCCTATAATGCCTTTAAATTCAGTTACTCAAAATCATTTTAATATATATGATTTACTACAAATAACTCATGTACTTTGAATAGCCTTTAAGGCTTTAATATTTCTTAATAAATGCGACATTCATTTCTCTATATGAACGTTGCCTTCTGGTCATTTTTTTGGCCTATATAATGTTCTTTTACTTCACCTTCAGAAGTAAGAAAAAGATCAAGAAATATTTTCTTTACTTCTATATTCTAGTATATATGTTGGGTTTTCTTTAAGGTAAATCTTTGTTAGATTCTGGCTCCTAGTTTATACTAGAAGAGCTTGTTGAATCCTCAGGGATACACCTATACCGGGTGAAATATCCTTAAGGACAGTGTCTTTGACATGCCTTAAGCTTTTGTGAATTTCCTACAATGTTCGTGTTCAAGTATTTTCCGTAAGATTTCCAACACTTTTGCAGTAAAAATAATGTCCTTTATAGGTTGTAGAATCTGCCTAAAACCAGAAACAATGAGGCATTAAAATAGGAGTTGAGTCTTCTACGAGTCCTGAATACCTGCAGTTTGATGATATTTAGAGAAGTAAGATTTTCAAGTACCTTCCACAACTAATTCTTTAACGTTCTTTATAACAACATTTCTCCACTAATTATAACGAATGTCCTCAAGTGTTTGTAGATTTGCTAGTTTGCCAACTTACAGAGTTTCTCCATATCAAGCAATTAAAAGTCAAGTTAATCAAGTTGTTCTCTGTGGAAATAATCAGATAAAGCAGTAACAAGGATCAAGAATAGAAAATTGAGATGGACCAAGCAAAATAGATGTTATCAACAAAATCATATTTGCATACAATCCCAAAAAACAATTCTCTTCAAACCAATCTCACACAATCAAAAGCAAAAAGAAAAAATTGAACTCTAAAAAAACTATGCAAAACAAAACACTAAAGTGGCAGAAACCTGATTAATGCTTTTACACTCCATCTTCATCAATGCTAATGTCTTAAAGTACTTGGCTAAAGACCCCCATCTGTCATTTGCTTCTCCTGTTTCACCCAAATTGTAAGACACTATTTAATATAATGTTCAGGATAGTATCAAGTGTCAACCAAATAATAGACTGTCAATGAAATTCAGTGTGTTTTTGGCATGAAGAAAATCATTTTCGAGGAAAATGTTTGTCATGAAGAAGCCATTTTCCGGTATTAGCTTACCAAAACAGTTTCCATAAAAACAGAGAAAATGACTTAGTCACTTAACTTCATATTAGTTGCTCCAACTAACACTGTAACATTTTTACTGATCTTTTGTATTCAAAATTTTCATCAAGAAACTCTCTGATGTGCTAATATTTTTCACACCGACTAAAAACATAGAAACATTTTTTAGGAAAATATTTCTCATGAAAACCATTTTCTAGGTATAAAAATGACTTCTGCATTCAAGACAAAATCTCAGCCATAAGTGATTAACTTATAGACAATTATTTATAATTGACTTTCTTTTAGTAAGTTGATAATGTTAAAAAAATTTAAACCTAATACTAACAAATATGTGACAGAGTGATTAAAAGGAATTAAAGAAATGGTCTTTGGGGATTGAGATTAATTACCTCTTCAACATCTCCACGTTTTCATTCTCTCGGGAATCTCCTTTAACTTTGGACAGTTATGGATATCAAGACTTTTAATCAGAGGCATGGCACTTGTGGCTAAATGCCATCTTTCTAGGTTTGGAAGTTTATAAAGAAAAAGGAACTCCAGTTGACTGAAGCTGTTATCACTGCAGGTAATTTCTTTTCCTTCATAAGCTCCAAGTAAATCGAGATTCCATTGATCACAACTAATGCCTATAAGAACTTGAAGACTTGTGAGGTTGCTTATACGTTTCAGAGGTTTTGAATACCAAACAACTAAATGTCTTAGATTTATTAGGTCAGCTGTCTCGGGGGGTAGTTGGCATGATAGTCCATATTCATTGACATGAAGTGTCTGTAAATTCTTGAGGTTGCCAATGGACGAGGGAAGATCACGGATACCTGTCAATCTTAAGAACTTGAGGTGGTACAAATTTCCTATGGCATCAGGTAATATAGATTTAGTGCCGCAATGATTCTCCAAGTGCAACACATATATAGGTTGGAACATATTACTGAAGTTTACAAGATCCAACTTACAAAAATCTCGATCAAAGAGCATAATTGACCTTAACTTCAAGTTAGAAAAATCAAGTGAGAGGTACCTTTGTGCTTGATCATGAACGACATGCCTGAGACATAAGGAGGATATGGAGTGTTTTCTTGGATCATAAATATCAAAGTTTACCTCCAATGCCTTTTGTATGGCAAGATCCCGAAGTAGATCATGAATCCTACATTGAGTAACTTTTTCCCAAACTGTTCGTACCACTTGTATCAAGCTTCGTCTTATCAGCTCATTCAAGAAGCCTTCAGCAACATCCTCCCTTCTTCCGTCTCCTCTTGGTATGAAACCCTCGGCCATCCACAACCACATTATTTTTCCAGCACGGATCACCCGATCTTCTGGAGAGATACCACAGCAAAGACACTGCTTGAGCACAGTTGGCAAATCATTGTAGCTCAATGATAGTATGTAGGAGATTTCGATTAAGTCATCTTTAATGTTCTGCCAAAGGTGTGCCTTCACTTTTTTCCATTCATCTAGCCCCCTTTTATGTGAAAGCAGCCCGCTTAATACAACAATTGCAAGAGGTAAGCCTCCACACTTTTCCACCATATCCTTAGCTAGCCTCTCCATTGCTGAGACCATTGCCCGAACATCAAGTAGTTTCCTACAAAAGAGATCCCAACTTTCTTCTTGGCTTAGGAAACGGAGTCTATGAATAAAACCTTTGTTATCTGCTCTTTCAGCGACATCCTCTTTGCGTGTGGTAATAATAACTCGACTGCCATTCTTGTTATCTGGGAATGCTCTTTTCAGACTTTCCCAAGCTTGTCTCTGCCATACATCATCAACCACCACAAGGTACTTGTGAACTTCCAATAGACCACGAACATGGCTTTCGAGATCTGTCTCAGTCATCTTTTCCAACAAATCTAGATTTTCCTTGGTGCGTCCTTGGATAGATTTGATGATATTCCTAAGAAGATCCATGGTGTTGTACTCTTGAGAAACACATATCCAAGCGCGTGTAGGGAAGCTAGAGACTATATTAGGACTGATGTAGAGGTTTCTCGCAAGAGTGGTGTTGCCTAATCCGCCCATACCATAAATGGAGATGACGCTTCGACGAGGCTCTGGTTTGAGAAGTTCAGCTAGCAGTCTTTCTACAACATCCTGAAAGCCAACAAAAATGTAATCCTGATCATCAACATAGGAGGTAGTTCTCCTCAATGTTCTAACCATGGCAGACTGATTACTTGGCCCTTCTCCTGCATTATTGATATTTGTAATACCATATGTCTCTCGTTTGCGAGAGATATCCATGATTCGTTGCTTGAGTGCTTGGATCTCCTTGCCGACTTTGTAGAATTTGGTCTCCTTCCTACAAATGTAAGCGCAACCCTTCAGACAACTAGCAAGTCCATCGGCATCAGCTTCACCAGCCTCAAAGCTGTAAGTCTCGAGTATAGCAACAACGTCATTAGCAACTGAGCTGATTTCAAACACCCATTGTTAAACTCTTTGAGTGATATATCCAGCTGGTCCTTGCCTTGGCCAGAGTGGCTGAATATACTTGCATTGAAATTTCCGCCGGCTGGTTGTCCTTTCGAGATAGTTGTTATCTAATAAACTATGTTGGATTGTATTATAAATTGAGTAATTTGAGTTTGTTGGCATCTGTACTTGAACTATGATTTTTTTCCTTCTTCATAAAAAAAATTAACTGAGCTTGTAGGTGGATGGATTTTAATTTCTGCTGTTGTTTTCTCATCTCAAAGAAACCAAAACAAGATATAAGGAAAAGAGAGCAAAACATAGGGAAAACAATAGAAAACACTTCAACCCAGCTTGAAAACTTTTAGCAGCAGTGATAAGTACAAACTAAATACAGATAATTACAAACTAGGTTCAATATTATCCTAACAAAGGGATATGAAGCCTCACATGGACACCCAAAGCGAAGCAAACCGAAAAATCATGCTCAATTTGGTTCCACTTCAATTCAAGATCTTTATAACCCCTTTTTATCTGCCAGCAGAACTCATCAATGAAATACTCTAAAGGTTACCAGTGAAATCACTAGTGAAATTCAGGTCTGTTTCGAAATCTTAGCTTTCTTTAATCTCGAGCTTTGAATTTGTCAAGACCCTTCTCAGCATATCTGCTAATAGCAAGGATTTTTCTCACCATAGGCTTATGCTGAGGTTTGATCCACCCTACTATAGTCTTCAGGACTGTTCCTTTAGTTCTTTACTTAATTAACTCAGTTACTGAAGCATTTGACTTGGGTTATCCTATGAAAATCTGCAATAAATTCCTTCGGATTGTGGGTTATGTAAATGGATTGGTTTGTCTTGTTATTGAAGAAAGACATTTGTTTATTTGGAATCCATCAATTAGGAAGTTCAAGAAATTGTCTGATTGTAGGGGTATTTATAATTGACTATGTATACCACTTGGAGTTGCATACATGTTCAATCTAGACATCAGATAAGTTGACTATTGTATATTCGCTCCTGCTCATTGCTTAAAAGTTGAACGCAAGCAACTTTGACATGTCTCAAATGTAGTTGGTAGGGAATGAAGGAGCTCATCTTTTTGCTTAAACCAGACTCGTTGTTTCTAATCAAAGTGATTTTTGCTACATGTTAAACATAGATCATGTTCGGAGATAGCTTACATGTGGCACTTTGGGGACTTTTTTTTCTTGATAAAGTAAAGAGTGTTTTGCTTACTTTTATGTACTATTTAACTTTCAGGAAGTGAATGTTGATCTTAAGAAAATATACTCCCTGGTGACTTCATGGATTGCAATGAAGAAGGATGGATTCTCTCTGTTTTTAATGTTTTTTGTGATGTACTAATGTTGTTTCTTGCTCATTGAGCAAGACTTACATACACTAGCTAATTGTATATCACATTTTGTTGGTTGCTTGAAGGCAAGTTCGTTGTGACTAACATTGGACAAGCTTCTCTTTCGTATGAATATACTACTATATGGAATATCAGGTTGAGATTGATCTGAACTAGACGTTGATCTGCCCTTTGCTATGGTCATGATTCATTCTAGTTGTTATGATATCTTAGTCGATTAAAAGGAAAAAGAAGAGCGCAAATTTATCCAGTCATACATATTTAAATGAAAAGTGAGAAGGGTTCATACAGTATTACATTTGTTGGTAAGTCTATGATCTTGGTTGAATTTTTTTTCGCTCGACTGAAAAATTCCATTACAAGGCTCGAAGCAGTAATTTAAGAGCTATACAATGTTCATCATTTTACAGTAACAACATACTTAGTATATCAATGTTAATTATTTGATGCCTAAAATGAGAAATAAGAATCAAAAGTGTTCTTGAACCATACACGTCTAAGAATATCATCAATGTATTTATGTTTCTTATTATGTATAATAGTTTTCCACTATGATTATATAAATGAATGTTTTGCTTAATCTGGTTGATTATATTATTATCTTACATGTGGAGAAAACATTTGGTAAAATATCTTGGTCATTAACAAGTATTCTACATGGATAGATATCCTATTCAGATTTGTAATTATCTTCAGGGGAAATCTTCCTAAATAAACAAAATTAAATGATCAGTTTTTTGGGGTAATAATATTAATTATGACAAAATTAATTGCATTCCCCTGATTGTTTTGCTTTCCATAAAATAACAAGTCTCAACATATTTCTGATCCTACCATCAAAACACTTGGAATTTCATAATTCAGAAGCATCCTAATTGTTTTTTATTCAACATGGTTACGTTCACTCCTTAGTGAAGATTATCTTCTTGTTATTTATCATCATGCCTTACAACATTCATGGATACAAAAGCCACGTGCACATTCTCGATAATCTTCCTGAAAATTCTCCTCAACTAGAACTTTATTGTGCATCTGGAGACGATGATTTAGGGTACAATTACCCTAAAGTGGGAACGGATTTCAATTGGGAATTTAACACGTGGGCCAACACTTTATTCTTTTGTCACTTTTGGTGGGGTGATAAAGATAGTGTATTCGATGTATTTAACAATCCAATCTATTGTGTTGACGAAGCAGTTGATTTTATTCCAGAAAATACTACCAAATGCATATGGAAAGTGATGGCTGATGCATATGGGTTATGAAGATCATAGTACTGATGAAACTATTTACGAAAAATACCATGATTGGTGCGCACTATTTCTTTTCTTTGTAAAAGTGTGTGAGAAAAGAAGAAGAAAAAAAATGGACTGCCAACAATATTGATTTATTTTTTTATTTATGTATGTATAGAAACTATGTTTTGCTACTATTGGTTCCAAGACTTGAGAAGAAAGTACTCGTACAAGTTATTCGTTACTCTGACTGATTTGATCTAATGCTTTTTCAGCCTTTTTTGTGTTGTATCCTCAATCCTCTTCCGTAGAAAAAGGACAAACTAGGCTTTCAACATAGATTTCCGAGTAACAACGATCATCAAAGTTAATAAACTCTGGACTTTTTAATGAGTAATCCTTCAGATTGTATATCCTGAAAGTTGGTCCAAAGATCACCAAAATTTTACCTTTATTTGACATGAAAAAGGGAGGACCCAAAAAGAAGAAAATATCTTGAGTTTGTTCTAACATCCTGAAGTTTGGCCTTGTCAGGCATAACTTCTGTAAAAAAATGTCTGGAGTTTGGCCTTGTTAAGACTCAAGGTCACAACTTTAGTCACAAATATCTAAAGTTAGCCTGGCAAGCCAAGTAAAACTTCAATAAAAAAATGTCTGAAGTTTGACCTTGTCAAGTTCACAACTTCAGTCAAACGCGAATTTTCAACTTCAGCCGCGTACATTGTCCCCAACACGAGGCTTGATTAGTTCTTCACTATTTTGATTCAAGCAGTGAGCAGGGGGATGGATTAGTTCTTCACAACAGCTTTCACTCCTAAAATTTCAATAATACACAACAGTTAATAAAGAATCTCAGTGATATGTCACATGACACAGTTAAAAACAATGTAGATGCAGTGCCATTCCTATGCATGGTCTACATTTAAAATGCAGAAAAAATCATTTTCATCAGAAATTGCCTGCCTCTTAAGAAAAAATGAGCTCCATACTGATTCCCTTACCGACTATACTTGAGGCATGTCTAAGGTTCTTCTGTTCAATTTCTAAGCAGTGAACATTAACTAATCTGATGGCTAAATCATGAGGGTGCAACTTAAGTGTTATATGTAGTCTATCATAAACATCGAAAGAAATTAAGATGGAGACAAAAGTCACAAGCAGTACTCATATTAATCAGCGTCAAACATATTATGCTGCTCAAAAGGGGTAGTAAGTTGATTTTACTACTTGTTCCAATGTCTCACATAGGATAGAATCAACAAATAGAACCACAACAACATGTGTCAAACTATTGACATTGTTTTCAGACATGTAATAACTGTTTTTACTCGTCTGTATTTGCTTGGCTATATTTGACTTGAACCAAATTTTCACAATGCCAGCTGATACAATGACGAAGTAGAGTTTTACTTGACAAGGCTTTTCATCACTCACTTCTTGATCCCTAAACTAACCATAGCACCTAATTCTTTTTGAACTATTAATTAATATTATGAAAGATCAAACGGAATGTATGAAGATACGCAATCCATTTCTCCTAGAACCCACTGTTCACAGTTATGAACAATCTACTCTCATGATCATAGAAGCAAATTATTTCGTCAACTGCTTTCTCCGCAATCAACCCATTTTATTGCTAAATGTCTAGACAGCAGCACAAGTGCAATTTCAGGTGGCATATATTGTCTATTATTAATAAATAAAGAAAAAAGGGCAGCCTAGTACACAAAACATCCCGCATTCACGCAGGGTCCGGGGAAGGGCTGCACCCCAAGGGGTGTGATGTAGACAGCCTACCGGCTGCTTCCACCAGCTCAAACCCGTAACCTATTGGTCATACGCAGACAACTTTACCGTTAATAATAAGTCAGAAGGAGTACTAGCACCGATCCACATGATCAAGATATGCTTCCCAAAAGGAGTAGTTTGATGAATTTTGAGCACGCTCGAGTATAGATTCCCTATGCTGAGTTGTGGCTTATTCGACTCTATATCATAATTCATTCTCAGGTGCATCGATACTTTTGGAGTCTCTCTCTGTAGGACTGGCCTAAATGTGCGGGATCGATAAATTGGTACAGAGGTCGCAACCTAAACTCAAAGGAGTTGACAGGGCTAAGTCAAACTTGAGATGAGTGTTGTATGGCTACCTAGTGAATTACAAGTACCCTCACTGCACTGACCATAGTAAACCCCACCTTTACATAAACCATAACCCTCTCTTGCTGCAATCAGTTGGCCATTTCCAATTAGCAGCAGGAAAACACCAAAACAAGTTCAGAACAAAATAAACAGCTAGTTATTAGCAGCAAAGGAAAAATCTGGAACTATATACTATAACAACTACTATTACTACGCCTCAATCCCAAACAAATTGGAGTTCGCTATATGAATCCTCACTAACAATGTTACTAATGAGGATCGTGTCCAGGATTTACTCCATGGTACAAATAATTGTTCTCATAAAAGTTGTTTTTTCATGGAAATATGTAAAAAGTAAAAGGACAAATAAGATCTCCAAGCAGAAACGGTGTAAATGTGTCCCTTAAATATGCATGCAATGTCTTTTCTCGTGCAAAATATATATAATGTGGAACTTGTATGAGTCATTACTCAGAGGCGAACCCAGGATTTAAGCGCGATGGGTGCACTTTTATTTTTAAATAGTAATTAATAGGGCCAAAGTTTGACGTATAGTTCTTCAAAAACTTAATGATTAATGGTATTTTGGTAGCAAAATTTTAATTTTATTGAATATCATTAATTTGATTTAATATGACAAAAGTATGTTATTCATCATACATTTGAATTCGATGCACTTTTATATTTTGAACAATAATAAAAGGTTTTTGAAAAATAGGAAAAATGAGAGATTTTTGTGTAAAATGATTGCTACGAGAAAAAGTTTGATTTAAGCCTATTTCAAACTTTAAATTCTGCATTTAATTTTATCAATGATTTACATTTAAATTCTTGATTTTTAAATAAAAGATAAAAGTAAAATAGACATTATATAGTACAAGATAGGGAGAATATATACGTTTTGAAGTTGGAGAGGAGCTTGTTTTTAAAAAAATATAAAATTAAATATATGCAAGTAATGTCCATAATACATAGAAGATAAAAGATAAAATGTAATATAATTGATTACTAAGCAGGAAGTTAGGAACTACTGTAGGACTCAAAAATATAGTTGGAAGCAATAATGCTGCAGTGGAAAATGTGTTTGAAAAAAGAAAAATAAATAATTGGGTTTCGATCCCATGTGAAGGAACAAGTTTTGGATTCAAAATTGTATCTTTTAAAAAAGAAAATTAGCCACAGTTGGGTTTTGAACCCAGGTCATCGTACAAGAAGGCAAAGTTGGAGCGAGGTGCTCAACCATCCCGCCAATACACCAATTTGTTCTTGAGGGTGCACGGGAAATATTTAATGATATCCTTAATATACACACACTATATATTGAGTTTTTCTCGAGGCTACCGGGTGCACGTGCACCCCCTACTCCCAACGTAGGTCCGCCTCTGTCATTACTTACACAATTGCGCCCATCTGAGCTTATGCACCCTTCATTCTTGTTGTGTCATTGGTTCGTTTTGTAAAGTAGGAGAAACTAGGCTTTCAACGTAAATTGCCTTCACAAGACCAGATACAAACTTAGTAAACTTTGGATATCTGATCGATTCATCCTTCAGATTGTACAACAAGAAATTTTGTCCAAACATAAGCCAAATTTCTTACTGGGTATGTTGTTGTTGTTGTTGTTGTTGTTGTTGTTGTTGTTATAAGCCAAATTTCATCATTATTTGAAACTAAAAGGGTTGGCTTAAACACCGACGACATAAGACTATGAGAACACTTGAAGGTAAACATCTTTGTCCAAGATTCTTTAACCCCATACTCCTTCATAACCCACACATCTATGTGGATTTTCAGATGATTACCCATACTTATCGCTGAAAGATTATTTCCCAACACTCCCAACACGAAAACACGTTCTTCTCCACAACATGGCAGCTCAATCTTTTCCCATTTTTCATCAGCCAAATCAATAGAAATGATGTTCCAACCCTTACCCAAAACAGGACCAATACTATTAGCCCAATGAAGCTTCCCATTCACAAACTTGCCCGAACCCCAATATCGCACCCCATCAGGAGGAGGATAACGAACATTTCTCCAAGAATCATCCTTTAGACTATATATTTTGACATCAATGGGAGGCGAATTGCGAGAAGAGAAAGTATAACCCACCACCTTATAATCATCATGGAACTCATCATATCCAAAACCATATACGACACGAACCTTGAGATCAATTATAATATCAGGGACTTTCTTGTACTTTCTAGTTGATGGATTCTATAAACACAAAACATTTTCCCCATCGGTGGAAAGACAAATCAATCCATTGACAGAACCCACAAAAGTACTCCAAAGATTTAAATGTTGTTTTTTAATGGGATAATTCAAGTGTGAAACTTCCATAACAGACTCACAAAGTACAGAGCTAAGAGAACAGTCCTTCAGAAGGTAATCAGTTGGATCCTCCAATAAATCTCCCAAAATTTTGAATTTTGTCTTCTTTTACGCACAAGCCTAGTCGTCAGTTGCCACCAACATCTGCTGCTCCGCCAGCAGTTGTCCACCACCAATTTGCTAGAAAATCGTCGGAGCTTCACGGAAAAATCAAATCTTTGTTCTCTCCAATGACTTGCTAGATCATCAGTCATGGCAGAGAGAAGAGAGAAAGATAGAGAGAAATAGGGATGGAGTGTATAGATGTGTTTCACACTACTACTTGTCGACTTATTGTTGGTGAAATTACAATAAAAATAACAATTACAATTGAAAAACAAATGAAGAAAATAAATTATCTTCTTGGCTGAGACGCGGATATCTCGCTCTCTTTAAGGAGATTCAAGCCCACTGCAGCAAATGTTTTCACCGGTCTAGCAGTAGTCTTCTTGACTTGTCCCCTCCTGGATACAACAACCCACACACAAAGTATAACTCAACAAACTCTGGACAAGAGTTGAGTCCAAAGCTCCAACACAAAAACACCTTCCTTCAACTAATAAAACTCTCTTTTTTAACTAACTCTTTTGCACTCTATATTTTCTTGTTCTTGTAAAAAATGCAAGACTACCTCTATTTATAGGTGAGGTATTCATCCTAGTATTGAATAGGTAGAATAAATAAGAAAATAAATGGCATATAGGTTACATAAGTTACAAGTCATGAATAGGTAGAATAATGGACAAATAAATAGGTTAATGGTTACAATGGATTTAAAGCAAAGATGTAACCATTTCTGCCACTAACGTGTGAACAAAATGCAGCAATGAAACCATTTCTTTTGACTTGAATTACTCACTAAATGCCAAGGAGTAAAGTGCTGTTATTAGCACATAATGACACCAAAGAAAGACTAAATAAAAGGGAAAATAAGTCGATCGCTTCCGGAAGCTTAAACCAAGGCCTTAAGAGTTGGCTAACGAGCCTACAAGTAAGATGGGGCACCTCGGAAAGGTTCACACTGAATACTAAGCCAATCTCGACAAAAAAGCGTCCGAACAAGCCCCATCTAAAATATGAGTCCAGTAATTAGGATTAGCCCTACCTTCCCTAGAAGCAAGCCTAATGAAATAATCTCACAAAAAAAGATGAAATTCCCTCTAAGCGCTTACGGCAACGGATAGAAATTGCAACACTTAAGTTTCAAAGTAAACTTAATGCATAATAATATTATATAAAATTAATATTAAAATGCTCAAACTCCATCACTTATGTTTTGAGATTTTAGTCCTTTTGAGTTACTTAGTTCTAAATTAACAATTTGTACATATTAAATTAATTTTCTAAGACAAATACAAGGTTTGAACCAAAACTACTAGATTCTGCCAAACAGTTTCCTATGCTCTAGTTCCGCCATGTGTAAGATAAATATATAGTGAAGACGAATATCAGCTAGACACTACTCTCGACAAACAATATGATAGAGGGAAGCATAAGTCTATTCTACCTTGACTTTGAGGTTCAAAAAGACCTGAAATGGTACCTACAAAATAGTAGCAAACATAGAGAATCCTTTCTTTATACACATATAAAGAAAATTAACATATTTGACACGAACATCAACGAAGCAACACCACACTTCATCATCAAGATGCATGCAGCAGTCAGCAGTCACTACAAAAAAACTGTTAATTTATTGTGGAGGTAATAACTAACGCCCACAGATTATATCAAATTGCAGCAGTTAATTTAACCCTGCAATTTTTCTGCATTTTACGGAGGTTCTAGACCGATGAAACCTACAAAATTGTGACAGACACGCGGGTCTTTTAACCTTCCTTCTCATTTTCCCCTTTTAGCCGAGTATCTTTAGGTTCCTCCATTTCTTTCCTCCTCTTCAAACTCAGATCAGTGATGGCTATTAGGGCGTTGCTGGAACCGGATGCTGCACATCATGAGGAGATTGTCAATGCAGAAAATATGCATTCATACTTTAGGTATTTACTCATTCTTGTTACAGCTTAGGTATCAAATTGCTCATTTTTTTTTTCTCTGCTCACTGTCATGTTTTTAGGTCTGATTATATATGAATACCTATATAATATAGCTGTTTGTCATATAGCTCATCCACGTTTGAGAAACAAAAATGAATATTAGAAAATGGTTCAGTTTTTTCGCATAGGGGACAAATGGCAGTTGTCAATTACTGGAAATAGTTAGCGAGGAGAAGCTGAGTACTAATCAGTACTTGGGAATTTGGTTATTCTTGCAACCTGCATTGTCATGTTTATGTCTCTTGATATGTTTCATCAAATGTGGATGTGAGTTAGTTCCTTTAACTGATGGAGTCATGGAGATCATTTAAATTGGACATACTCTAATAGCCCCCGTATCATCACGACTATAATATCTCTCTGTTCAATTCTCTGGCTATATGTAGCAGAATTCTTTTGTATAAACCCTTAGATCTTTTCCGTTTATAAAATACCTTTGGTTTGATTTAGATTGAATTAGTTAGTCCTTCATAGCTCTACACTGTCAACTCTCCCATGGGTCTTCTTGCAAATACTACACCTCTTATGTATCTCTCTGTCAATGAGTTGCCTGCTGTCACGGCATCCCCGGCCAAGTTTGTCATTTCTCAGGTATAAATTTCATATTACCTGTATCTATTATTGGAATTTTTCATTTGATTATAGATATTAAAGATTTGATCTGCTTCATTTCTCAAGAAAGATTCTTTCTTTACTACTTGGGTCGATTCAGGTGAATGCAAGTACTAAAGATGAGTTAAAATAAGCAACATAGAGTGAGCATTCATATAGCTGAACCTAATTTGTCTGGGATTGAGACGTAGTTATTGTTATTTTTGGTCCACAGGTTGATAGTGCAAACAAACACGGTATATTGCTGGAGATGGTCCAAGTTCTGAAGGATCTAGACCTGCTGATTCTAAGATCCTACATATGCCTGATGGTGGGTTGTTAATGGATGGTTAGTTCTCCTTTTTCTCTATGCCTTTCTCATCTCACCAATCACCTCTTAGATTGGGAGAATAGAATAACTATGTGTGTTCAAAGTACATCACCTCATCCATGTCCCTTCTAGAGCTTACAACATATAATTTACCAGAATCACGAACAACCTTCGAAGTAGTAGCTAACAAGAACAGCCAACACGAAAAAGACAGTTAAAACAAGAGCGACATTATTGTTTAGCAATATATAGTACTTTATCAGGTTTCCTGAAGCAGAAGCCTCACCAGAAACCATGTCATCAGTTACAATGGAAGAATTAGAACACATTTGTGGAAAATCTGATTTACTTCTCCATAACAGCTTGATAGTTGTTTTGTAGTGAGTAGATGGATTACTTCTCCATAACAGCTTCCACTTCCTGAAAGTTCAACAACAAAAACGAATCAGAATAATATCTTACTGATCAGTCATGAATCATAGTATTAGTTCTAACATGCAACAAACATCGCGCATGGTCATATTTCTAACCTACACCAAACATCACTTAAAACGAAAGTTACTTGTTGTAGCAGACGAACAAGCTTCATTTCATGAGTCAAATATATGATAGTTACATTATCTGAAAAATAGATTGATTTAGTTACTTCAATATCCATCTTTCAAGGCCTTATATTCTCATACTTAATATCTTAATGCAAACAAAACAGAAAGAACCATGGCATCAAGAGGTCGAGATTTTATTCTTAGAGGGGTTAATTACTATCCCTCTTCTGTATTTCCTTCAGTTGCTTGATCTGGAAACTTTTCAGATTGTCAAAACAAACACTAAGGGTACACGGCCGAATACTATTACTTCAGATGTTTTAAATGCAAGGCACTAGTTTCTCAACTTTTGATAAACCATGACATCTCGAAGTTATATGTTGTGTCCGTAATTTGAAAGACAGAAGATTACAATGTCCATTAGTGATTATAACATCGATTCTGCTAAAAAATATATAGACACTGTTTGCAGCTCTATTTATGATAAAATAAAAAGAACTTGGATAGTAACTCGGATTAGGACCCTCTCAAAATCAGAATCTATTTCTTTCAATTTCCCTATTCTCTATAGTCCCACTTCACTCTCATAATCATTACAAGTAGATTAAAATGGAGGGAGTATAAATTGCCACTAATTAGAAACAAGATATTGTTAAAGAATTTGCTATAGAAGGGCTAATTCTTGTTCGAAAGACAAAGATGACAAAAGTTTGCACTTGTATCTACCTTAAATAGACAAGGCCCTCTTAAACGAAGATCTATGGTAACATTTATTGAAAATTTTCAACTTGAAAGGAGTAACACCATGTACACAGAGGAGCTGCTACTATACTGAAGCAGAAGATGAAATGAACAAGAAGCAAAAAAAGGACTTGGATAATACTACTTTTTTGCATATGGTGGACAATCTGGAGGGATTTGTTTCGAAAATAGGTCAAAACCTATTAGCAAAGATGGAGATAAAAATAGTTCATAATAGTAGTACTATTTTTTTTTTAGAGAATTCTTGTTCAGAATTTATAATAGTAGCACTAATTCTTGTTCAAGAAAACAAGATTGACAAAAATTTGAACTTCTGTCTATTTTACATAGATAGGCTCTCTAAAAGAAGTTCATCCCAAGATCTCTTTCTCCTATATTCTCCTGTTATTTAGGACCCCCCCACTCCACCCTCGTGAATGCTTTTTTCCTTGCAGTGCAATCTTGTTCATGTGAATTTTGCTGGCTACGTAAAAGAAGACTCATCCTTTGATTGACTAAATAAGTATAAGAATGAGAAGAAAATTACACAGAGTTATAGATATAGCTAATAGCAGCAAGGGAAAATTCCAAACTTGGATACTAGGCCAGACTGTAGAATTATCAAGTTTCCTCTATTTTCCCTATTAAGTTTTCACCTAAAAAAGATTAATTAAAGAAGCCCCGTCGGTCAAACAACGACCCAGAGAAGGACCTCAGTGTTATCGGTGCATTCACCTGCATCATTATTCTCATCTTCAAACATTCCAAAAGTATTTCTCATGAAAATATTTTTATTTGTGATCTAAATATTTAGTCGATTCCAGACTTCAGTTCAAACGCATAACATGAAAATATAATTTATCCAACAAATTTATAAAGCATTATTTCATCAGTGCCGATTCAAGGCCAAAACCACTAAGGCAAAGGCTTTAGGCTCCCAAACTTTTGGTTCCCCTTTTTTTCCTTTATTGATAATTGGTTCCATGACTATTCTCTTTAAAACTATTTACCCCCCATGATTTCATTTTATGTGGTTTTATGTTCAGTATAAATTTGGATATAAAATTCTCAATTTATTCAAATAAATTTTACATATTTAGAAACTAAATAAAAATACTATAAGTGACAATAGTTAACTATTCAAAGTACTTTTGGAAGTATTTGATAAAGTCATGATCAAAGAAAATATGTTTTGATTCTTCAAATAGTAACTAAGACACATAAATTAAAACAGTGTAATATTTTAAGGGAAAAGTTACAAGATTTTTATATTAACAATGACAAGAGAAAAACTTAAGTCGTGATTGATGAGCGATATCAGTTGAATTTTTTAAGAATAAACTGATTGGAAAAAAATGTTAACAACTTTGCATCAAAAAAAGCTATAAAAATATACTTTAAAAAAATTACATGAAAGACATTTAAAAAAACATAAGGTCTCCTAATAAAATCTTGCTTTAGGCCGACGACTTTATTAAGGCCACCCCTGTATTTCATCTGCTTACTTAAGTTATCATAATATAAGTAGCAGATGGAATATAACTTCCAGTCCAAACTTCAAAAAAGAAAATATAACTTGTGGTACAAATGAAACTTCGAGTAATGGAAAATTCCAATTTGGTGGATCCAATATGCTTTTCTACAATGGAAACGATAGCTACTTCACTTTTCCAAATGCCCTTCATCGCTTGGAGGATATAGGAGAAGTCACTCAAATTTATGGAAGATTTTACTCCTCGGATTTCGGCTAGAAAGGGAAACTGAGAAGGATGAAGATGGGAACCTCAGAGTCTACTACAACTTTGATCTCAGTTCAGGTTCAGGGAATTGGACAATCATTTGGCAAGCAATTTATCAATTATGTACAATCCATGGAACATGTGGTACAAACTCTATATGAATGTATGTTGCTTCTATAACTCAAACTTCTTGTGTTTGTCTACCGAGGTTTAGGAAAAACACCAGTATATCTTGTCAAAAGAAAATTGAGATGAGGGATTCTTAAGGACAGTAAGTTTTTACCTCTTGATTTTATCAGTATTATGGGTGTGGGTAACCAAAACTAGTTACTTTAACTGATTTTAATCCTTGTACAGGAATTGTCGAGTTTCCTCTCTTTTCCCTAGTTAAGTTTTTTCAGTAGAAAAAATTAATCAAGAAGTCCCCTACATCAAACACAACTCTAATAAGGACCTAACCGAAGATTTCCAAGTCCCTGATGCTTCTTTATTTTTTACTCTATCTATAGGCATAACATCCTCTCGAAACAATGCTCAATAAGAGAAACAATTTCAAGATTCATTTAGCATGAAGTTGAAGGCAAACTTATTGTTACTTGAAAATAGAGCATAAATGAAAATGACTAACAAGACCCCCCTGGCAATATAGTTTAAAGAATATGTGCTTATTCTATGTTTGAGATAATAAACATTATTTAACAACACTTGACAAGAAAGTACTCTTACAAGTTATTTGTTACTGGATTGTTTTGTTTTGAGCTTTTTCAGCCCCTTTTTTTGTTGCATCCTTAGTTAAAGGACAAACTAAGCTTTCAACGTAAATTTCTGGCTCGCCCCACCTATCAGAGTTAATGACTTCTAAATATCTGAGCGAGTCACCCTTCGGATTATATATCATGAAATTTGATCCAAGGATCACAACCAAATTTTTACCTTCATTTGCCATGTGTAAACATATTTGCCCAAGATTTTCATTCCCCAATCGATGCTCAGGATATTTGAGGCTAAATATCTTTGTCCAAGATTCTTTACCTCCATACTCCTTCATAACCCAAATATCTACATGAGTGTGGCTACAATAACAAGAGACTGAAAGATCACTTTCTAATACTCCCAGCCTCAACTTAATATCTCCTTTTTGGTCGCAGGGTTGCTCCATCTCTCCCCATTTCTCATCAGCCAAACCAATAGAAATGATGTTTGGTATCATAATCCGTTTACGACCCATAGTAGTAGTAGCCAAATGTGATTTCCCAGTAGTAGCACCCCAATGAAGTTTCCCATTTAAAAATGTACCTGAAACATATAGTTGTGCCGGACCTGGACAATCATCCACACATCTCCAAGAATCATTATTTAGATTATATATTTTGAACTCAAGTTCACGTGACCCATCAGATAGGGTATCATTGGAAAAAGCATTACCTTATAATCATCATGGAACTCATCATATCCGAAACCATATGCTCGCTAGGGGAAATATATCAGAGCAGTTTTAGGATCAAGCAATTTCTTGTACTTCCTAACCGATGGATTCCATAGAAACAATTCCATGTGCTCAATGACAAGACAAATCAATCCATTGGAAGAACCTGCAATACAAACACCATATGTGTTGTGAACACGGATAGGCCCAGAGGCTGGCCAAGCTGTTGGGCAGGGGCTAAACCACAAAAAGGCCCAAGAATTAGACAGTCCAATAATAGATTGGGAAAAAACTTATATAGCCAAGCCCTTATAACTTTTTGTAACCCTAAAAATTAGTTTACAAAAAATAGCCATAACATAGTGTGGCCTATCAGATTTATGAAATTTTGTAGTTGTGCCAAAAAAAATCTCTTAAAAATAATTCAAAATTTAACTAGCAAAAACGACGTGGTGTTTGTTGGATTGGATCCTAAAATCTCGCCTGAAGAGCCATGCAAATATGCAATACGTGTTGTCCTTTCTTTATTAAGTATTAATTAATTAATCAAATTAAAGATTTCATACATAGCATTAAATATTTGATGTATAATTATATCTTTAATGTATAATTATTTATTAATATACTATTAATTAGTGTATAATTAATAAATAACTTGTGTATAAACATTAGATAACGAGAAAAGATAATTATACAATGATTATACATTAAATATTTAATAATTATACATCAACGTAACTATTGACAAAGACATTACATAACAAGAAAAGATAATTATACATTAATTATATGATAATTATACATCAAATATTTAATGTCTATGTATGAAATCTTTAATTTAATTAATTAAATAATACTTAATAAAGAAAGGACAACACATATTGCATATTTCCATGGCTGTTCAGGCAAGATTTTAGGATCTAATCCAACAAATACCACATCCTTTTTGCTACTTAAACTTTGAATTATTTTGAGAGAAATTCATTCAAATATCCTTATCTTATTTATTTGGCTAATAAAAGTAAATAATTCCTGAAAGTCGGCTATAATAAGGTTATCAAAATAAAATACGACTATTTTGAATTTAAAGGTAATATGGGCTGCTATTTGAGTGAATTATTCTAATAGAGGTGCTTGGAATCCAGGTTGAGTAGAGATAAAAGGGTTGTCATGTGCTGTTTTGAAAATTGTATATTGTGAACAAACTGTCTGTTCCTCTCATCTTCTTTCTAGAGTCTAAACTTCTCATTTCCATTCTTATATCATTCTTTAGTTACTTGTAATTTCAATATTTTTCATTGTAATTCAATAATTTAAGTGTTGTCGTTGTAACTTGGCTATTAGTGACTATATAATACTTGAGTATTAGAGTTGAGAATTCGTGTTTGTTTCATTGGTGCTTTCATCCAGAGGTCTCTCTATGGAGGACCAAAAAGTACTCAAGGCTTTCGTTGATGATTCAATACAAGAAATGAAGGATTCTATCTCTAAAGATCTCGTTGAATTTCGTTTGATGTTGCTGGAAGTTTTTGGGGAAAAGGCTACGGCCTCTTTTAAACCCCGAAACACAGTCATGGACGCCAAATTATGGCAGTTTCGGGGCGAGAATCCGGAGGCTTGGATAGTCCAAGCGGAGCATTATTTTGATTTCTGTAAAATTGAGGAAGATCAGAAGCTTAATGTGGCGTCGTTCTACCTTGATGGTGAAGCATTGGAATGGTACCAGTGGTTATTTTAGGAATAATCAATTAATTGATTGGCCACATTTCGCTGATAAGGTGAGATTCGATTTAAACAGAAAGGATTTGAGTCCGCAGGAGGGAGATTCGCCAATCTACGTTACTGAGTACCAATCATTGTGAGGATATTTTGTCGAGCTTCAGTGAGTCAGATGTACTCTTCCCAGGCCATACATATGTTCATCCATAATGGAGCAACATAGCCAACTCACTCTTACCGCAGTATCACAGTGAGCAATCAGAATGCAAAAGCAGTACCAATGCGCGCAAGGTATTTGATGAATCATCTGATAGGTACAAAGATGCAAATCCTCTCGGTACATCCAGCAAGCCTATTGGATTTTCCATTTCCCCTAATGTTCTGGTAAATTCTGTCTTCAAATTGCTGCGGTAAATGGTTGTAATGATGATGCTAAAAATGAAGACAAGAATGATGAAGAGGAAATTGTTACTATCATAAACGAACCTATAGAATTCGTTATTGGAAATGAGGATAAGCCTTCATTATGGATTAATTCTACAGTATCTATTCCCTGTGACCTTTCCATGTTTGATATTCACAAAGTTTTAGATGATTTTTGGAATAAATTATTTGTTGGACACTTCAGAAAAGTCTACCCTCTCGGGCTTGCTCAACATTGGGAGGAGATTCCTTCTATTCCTTCCACTTGCAGTTATGACAAGCTTATAAATATAGGTATAACTGATCACCTTCGTGGACTTTGTCATGCTGCACTTATATATCTTAACTTTGCATCTATTTCCACCTGATCAATTTGGTTTAGAGTTTCCATTTGATCCTGGCTCTAGTTTACTTACTATGTTCCTTAGAGTTAAAAGAAATTCTATATTTTGCTTGGCTCATGATAAGTTCATTATGTCAACCTTGTGGAATTCTTGCAATTGGTTTGACACTGGAGAAGATGCACCTCTACTCATTTCTGGAGATGCCCGTAGGAAATACATATGGAGCTTTAAGTCTAATCACAGTGAACAGAATCTCTCCAATTTTACCATTAATTGCTCAGGTTTATTCAATAACTTGTGAAGGGGATGCTCTCAATTTGCTACTCGACATGCTGACGAGCTACGTCATAGGTACTTCCTGGTAGACACTAATGATTCACCAGTTGAAGGTCAAATCTATTTGCCATCATCAAAAAGGGGGAAATTGATGATGCATAGTTACTACGGTACTATGCTTTATTTTGATTATTTGGCAAACCTGCCGAGGGACCAGATGAGGGACCAGACACGCACCAAGCCGATCTCAGGAGACCATGGGAATCAAGATCTCAGGGGGAACAAGTTGTATAATTGAAATTATCATTCAAGAGGAACTATCTCTCAGTTAAATTTTATTCTCATAGGGACCAGATGAGGGACAAGGTACGTGCACCAGGTCGTTCCGTACGAGTCAACTCTCACAGCTGTAAAGATGTTGCCAACCGTGACAGAGCTACAGAAAAGCTGCTAAGGTCTCTTATTTGGTAAGGATCAGATGAGGGACCAGGTACGTGCACCAGGTTAATCCATTTATCTGAGTCAACTCTCACGGCTGTAAAGATATAAGAGAAAGTATTCATTCAGAGGGAATTGATGAAACTACTGTGGTTCTGTTCTGATGATTGACAAACCTGATGAGGGACCATGTACAAGGACTAGGTACACATCAGGTCCTTCTCTCTCACACAGTCAACCCTTACAGCTGTAAAGCTGCTCCCATTGTGCAGTACCAGTACTGCAGCACTGCATCATAACTGTTGCGGTCCTTTCTCTTGTCCAATGGCTAAGGTTTCAAGGTTTTCCCTCCCATTTGCTCCATATATATACATCATTATGTGGAAGGAAAACCTAGCTTTTGCACAATTAAAAAATTGTCTCTCTTCATCTGCAAAGCGACAAAGTTCCAACAAGACAAAGCTTCAACAACCAAGGGACCAGCTTGCTGCAATTGAATATATCTTTAGGTTTAGGTTGTTGAGTCTTTGTCTTTTGCTTTTCATTGTATACCTACTCCTCATTTTGAGAAGCTTGTGTAGGTGTTTTATATTTCTCTCTTATCTTGTGGATTAGAGTTGTAGGCTGGAGTTAGCCATGGTTGTAGTTTGTGGGCTAGAGGTAGCCTTGGTTGTCTTTACAATAGAGTTATTGTAGAGAGTGCTTACAATAGAGTTATTGTGAGGGTGAGGGATTAAGAGTTTAATTCTTAGGTTGCAAGAGGTTGTAATCTGAACTTTGCTCAGTATTGTTAGTGAAGATTTGGTGAAAATCCTACTAGGGTAGGTTGTGGTTTTACTCCCTTAAGCAAGGAGATTTTCACGTAAAATCGTGTGTTCTTTACTTTTGCTATTGTTAAGTCTTTACCTTCTTTTCTCAGTACGATTTTCTGTCAAGGACCTGGTCCCTTGACTGGTGGTGGACTCATACAAGCCAACAAAATCGTTCTTGGTTTAGCTTGCACCCAATAGCACATTACTTGACGTTGGTACCATTAGGATCTTTGAGTTCATATTCCACAATTACAGGTGGTCAAACCTTGTCCATTCGGTTCTATGTTGGCTATAGCTATAATGCATCCAAGGGTCTTTACATTGCAGAGGAAGTACACGTACTAGTCCTATATGCAAGTTTTGAAGTTAAACATGAAGATTATATGGTATACTTCAAGAAAACATTTGTTAGGCCATATGTATTCTGTAATGTTCTTGGATATTTTATTCATTTTGTGCTTGCACAAGACTTGATTAGTTCTTCAAATGTGAGATAGAGCAGGCCCATCCTAGTGTGAATGATGACCAGACGATCTAGCCACAAATCCTTATTCCTTCGACGCATTGGCGTTGTATATTTCTACTATGTTGTTGGATATGCCAAACGACCTGACTCTACCTTCTTTCTCCTTGCTTCAATTGAGCTAATGTTTATGAAAGTATTTCTCATTGAGAAGGATTTTCATGTTCTGCCACTAAAAAGCTGAGAAAGTTACATTGTAGATGGCCTTCTAGCGAGTGCTCCATATGCAAATGTAGATGAAGCTGCAGATTACGGCCTCGCGAATCATAGTAAACTTGCATGGACACATCATACTCTTTGCCCTGTCTATCAGTGTGACTGTTGTTACAAAGAAGCAGTACAATATGTGACAAAGTGCTCAACACCGTGGAGTCCTTTGACATCTTTTATTTGTGCTC
The DNA here is from genome assembly GCA_003996215.1 of Jaltomata sinuosa. Classification (NCBI taxonomy): domain Eukaryota; kingdom Viridiplantae; phylum Streptophyta; class Magnoliopsida; order Solanales; family Solanaceae; genus Jaltomata; species Jaltomata sinuosa. The sequence goes on from QJPP01000540.1 coordinate 167,007, forward strand.
ACAATGAGTGGTGCATTGCACTTTGTTATCTGGAGAAAACAGGAGTGAAGCTTCCTTGCCCTCTCACTGATGCTTTTCTGTGGTTTTCGTTTAACTTGGCTTAGCAAATGGTTGTTCCTAGGATTGTTTTTAGAACTGTTGGATCTTTCTCTCTATCTGTTCGTTTGAACAATGATCTGATTCGATCCAATGTGGAATTGCTAGCTATTCCCGGATCTTTATTACTTATAGGAATTTGTTACATGCCTCTAGAAGTTGTCATCGAGAACCTGCATGTGCCACTGCGGTCTATACTTTATCACATGGCCAGGAATTTACACAAAACAGATGTTTTTGTGCTGAACTTTTCTGAGAAATTGTTTTACAAGAGTGTTACATTTCCCTGTTAGTTTGGCTCTACTCGAACCTTGAGGACAAGGTTCTCATTTCAGGGGAGTATTGTTGTGAACACGGATAGCCCCAGGGGCTGGCCAAGCTATTGGGCCGGGGCTAAACCACAAAGAGGCCCAAGAATTAGACAACCCAATAATAGATTTGCTTGGGATCTAGGTTGAGTAGAGATAAAAGGGTTGTCACATGTGGTTTTGAAAATTAAACGTATTGTGAACAAATTGTATGTTCCTCTCATCTTCTTTCTAGAGTCTAAACTTCTCATCCTCATTCTTATCTCTTTCTTTAGTTACTTGTAATTTCAGTATTTTCCATTGTAATTCAATAGTTTAAGTGTTGTCGTTGTAACTTGGCTATCAGTGATTATATAATACTTGAGTATTGAGTTGAGAATTCGGGTTTGTTTCAATATGGAACTCACGTGTACATAATGTTTAGACTGTTTTGGCTGCAGAAATTTCAGTTTCTAAGTGAACACTGTTTTGTATCAAGCAAATTTTAATCCATGTATCAAGCTTTCTAGGTTTGTGTGTAAATATATAGTAATAAAAAATAAGGGCATTTTAGACTTTTAACTTATTCTAATCTGAACCGTCAATATGATCCATCAAGCGTTAGATTCAACCCCCATTTTTATACGACAAGAAGAGTTAATTTTTATTCGTTTTATTTGCAGGGAGGGAATTACTTATCACCAATATAGGCTGTGCTAGGATGGTTGGGTCCTCCGCCCTTAACCAGAGGTCGAACTCTGGGTATAAAAAAAATTCTGTGCTGCCCTAAAATGCGCAACACGCAGTCCGGATATAGTCGGTTCCAATGCGAGTATGAGACACCGGGTGAGAAACCCAAGAAAAGAATTACTCATCCCCAGTAATAAGCGAAGAAATAATCTTCATTTTCGGGCAAGGTAACCAATTGTCAATTCTTTCGCTTAATTTGCCGTTCTAAAACAGAAATACTAATAACTAGAGAAGAACATCGATCAATGCAATTAGTGTGTGATGAAACTACCCAGTGAAAGGAACATACTACGTTCCAGCAAGTTTGTTAACTTCTTTTCTGCAATTAAACAGGCTCTTCGTATACCATTGGGTATTGATCCTCGGTAATTCTTTTTTATCATATTTCTATTGCAATATTGCTATCTAACTTTGTTTTTAATGAAAAAGTTAGATAAAAAGAAAAGTGATCATGATCCCCATGTTATTATTACAGTTAAGAAGTTAGATAAATCCAAAAATTGATTCAACAGGATGTTGACTCTTGCACTGGATATTAGCAATTCTTAGGCATTTTGTATTACAATTTTGAAGAACAAAGGAATGGCGTATCGAAGATATGTGTTGTTATAGGATCGAAGGGGGAAAAATCACATTTATCTAATAGCATTGGAGCTATGGTCATGAAGGTGAGAACTTTAGAGATTGAGTTACTTTCTTGAACCAGTTATCTAGCTATGACCACAAGCATGAGACATAATTATCATCATTTTCATCAGAATCAGAAATTTGATCTCAAAAATTCAAAATATGCCGCATGAACGGAGAAGAGAGTTTTAAAATCTGACACAGCCAGAGGCGGAGCTAGGATTTCCACTAAAGGGGTTCAAAATCTGAAGAAATAAACACACAAACTAGTTGAAGGGGGGTTCAATATCTACTATGTATACATTAAAAATAATTTTAACCATGTATAAATAGTATAATTTTTCGCCCTGAACCCCCTAGACAAAGGTTAGCTCCGCCCCTGGACACAACTATGAAATGTATTCGCAATGTTATATTACATGTGTTAGTCTTTTTTGGTTATGATGAAGAAAGGGGAGTTCCTGTCCATGATGATAAGTTTTTGTTTCCCCTGTTTTTGTGCATATTTGTCAGCTTCATTCTTGGACTAATTTCTCATTTTATATACGCAGTCTGCTCTTTGAGTTGCTGGTGTAACTGGTGCACAAGTCGGATCGTCCTAGTCAGTTTTAAAGAAAAGGCAAGAGTTCAGATCGTCCTTAGTTGTATTTTACATTCTACTTTCCTCCAGGGATGCCTTTTCAGGATTTGATCCAGAAATTGTTTCCAAATACAACGGAACTTCAACAAGTGTGGAATATGGCATAGAGCATAGCCAAATCCGAGGAGTTCTCAGACAACTCTTACAGAATTTTAGAGGTAATCATATCATATGAGCTCTATAAAGAATTTTTAAAATTGATTGACTTTTCACCTATTTTTTATATTTCAGTGTCTTCATTCATTTCCATTCCTTCCCAATGTTTCTGTTAAGAATGACATCATGAACTCTAATGGAAGCATAGGTCTTAAATCCCTTTGATCCGGACCGACCTTAACTGTGATTTTGAGAGCGATAGACGATGTTCAAACTGTGATTGGTTGCTCAGTTTTGAGCTGCTAAACTTTTGACAGATGATTTAGGCCTCCAGACCACTCTTAACATGTTGAGTAAACATCCCAAAATATTTTGAAAACATGGGAGTACATATGGCAGTTGAAGTCAGGGAGTTTGGTGAATACTATTCAAAGTTATTTGAAGTAGGGAAAAGGAAAAATATACCCCTTGATTTTGCGATTTAGAGTAGATATACCCTCATTCAAAAAGTAGTGCATATATACCCTCGATGTCTAAAAAAGGGTGCATATTTACTCTTTTAGTTAAGAGACCTATATTTAATGAATTATGAAAAATCCTAAATAGGTTTTTTAATTCCAAAAATATCATATGACCTTATAAAATTACTTCACCTATTTGTTTTACCCCTCCAGACCCGACCCAATTAAAAAAAACTCAATGCCTCTTTATTCAATCATCACCTCGATGACGTAGACTTAGGACGCTTGTTCGACTAAGGAACAAAGGAATTGAGTTTTGTTAGTTGGGTCGGATCTGGAGGGGTAAAAAAATGGGTGAAGAAATTTTTTAAACCCACCTGACATATTTGGAATTGAAATATTAGTTTCAGGATTTTTTTAATTCAATAAATATAGGTTTGTTAACGAAAAGTGTAAATATGCACCATTTGTTAGATGACAAGGGTATATTTGCACCATTTGTTAGACGGAGAGGGTATATATCCACCAAAATTTGTTAGACGGAGAGGGTATATATCCCCAATATTTGTTAGACGGCAAGGGTATATATGCACCATTTGTTAGACGGTGATGGTCTATATGCACCACTTTTTTAACGAGAGGTATATCCAATCTAAATAGCAAAGTCGAGGGGTATATTTGCCCCTTTTCCCTTCCAAGAATATGATGCAGTTATTGTTTCTTCCTTCTTGCAGTTAGAAAAGTATTATGTTCTTTTGGCAAAGCAACCTCTTCCCTCTTTAATAAATGTTATGCATTTAGTATATTTTTGTCCATGAAGAATTGACAAATTCTATATCAAATTGTAGTCTTTCTCTTCTTCAAGAACCTGCATTTCTTGGAGCATGTGCATTTTAGTGTTGGGCCCGTGTTGTGCATGACAACCATGGCTAGTTTGATAAGAGAACAAGGTTTTTAGGAGGTTTTGTAGAACACTTTCCGCTTCAAACAGACTTCTAAATCTTATTTGGCTGTTATAGACAAAAAAAATAATCTATTTTTTCATTTTTAATGTTATAAAAAATAACAAAATTATTCAAATTTAAAGTCTCTAAAGTATTCATATTTCAGTAATTCAAAATTAAAGAAAGCCAATACATCATTAAAAAATTTGACCCTTACAATATGAATCTTTTTAGTCTAATGGAATATAAAGATGTGCAGATCTTTCAATGATTTTATTTTTCATTACATTTATGTACGGATATAATGTTCTTTGTCGAAAGTGGTGTAATGTATGAAATTTTCAATATATTTTGAGACCTATTACTATTAGTTAACTTAGAGATTCCGTTTCTATTTGTGGCTTTATAACAATAGCATTTAGTATTGTTTTTTTTTATTATGAAATAAATGGCTAGCAACAAAATGAGAAAATAGCAAATTAAAGTAATTAATATTTGAGAAAGACTGTTATAATGGGGTAATAGTACAAATAGCGTAATGTTATAAACAAGGTTGTTGTTATAGGTAAAAAGTTTTTATAGAGAGGTAAAATATAACATAAAAATCAGTTTCGAAAAGAACCTTGACATTTATAGTAAGTATTGTCAGAGGCGGAACCCGGATTTGGAACTAATGTGTTCAGGATTCTAGCTCTTTTAAGTTAGTGAGGTTTAAATTAATAATTTATACGTATTGATTGAATTTTTTATTACAAATACAGAGTTTGGACCAAATAGTTACTGGGTTCGGCTGAACTCATATCTCGAATGCTAAGTTCCGTCCATGAGTATTATTATATAAGGATGTTATGGAAAGCCGAGGGTCTATCGAAGTTAAATGGACAAAATTCACAGTGAATAAAAGTTTAATGGTGAATCCTCCTAATAGATTTCTCTGACTGGTCATTTGGAAGGTAAAATCTAAGAGACTCTTTTGAGCGTGACGTTTACGCAACAACATAAATGCACTCTAGTGGGGGTGGGTCTTAAAGTGTTCACTTTTGGCGAATTTAAAGGACAAAAATTGCATAGAGATAATTACACAGAAGAACATCGAAAACCTTAGTCTTCTCCAAGCGCTCAAATTTCTATAGCACAAATGGAATCTGGGGGAGATGAAGCCTCCCATCAACACCCAAAGCAGAGCAAACCCACTAGTAGTGCTCCACTTTCATCTACTTCAGTTCAAGATTCAACCTTTGAATTCCCTATCTGCCAGTAGATCTAATCAATGAAATCCTCTTAAAACTGCCGGTAAAATCTCTCCTGAAATTCAAGTATGTTTCAAAATCCTGGCTTGGTTTTATCTCTAGCCCTGAATTTGTTAAGTCTCATCTTAGCATATCTGCTAATGACAAGGGCTACACCCGCCATAGGTTTATGATGGGGTTTAATCCACCTGAATATCTTAAGGATTGTTCCGTTAACTCTTTATTATGACCATGTTACTAAGGCAATTGACTTGGATTATCCAATGGAAAAATCCCAACATCACTCTATTAAGGTTGTAGGTTCTGCCAATGGGTTGATTTGTCTTGCTATTGCGAAAAAAGACTTCTTTCTCTGGAATCCGTCAATTAGGAAGCTTAAGAAATTGCCTCCTTCCTTAACTGGTTTCTATTACTCATATGGTTTTGGATATGACGAGCTTCATGATGATTATAAGGTAGTGGGTATTACCCAATATTTGTGTCATGGCGATTCACATTATAATGTGGGAAAAATATATAGTCTAAATAATAATTCTTGAAAACGTTTGGATGATTTTAAGATTGCGATACAATTTCCTAAGTCGGGTATGTTTGTGAATGGAAAGCTTCATTTGGCTAATACTGCTAAGCATTTTGGTTATTACAATGATTGGGACATCATTTTTGTTGACTTGGTTGATGGGAGATGGGGAGAAATGGAGAAACCGTGCTACGAAGAAGAAAATTTTAATTGTATGCCATTCCTCGGTGTGTTGGGAAATGATCTTTATATGTTTTGTCATCATCTAAGAAGTCACGCAGATGTGTGGGTTATGAAGGAGTATGGGGTTAAAGAATCTTGGGCAAAGATGTTTATTATCAAGTATCCTTATGATCCCGTGGGGTATGGATTATTTGGTCCATCCTTTTGCATGTCAAGTGAAGGTGAATTTTTGTTTAAGCATGGATCGGTTTTCATGATTTACAATCCAAGTGATGACTCGATGAGATCTCTAAATGTTACCAATTGTGATCACCTTGTTGAGGCAAAGCTCTACATTGAAAGTCTAGTTTGGCCCTTTGTTGCAAATGGAACCACGAATGCAACAATGTCAAAGGCTGCAGAAGCTCAAATGAAGACAATCATGTGATAAATTATTAGTAAGAGTTCTCTATACATTTTTCTCAAGAGCTACTAAATTTTGTTTCTTTTCTCATTTATAAAACAACAAGACACTGCACATAATACAAACATCTTTGAACCATATCTGTCTCTAGATCTTTTTATAAGTCCTTTTTCCTTTTTGCTTTAAGAAACTTCTTCTTTGCAAGAACAATTGTTTTGTGTTTAAGTGCTTGGTGTCTTCATCTTCAAACTCAATTGCACTCAACATTGTTTCTTTAGGACTATCTGTTGGATATTTTTGACGGGCACAATCGGTTTTTCACAACTTAAATTTTATTATTGCAAAGTAAAGACCCGCTTCGGTCTTACAATTCTTTGCACTCACACTCTAGCAACTCTCTTTGTTGCTCTGTCTTATTACTCACTTGTTGCTTGCTTCAGCAACACTCTTTACTTGAGCACTCACTCTTGTTTTTTTACTTGCTTTGAGCAAACTTGCTTTGAGCTTGAGCACACTCTCATAACTCAAATGGCCATCTCTATTTATAGGTGGTGGTAGAAGAATCTAGTGAAGGGTATTTACTACTCTATTCTAGAATCTTCCGCCAACTACTAAATTCTAGAACTACCCTTTCTAGAATATTTTTAGATCTTTCTCTCTAGAATAAGTCTTATTCTAGAGATCTTTCTTTAATTCTATACAACTCTAGAATATTCTAGACTCTTCTTTGAAATATCTTGAATATTAATTAAGTTAGTGATGAATTCTTAACACTCCCCCTCAACACCAACTTAATTTGTTCCTTGTGTTTGTTATGAGCGATTTCTGAAACTCTGCAAGCATCATGACGTCCATGCCTTTTGAGGATCTCTTTATCCCTCAAATTTCTCTGCTTCCTACTCTTTGAAGCTTCTTCAAAGGTAGTAGCCTCTTTGATCTTGACCACCTCAGTTGACGATGCATCTATATACTTAGAATTTCAGCGTCTCGATCGTGTCGTCCTTCTTAGTTGAGGTTGCAAAGCTTTTTGGACTCCTTGCACCTCATCTGGGGCTTCATGTACGCCAGATTGCCATGAGCTCTTATTTTCTCCTTTTGAAGATATTTCTTCTGTATGTGATTTATGTTTTTCACATACCTCTTGTCTTGATTTTTCCTTACTTTCTTGTTCTTCTTCTTTAAGTTTATGTTGTAGCTCTTGCTCCAATTCTCTTGAATCTGGTAGGGCGACTTCTCTATACCACCATGTTGGTGCTTCATCAAATACCACATAAGCTGTTTCGGCTGGCATGACATAGATTGACTCTAATATTCTTTCCTCCATGATTGGCGAGCTTGTAACTTTCAAGTTTTGATATACTTTTACGCCATCCGGTCCGAATAGGACATAGTTTCCAGCAGCTATTAATTGTGACACAGATAATAAGTTCTTCTTCATACCCGGAACATGGTAGACATTCTGAAGTTTCACTTGTCTCGAGTTGTGATGAGGCACGAACATCGTCTTGCCAATATGAGTTATTGGCATTTTTGAATTATTTACAGTCACCACTACTTGATCGCCTTTGTAGTCGCTCATGTTGATAAACTTTTTCTCATCGCCAGTCATGTGATTGGAGCATCCTGAATCAACGATCCAATCATGTTCATAATTAACTAGTTTCTCACTTACAGTTGCAAGTGCAAGCTCCTGTTCTTTGTTAGAGTGAAAGGTCACAAGCTCTTCCTGTTGATTGTTTTCTTCAACTACATAAGAAGCCTCAAAATCCCAAGCTTCTTCTTCATCGTTCTTGTTTTGGGTAGAAGTAGCGACGTTACCTTCAGCTTTCTTGTACCAGCAGTCTCTGGCGTAGTGTCCTTTCTTTCCACAATTATAGCATTTCTCCATTTTCTATTTGTGGAAACCTTGGCTTGCCTGCTTATTATATCGTTGACTTCTTTGAGGTTGAATCTTTTGGTCTCCCCCTGGCCGTGAGCTTTTTTCTTTGTCCATTTCTCGATAGCCTTGCTTTTTGCTGAAGAGCGCCTTATCTTCATCTTTTATAGAGAGACTTGATAATGGCTTCTCCAAGTCTTCTTCATTCGCCAGCAGATTCTCCAACTCAGATAAAGTTGGTTTTGTGGCCCACTCTCGTGTGGCTGTAATTATACCTTTATACTCTGGCCTTATACCATGAATAATGATTCTCCTCATCCTCGTCTTTGTGATAGCATTCTCTGGATCTAATTTTGATATTTCATCAGATAAAGATTTTATCATTGAGAAGTATTGACTGATTGTCATATTCCGCTGTGAGATCGATAAAAGCTCATTTTCAAGCATTTGTAATCTGGCATCATTCTTCTTCGTGAAGATTGTCGCCAGCGCGTCCCAAGCTTCTTTGGGTGTCTTGGTGTTTTTAATCCATTGCAGGAACTCATCTTCGACTGCTATAGTGAGAAGATACACGACCTTTCCTACTTTAACCTTCCACCTTTTTACTGCTTCAACATCAGTTGGTGGTGTAGCATCTGAGCCACCAATAATATCCCATAATTCCTGGCTGAGAAAATAATATTGCATCCTTATGCTCCAAGATCCATAGTTGCTTGCGTTGAGCTTCTCAATGCTGTTGAGAGTGCTAGTGACATCCGCCATTGATTAGTGCCTCGTGACTTGTAGCCTCCGACAGTAGCTTGGATGATCTCCTTTGAGTTGCTATCTCGCTTTTTATCAACCAGGCTCTGATACCACTTATTGGATATTTTTGATGGGCACAATCGGTTTTTCACGACTTAAATTTTATTATTGCAAAGTAAAGACCCGCTTCGGTCTTACAATTCTTTGCACTCACACTCTAGCAACTCTCTTTGTTGCTTTGTCTTATTACTCACTTGTTGCTTGCTTCAACAACACTCTTTACTTGAGCACTCACTCTTGTTTTCTTACTTGCTTTGAGCTTGAGCACACTCTCATAACTCAAATGGCCACCTCTATTTATAGGTGGTGGTAGAAGAATCTAGTGAAGGGTATTTACTACTCTATTCTAGAATCTTCCGCCAACTACTAAATTCTAGAACTACCCTTTCTAGAATATTTCTAGATCTCTCTCTAGAATACTTATTCTAGAGATCTTTCTTTTAATTCTATACAACTCTAGAATATTCTAGATTCTTCTTTGAAATATCTTGAATATTAATTAAGTTGGTGATGAATTCTTAACACTATCTTCTCTTTATATTACTTATTTGGTCAATCAAAGGCTGAAATGTCTTTCACTTTGTCAATAACGTTGACATAACCAATAGGTCCGCCCAAGGATAGATCATTTCAAGAAGCAACTTTAGCTTCTTTGATCATGAGCGTGGATGGGGTCAAAGGCACGAATGTAGGAGATAACGATAATGGGGATGATCCTTGTTTAAGAGGGTCTTGTCTATTCTAAAGTAGATAAGAGTACAAATTTGTCATCTTTGTTGCATCAATCAACAATAGTTCCTGCAATAGTAGATTCTTTAATCATGTTTTGAGTATTTGTAATTTGACTTTCCTTTTTCTTGTTTTTTTAAGAAGTTTTGTACATATTGTTCTATCATCCACAATATTAGAGTTAAACTAATAAGATGCATTGGTTACGTATCACCAAGTGAGAGATGAAAACTGTTTTTAAAGCAATTTAAGTGTAACTCCTACTTGTTATGGTATCAATTATATCTCTTGATACTCTGAAAATTTGATACAAGTCAATGTAACCAAATCTATAACAAGGAAATATAGCTAATCCTCATAAGAAACAACTGCAAGAGTTTGATGGATATGCATAGACTTTTATTGTGGTTCAATTTGTTGACTTGCGTCCTTTGTGAGCCATTAAAGTGAGGAAGCAAGGGAAAAATATAGCACAGACCAAGGAAATTTATTGTGCATTTAGCTCAATTTGTAAAGGTTGAGGGACTTGTGTCTTATGTCACATGTTCGAGCTCCGTGCCAAGCAAACTAACTTTGGCATTTAAGTGAGGAATGGTAGAGGGGCAGGCCCATCATCCCTGAGTTTCAAAGATTGCGGTTGGCCAAAGTCCTGCTCCAGAAGGATTTCTCGATCCTAAAAAACAATATGAAGGCGAAAAGGGGAAGAGGCCTAAAGCTCAGTATAAGGAAAATCCTTGAAAGTTAGACTTACTGAAACTAGAGAGGGGCATGTTATATATGTAAATCTCCATCTCCGAATCAACTAGTTACCCACTTTTTGGCAGCATAATATGTTGCACTTGGATTAGAGTGAGTGTAGCTTGTGATTTTATTCTTACTCTTTTGGTATTTTTATTGACTAAGTATACCACCTGAAGTTGCATTTCTATGTTCCATCAAGAGATCAGATAAGTCAACTAATGTATATTTGTTCCTGTTTATTGCTTAAAAATTGTCTGGAAGCAAATTTTGACATGTCTCAAATGCAGTTGGTAGGAAAATGGAGCTCTTCTTTTTGCTTAATCAAGGCTTGTTTGCTACATGTTAAACATAGATCATGCACGGGGATAGCCTGCATGTGGTACTTTGGTAACTGTTCTTTTCTTGATAAATTTGAATAGTATTTTGTTAACTATTATGTTTTACTGAACTTTCAGGAAGTGAATGCCGATGTTAGGAAAAACTAATCTATCCCCTGGCTACTGCATGGATTGCAATGAAGAAGGATGGATTCTCTCTGTTTTTATTGTTCTTTGTCATGTACTGATGTTATTTCTTTGCTCATTGAGCAAGACTACATATACTAGCTAATTGCATATCGCATTTTGTTAGTTGCTTGAAGGCAAGTTCGTCGTGCCTAATGTTGAACAAGCTTCTCTTTCATATGAATATACTGTTATATGGAATATCAGGTTGAGATTGATATGAACTAGATGTTGATCTGCTCTTTGCTACTTATGATCATGATTTGTTCTAGTTATAACGGTATATATTAATCCACAAAAAGGAAAAAAAAAGGTGCAAATTTATCCAGTCATACATAGTTACATTTGTTGGTAACTTTATAATCTTGGTTGAAAAAAATTTCTCTAGACTGAAAAATTCCACTACTAGGCTCGAAGCAGTAATTGAAGAGCTATACAGTGTTCGTTGTTTTACAGTAACAGCATACTTAGAAAATCAGTGTTATTGATGCATAAAATGTGAAATAAGAATCAAAAGTGTTCTTGAAACGTACATATGTCTAAGAATATCTTCAATGAGATGAAACTTTGACTAAATTCTGTAATTTGTTGAAGGTGTTTCCAACCTTATTGGAAAACTTGGAAGATCCATTTACATTCTTTTGTCAGTTCTCTTGAGTTCGATAGCTGGTTCTGGATTCAATTGATCTGCTCATTATGTTTGCTTCTAACATTATTGATATATGTATTTGAAATAACCAATAAGGTTTATGGCAAAAATTTTGAAATCATCATTGATCAAATTTGAGTACCTGGAGGCAAAGGAGGGGAAGGCGACAATGTAAATAATTTGACACTTGCACCAGATATATTAGCAATTCCCAGGCATTTTGTATTACAATTTTGAAGAGCAAAGGAATCATATTTATCTAATAGCATTGGATTGAGTTACTTTCTTCAACCCGTCTTCTAACTATGAGCGCAAACATGTGACATAATTATCATCATTTTCATATCAAAATTGGAAATTTGATCTCAAAATTCTAAAGTTTGACGCATGAATTAAGAAGAGAGTTTTAAAAGGTGACACAATTATGGAATGTATTCTCAATACAACACAAAGTACATTTTTTATTGCATGTGTTCGTCTTTCTTATCCCATTTATATTATTGCATTTTGATAAATAAGTCTAAGGTTTTGGTGTTTTGTTGTGTTTCTAGACTCACTCTATATTCCATACCATGATGAAGAATGGGAGTTCCTGTCCATGATGATAAATTAGCATCTTTTTTCCCCTTGTTTTTGTGCATTTCAGCATATTTGTCTGTTTCATTCTTCCGACTAATTTCCTTGTTATATATACACAGTCTGCTCTTTGAGCTGTTGGGGTTAACGATGGAAAAATTGGATCGTTCCAGTCAATTTTAAAGAAAAGGCAAGATTTTAGGTAGGTCAGTTGGATTTTTAACTGATTCTTGATGAACGTTTTAAAAATAAATTCAGAGGTCTTAGCTGTATTTTGCATTCTACTTTCCTCCGGGGATGCCTTTGCCTTTTCATGATTCGATCCAGAAATTGTTTCCAAATACAACAAAACCTCGGTATAAATTGAAGTTAAATGGACAAATTCCACAGTGAATTAAAGCTTAAAGGTGAATCCTTCTAATCCAACACTAGATTTCTTTGACTAATCTTTTGGAAGGTGAAATTTAAGAGAATTTTTTTTAGTGCGAAGAACATCAAAAACCTTGTTGTCTTCTCCAAAAGCTCAAATTTCTGCAGCATAAATGGAATCTGAGGGAGATGAAGCCTCCCATCGATAGCCAAAGCAGTGCAAACTAAAGAGACGAGAGCAGAAGATGGAAAAATTATGTATTGTTATTAATCGTATGACAGTTATTTAAAGAATGTGTACAAGACCTGTATCAACAAGGATAGACTTGAAAAAAATAATGACTATCAACTAGAGCCTAAATAGGAGGAGAAGGTTACAACAAATTCCTAATATTTAGGAACTACAAAAATAGAACTCTACAGCAGTAAGGTGTTTAGTTATCATCCGTTATTACGCCCCCGCAAGTTGGTGGTGTCAACAACACCCAACTTGGAAAAGTGCTTGACAAAAGAGGCTCTTGGAAGTGGTTTGGTAAGTATATCTGCCACTTGATCAGCCAGGTGAAGGTGTTGAACAACGATACCCTTGTTTTGAACTTGCTCATGAACAAAGTGAAAATCAATAGTAATATTCTTCATCCGATTATGGAACACCGGGTTGGCGCAAATGTAGGTGGTGCTGACATTGTCACAAAAAACCCGAGGAATAGCTGAAATACGAAAACGAAGCTCATGCAGTAAACTTGTTAGCCAATTGGTCTCAGAAACAGTAGCTGCAACAACCCGATATTCTGCTTCTGTGGAGGAACGGGAGATAGATCTTTGCTTTCTAGAGGACCATGATATCGGAGAGCTGCCAAGGTAACCAACATAACCTGTGGTGGAGGTTCGATCGAGAGGATCTCCAGCCCAGTAAGAATCTGAGTAGGCTAGAAGATGGTGATCATGTTCTTTGGCAATTCAGAGGCCAAAGGAGGATGTCTGGTGAAGATACCGAAGGAGACGCTTCATGGCTGTCCAATGAGATATTAAGGGCTGGTGCATGGACTGTGAGAGTTTGCTAACAACAAATGCTACATCCGGACGTGTAAAAGAAAGGTAATGGAGTTTACCGATTATTCGCCTATAAAGAGAGCCATCAACTAGAGAATATGTAGCAGACTCCGGGAAAACAACAGTAGAAGCCATTGGTGTTGGAACACCCTTGTAATTGTGCATATTAACTTCCTGCAACAGATCTGCAATGTATTTCTGTTGAGACAACAGAAGACCACCAGGATAAGAAAAGACTTCAACACCAAGGAAATAATGAAGTGGACCAAGATCCTTTAGTGAGAATCGGGTTGCAAGATTATCAATAATGCTTTGAACACCACGAATCTAGTTACCCGTAACAATTATGTCATCAACATATACTAGGACATAAACAGTAAACTCAAAATTATGCAGGATAAACAATGAAGAATCAGATTGGGATTTAATAAATCCCAACGTAACCAAATAATTTTTGAGTTCAGTGTACCAGGCCCTGGGAGCCTGTTTGAGGCCATATATAGCTTTGTGCAGCTTACAAACATGCGTTGGATGTATAGAATCTTCGAAACCAGGTGGTTGCCGCATATAGACTTCCTCATCGAAGCGGCCTTGCAGGAAGGCATTATTGATATCAAGTTGATCAAATGGGACCGCTTTGTTGTGTTGCAATCGCAAGAATGATTTGAACAGTTGCGGGGTTCACCACAGGACTAAAAGTACATTGAAAGTCAAGGCCAGGTCGTTGTGTGAACTCGTTGGCAACCAAGCGAGCTTTGTACCTATCAACAGAACCATCAGGATGATATTTAACCCGAAAAAGCCACTTACAATCCACCACATTTTTCGAAGAATCACATGGTACCAGCTCCCATGTACGATTTCGAATTAAGGCATCAATTTCATTTTTCATAGCTTCACGCCAGTGTGGGAATTGTTGAGCTTGCTTAAAGGTTCTAGGTAGGGAGGAAGTGGTTTGAACAACAGTGTGGAATTGTTTAGGATTAAGGCTATTGGTCTTAGACCGAGTAATCATGTGATGAGTGGGCGTGACTGGAGAGTTAGAGGCAACAAGGGAAGGTTGTAAGGCCATGGGAGGTGGGACAAATGACGAGGAAGAGGGTTGTACCACAGGGTTCTGGGTCAAAGGTCCGGTGGACTTATTTCGACGTTGGTAAGTGATTATTGTGGTTTGCGGTTGAGCATTTAAAGGGGGAGAAGAATGAACTGGTAAGACCGAAATATTTGGTTGAGGTGAATTATGGCAGGAAGCTGAATTTCGTATGGTGAGGGGAGGGGGCAGTGGAGATGTTGGATAGGAGAAGAAGTAGCAGATAAGGGATAAATTGAATTACATGAGACGGGGGTACCAGTTGGGGCAGAGGAGATGGGTAAATGCGTGTCCACGGGCTGCTGCACGATCTGAGTAGGAAGCTCATAAGAAGCATTTGAGCTTTGAGTATTATCCTGTGGCTGGTGTTCAGTTGAACAAATTTCCTAAACCACATTTTTATTTTGTGTATTTTTCAATTCGGAAAAAATATTTTCAAATGGGAGCTGATTTTCCAAAAATAAGACGTCGCGTGACAAATATATTTTGGAAGTTAAAGGATCAAAACATTGATGGCAGTAATGTTTATTCGAAAATCCTAACTAAACACATGGTGTTGAACGAGGCTCTAATTTGTTTTTGGCATATGGTTTGAGCCATGGATAACACAAGCAACCAAATACTTTAATGGAGTCATACCTGGGCATAGTTTGAAATAAAATTTCAAAAGGGCTCTTATTCTGAAGATTGGGTGTAATTAGCCTGTTTATAAGATAAACAACTTGTTGACAGGCAAAACTCCAAAAGTGTGAGGGTAAAGACGCTTGGTGCAACAAGGTTCTAGCAATTTCAATAACATGCCAGTGTCGTCTTTCGACTAGAGCAACTCGTTGTGGAGTATATCGGGGTGACACCAAGTGTTCTATGCCATGTGTTTTGAGATAGGACTGTAGACTCTGAAACTCGCCACCACCATCAGTGTAAAAAGATAGAATTTTGGTGTTGAACCTGCGTTCAAACAATGGATGCAAATTTTGAAAAACTTCCAGAGTTTCATTTTTTGATTTTAAAGTGAATAACCACATGTATTTTGAAAATTGATCAAAAAATAACACATACTATCTTTTTTAATCAATTGACAAAACCGGAGATGGATCCCATAAATCGCTATAAAGAATTTGCAGGAGCTTATTACTTTGCAATGTAGTTTCTGAGAAAGTCAACCTTTGCATTTTATTTGAATAACAAGAATTACAAATGGAACTAGCTTTAGGATCTGAAACAGGAAGGGAAAAATTATTCAAGATAGTATTTAAAATTTGGCGATTAGGATGGCCTAAACGCCGATGCCACAGGTGAATTGGAACAGCCACATTGCACTGAGGAGAACGATGTGTACAACCCAGTGGCCACTCATACAACCCATCTTTATTCTGCCCGCGAACTAGAGACGCCCCCGTACTCAGATCCTTCACAAAATAATGGAAAGGAAAAAATTCAATAGAGAAATGATTATCTTGACAAAACTTAGAAACAGAAATAAGATTATTTTTTATGACAGGGGAACATAAGGTATTGAGAAGTTTGAAATGATGATTTCGTGCACTAAAGTTAGCGTTACCAGTATGAGATATTGGAATGGTGTTGCCATTGCCATAGTTATCTCTTCGGTGCCGTGGTAGTCATGTACAGTGGCTAGGCTTTGAGCATCAGATGCATTATGATGAGTGGCTCCACTATCCACGATCCAAGGGGTCTGTTGAGGAGGAAAATGAGCAGTAAAGTTTGCCCGGGCTTGCAGATGGTTATGTGATCTGCAGACTCTAGAAGAATGACCTACGCGATCACATAGTTGGCAACGAAGGTTTTTGTCAAAGGGCAGCTGCTGGTTGTTTCTTCGTGGGTCCCATGGTTGTGCTTGCCATTGTTGATTGTTGGCAGGAGTGTTCACACCTGGACGGCGATTGCTGGAATACTTATTGTTACTTTGGCGAGGAGGAGTTGAGCTTGTCTTTTGTGCAACAGCAGCGGTAATAGGAGTTGATAGCAGCTTCTTGTCTTCCTCTTGCTTTAGGAAAAGCTCATGATCCAGAAGCTTTTCATAAAGCTCTTCATAGGAGATTGTAGAATCTCGAGCACGAATGGCAGCAGAGAGTTCTCGAAATTCAGATCCAAGTCCACTGAGAATTTTAATAATGTGTTCTGGGTTTGATACAGGTGCACCAGCAGTTGCAAGTTCATCACAAAGGGATCGAACTTGATGAAGATAATCAGTGACTGGATGAGAGTCTTTAGTGAGGCGATTCAATCGATCTTGCAAGCTGAAAATTCTTGTTTGAGATTTGTTCGCATACGCAATATGCAAAGTATCCCAGGCAGCTTTGGCGGAGACAACAACAACAACAGAGGGAGCAAGTGTAGGATCAACGGAGTCCAAGATAGCATTTTGAATTAATTTATCTTGGCGATACCAAGGAATGAACTCAGGGTTAGCAACATATTGATTGTTTTGAGAGATGGTGCGAGTGGGGGCAGGGATGGAGCCATCGAGATGCCCATAGAGATTGTAACCACGTATAAGCATCGAAACTTGAGCTTTCCACTGGGAGAAATTGTGACTGCCTGCTAATTTTATGGGCAGCTGGGTTACGGGATTGAATTGAACAATAGTAATGGCGTTATTGACTCCATCAGCATTGGGGATAGAAGTATTAGGGGCCATTTGGACGAGTAAGCAGAAGAAAAAAAAGGAGAATCAACTCGTGGGAGTTCTAGAAGTTCCCTGATACCATGAAGAGACGAGAGCATAAGATGAAAAAATTATGTATTGTTATTGATCGTATGACAGCTATTTAAAGAATGTGTACAAGACCTGTATCAACAAGGATAGACTTGAAAAAGACAATGACTATCAACTAGAGCCTAAATAGGAGGAGAAGGTTATAACAAATTCCTAATATTTAGGAACTACAAAAATAGAACTCTACAGCAGTAAGGTGTTTAGTTATCATCCATTATTACAAACCCACTAGCAGTGCTCCACTTTCTTCTACTTCAATTCAAGTTTCATGCTTTAATTTCATTGTTCTGCCACCAGAACTGATCACTGAAATACTCTCAAGATTACCGGTGAGAACACTAGTGAAATTCAAAGTTTATTTCAACATCTTGGCTTGCTTTAGGCCTCATTTGTTTTCATTAATATTAAGACGTCTGCATCTGAACGCACATCTGAATAATTAAGATGTTGTCTCTAGATCTGAACACTAAATGATTAAGATGTTTGTTTTTCAATATCTGAATGTGCATAATTTATTTATTTATTTGTAAATATAATATATACAATTTATACTAAAAATTAATTAAATATTAGAAAAACTATTAATTTAATAAAATAAAATCATATTTTGATAAAAAAAATTAAAACAATTATGCACTACTAATAATGGAGATGGTCTGTAGTGGTAGCGATGGTGGTAATAATTGATGCTAGTAGCTAGTAATGATGGTGGTGATTTGTGATGGTAGAGGTGGTTACTATTATAGTGGACTGTCATGATGGTGATGATTGGTAGTGGTGGTGGTTGTGATGGTGGTTGTGATGGTGAAGTTGGTTGTTTTAGTAGTTGACAGTGTTGATATTGGTGGCTGAAGAATGTGTGGTGGTTGACGATGTGTTGGTAGTAGTTTGCAGTGATGCTAGTTGTGGTGGAGGTGGTTGTCAGTAAGGATTAATCGCAATGATGGTAGTGGCTGATAGCGGTGGTGGAGGTGGCGGTGATGGTAATGACAATGTTGGTGGTGGTTGGTCATGTGTTGGCGATAGTTGGCGGTGGTGCTAGTTGTGATGGTAATTGGTTGGTAGTAAGGATTGGTCGCAGTGGTGATAGTGGTTGATAATGGTGGTGAAGGTGGCGGCGGTGGTGGTGGTGATAATAGCTATAATTATAAGGATGTAGGTGGTAGGTGTGATATAGGTTGATAGCGGTGCTTATTGCCGATGATTGTTGTGATGGAGAAGTGATTGGTAGTGTTGGTTGTTGGTTCGTGGTTGATGACGATAATAATGGTTGACAATGGTGGTGGTGGTTATGATAATAGAGGTGATTAGTGTTGATGACTGATGATTATGGATAGAGTGATGGTGATATTATGTCGCACAAGAATATCTCTTAATGATATTAAGACTTTGTTTCAGATCTTAATGATTAAGACCTATTCAGACCAATTAAGCGCTTAAATCTTAATAAAAACAAATGCACTTAACAACATGAGGTTTGAACTATTCAGATTCAGACCTCCATTAAGTGCAAACAAATGAGGCCTAGTCTCTACCCCTAAATTTGTCAAGACCCATCTCAGTATATCTGCTAATAACAAGAATTTAACTCACCATAGACTTATGTTGAGATCTGTTGACTCTAAGTACAATCTTAAGGATTGTTCTGTGAGTAGTTTACTATATGACTATGTTACTAGAGCATTTAACTTGGATTATCCTATGAAAATCCCCTGTAACTCTATTGAGATTGTGGGTTCTGTCAATGGGTTGATTTGTCTTGGTATTGAAGAAAAGGACTTGTTTATCTGGAATTCATCAATTAGGAAGTTCAAAAACTGCCTGATTCTATAGATACAGTAAGTACGTCTCATTTCCATTTCATGTATGGTTTTGGTTATGATAAGCTTGATGATGATTATAAGGTAGTGAGAGGTTTCTAAAATTTGAGTTTTAACAATTCATGTTATATTGAGGTCCAAATATATAGTCTAAAACGTGACTCTTGGAGAATTATAGATCATTTTCTGAGAGAGGATCTAGCCATGAATTCGGGTTTGTTTGTGAACGGTAAACTTCATTGGGTTAATAAAACTTCTCAGGATCTTCGTTCATATAATGATTGGGACATCATTTCTATTGATCTAGCTGATGGAAAATGGAGAAATGTGGAGCAACCCTGCTATGGAGAAGGAGATTCTGACTTTACACCATTCTTGGGAGTGTTGGGAGCTGATCTTTCTGTGTTTTGTAATGATCAGAGAACTCATGCAGATTTGTGAGTTATGAAGGTGTATGGAATTAAAGAATCTTGGACAAAAATGTTTAACATCAATGTATGGTATCCAGATTGTGCACCCTTTTGTATGTCAAATAAAGGTGATGTTTTGTTTGAGTATGAGTCAACTTTCATAATTTACAATTCAAAGGATAACTCAATCAGATATCCATAGGTAACCAACTGTGATGACTTATATGATGCAAAAATCTACATTAAAAGTCTAGTTTGGCCATTTTCTACAGAAGGTACCACGGATGCAACAACAACCAAGACTGATAAAGTTCAGATGAAGATTATTGTGTAATTTATAACTAGTTAGAATTCTCTGCACATTTTTCTCAAGTGCTGTTAAGTTTTGTTTCTTTTGTTAAATATAGAACAAAACATAGCATATTGCTCACTTTTGTAAACTATATCTTCCTGGAGATCTTTTTAGTCCTTTCCTTTTGGTTTGTGAAACAACAATTTTTTGGTTGAAGTGTTTGGTCTCTTCATCGTCAAACTAAAGGCATTCAATCTTGTTTCTCATCTTGAGTAGTTCTTTAAGGGAATGTTGTGCCTCTAAGATAGAGTAAAAATAATGAGCACCTAGGACATGGAATCATGCAGGTTAAATGCACAGCCAAGTGTAGCACTTCCCAGGGTTATTTTTTGATCTAGGAGGCCTTCTTCAATTATTCTTTTAGTTAAAAAATTAATAGTAGAACAAGGAAACACAAGAATTTTGAAAGAAAAAAACAACGGCTAAAGTTAGACATAGTATCTTGCTTCGGTACTTTCCCTTGATCCTAATAGCTAATTTCTTTTGAACTAGTGTTGTGTTCTCCGTGCTGCTAATAGCTAAACGTATATTTTCTTTAGGACTATCTTCCTATTGTTTTATTTATTTGCTCAATCAAAGACTGATAAATCATCTTTCATTTTGGCATTGACGTTGATGCAATCAATGGTACATTGCAATGCTAGAACATTTACGAACTCTGATCATCTTTGATATTTAAAAAACATAGGAAACAAGAGGTAGAGACTACAGAGCACATTTTACTTCATTGTCGCTGCTCAGCTATGGAGTTTGTTTCTTAATATTGTTGGTATTCCATGTATAATGCCTTTTTGGACTTCTCTGGTGCTGGTGAGCAAGATGTTTGAGGAAGAACATAAAAGAAATTTGACATACTTTATGGAAGGAACAAAATTGAAGATGATTTGATGAAATAGCTCTTCCATGTACACAAACTAAAGAATGTAGCATATCCTCGTAGGATTTATCCTGCTTTATATGTTTGTAAATCAACACTATCTCTGTGCTATTTTGCAGTAACAAAAGTTCTCTCTCTCTCTATATATATAGTAGGCACCCAAGGGTGTGGCCTAGTGGTCAATGACGTGGGTTAAGCACCATTACATCTCAAGTTGAATTCCCAGCATATACAAATACATTATGCCCAAAAACATTATGTGATTTCTTCCTATCCATTCTAGCCTTGGTGGACCGAGTTATCTGATACTTGTTGCTAGTGAGAGGTGACAAGTATCTCATGAAATTAGTTGATGTTGACTAATTCTTCAAGAATCAACCACGTGCACAATCTTTTCATGCTCCGATTTTTTAGTATTAGTGGAACTAAGTTTTACTTAGTCAATTTCTTTATTTTTTCTATTTTTTGTTTAGCATATTAGTGGACCATGTTTCTAGTGTTTAACCCCTGTTTCATCACTACTTGTTAGTTACTATTTTTTAGCCTTTAGCAATTAAGTTGTAAGCCTATAAAGGCACTAGGTTTGGTTGTGTTCTGTATCGTGGAATTGAGCAGTAAAAAATCTTTTCGTTTGTTTGTTTCTCATAGCTTTCCCTACTATCTTTACTCTTATTTCTAACACTTTGGTATCAGAGCAGCCAGATTAATTTACTTGGGAGAGAGTGAGAAAGAAAGAGTGTTAAACATGAGAGAAATCCATCAATTTTTAGAAACAAAAAAATGGCAGTCAATTCAAATTCTATGCCTCTTCCAGTTTTTAAAGGAGTGAATCATCATTTTTGCATTCTTAAGATGAAGACTCTTTTCAAGTCTCAAAAGCTATGAGACTTGGTGGAGAATGGATCTCCAGACCCGAATGAAGGTCAACGGCTGCGGGAAAATTTCAAGAAGGATTCGAGGGCAGTACTGCTCCTGATTCAATAAGCCCTTGATGATGATATGTTCTCCAGAAATTCAATTGCGAAGACATCCAATGAAGCTTGGGAAATTCTGCAGCAGGAGTATATGGGAGATAAGAAGGTAATTCCAGTTATATTACAAACTTTGCATCGTGATTTTAAAACTTTGAGCATGAAAAATGGTGAATCAGTGCAAGATTATATGTCTAGTCCTGCAATTATTAATCTCATGAAGTCTTATGGAGAGAAAATCAATGATGAACTTGTTGTAATAAAGGTGTTGAGGTTTTTAATCAACAAATTTGAGCATGTAGTTGCTGCTATTGAAGAATCCAAGGATTTATCTGATTATTCATTTGATGAATTAATGGGTTCTTTGTTAGCTCGTGAAGATAAGACAAATAGGTCTCATGAGAAACATGGAAAAAACATTCCAGGTGAAAGAGGAGTCATCTTTATCCAAATAAAAATCCTCAAACTTCTCTGACAAGGGTAGGGGAAGAGGCGGATTTCATGGTCGAGGTCGAGGTTGCGGTAGAGGTAGAGGAAAATCCAATGAGTCACGTTAGTCCAAGAGTGACTTGCAATGCTGGTATTGCAAGAAGTCCAGCCACACTGAAGCATATTATTGGACTAAGCAAAGAGATGAGCAGAAGCATGGCAATTTCTCCGAGAAAGTTGAGGATGAAAGTAAGTTGTTCATGGCTCATTCTCCAATTACTGAAAATTTTGATGGTGTCTGGATTATTGATAGCGGATACTCGAATCATATGACTGGCATAAAGTCCTTATTTAGAGACCTTGATGAGTCAAAGAAGAGTGATTTCAATTCGGTGATGACAAGAAAGTACGAGTTGAAGACAAAGGCCTCATAACCATCAAATCAACGCAGGGTAATTCTAAACTTATTTGTGATGTGCAATTCATTTCTGATTTGACTTACAATTTGCTAAGTGTCAGACATTTGATGGTTAGTAGTTACTGTGGTTTGCTTAATAATGACTCATGTATTGTCAGTATAAAAAATCTGGTCAAACTGTTGCAATTGTGCTTATGACTTAGAACAACATGTTTTCCCTTAATGTTTCAAATATTGTTAAAAATGCTTTAGTTTCTAAAGGTGTTACTGAAACTCAGGTTTGGCATCTTCGCTATGGTCATTTGAACATTAATAGACTAAAACTGTTGTTGAAGAAGAATATGGTTGTTTGGATACCAAAAATGTGCGAGCTAGATTTGTGTTAAGGTTGCATTTTTGGGAAACAAAATAGAAAATCTTTTCCTGTAGAAAAATCATGAAGGGCTAGTTGTTGTCTTGAGCTTGTGCATGCTGACTTGTGTGGATCGATGAAGACTGAGCCACTTGGTGGGAGTCAGTATTTCCTGTTGTTTATCGATGATTATAGCCATATGAGTTGGATTTATTTTCTGAAATGTAAATCAGATGCTTTTGAGAATTTCAAAAAATTCAAGGCACTTGTGGAGAAGCAAACAAGTTGTGACTTAAAAACTCTTTGCACAGATCGTGATGGTGAATTTTTATCTAATGAGTTTAATTTATTTTGTGAAGAGAATGGAATTCATAGGGAGCTTACAACACCACACATACCTCAATAAAATGGGGTCATCAAGAAAAAAAACTATATGGTGGTTGAGATGGCCAGAAGCTTACTTAATACAAGGGGACTTTCTCTTCATTTTTGGGGAGAGGCAGTGGCAGCAACTGTGTATCTTTTAAACATCTGTCCAATAAAAGCAGTTTTGAATCTGAAACCGTATGAAGCTTGGATGGGACAGAAACCACGAGTAAGCCACTTGAAAGTCTTTGGTTGTGTATTTTATGCTTTGGTTAATTTACGCTCTAAACTTGATGAAAAATTAGAGAAATGTATTTTCATTGGGTATAGTTCTCAATCCAAAGCATACAGTTTATATAATCCCACTAGTCGCAAAGTGATTATCAACAAGAATGTTGTATTTAATGAAGAAGCAGCTTGGGAGTGGAACAACAAGAAAGAAGATTCAATCGTCCACATTCCAGTTCACTCAGAAGCAGAGCATACAGAGATACTTGAAACAACAAGCTCACATCTTTCCTCTCGAGGTAGAAACAATTCCACTCTCACAAGCTCTCGTTCTCCATCTTCGGCTTCATCCAGCGAAACGCCACCAACAAAGTTTCGGTCGTTGAAAGATGTTTATGGATCTTGTAGCTTTTCGTTGTTAGCTGTTGAACTAACAGTTATGAAGAAACTGTAAAGCAATCAGAGTGGAAAAATGCAATGCTTGAAGAGATTCATGCCATCGAGAAAAATCATACCTGGGAGTTAGTTGATTTGCCGGAGGAAAAAAATATCATCGTGCCAAAATGAATCTTCAAAACAAAATATAATGCTGATGAAAGTGTCAAGAAGCATAAATCTCAACTTGTTGCAAAGGGATATTCCCAATAAGCCAGCATCGACTTTGAAGAGACGTTCTCTCCAGTAGCTCGCTTTGAAATGATGAGAACTATTTTAGCCTTGGTTGCTCAACTTGGTTCGCCTGTGTCTCAATTTGATATTAAGTCTGCCTTCCTAACTGGAGGCTTACAAGAAAAAGTATATGTTTCCCAACCCGAAAGTTTCACTTCAAGTGAAGTAAAGAGCAAAGTATACAGATTGAAGAAGGCATTGTACAATTTGAAGCAAGCTCCACGGGCATGGTAGAGCAAAATCAATTCATTTTTTCAAGAGAATAGGTATGAAAAAAGTAAAAATGATCCTACATTTTATGTAAAGAAATGAGGTAATGGTGACTTTCTGGTTGTCTGTCTTTATGGCGATGATATGATATATATGGGCTCTTATGAATCTATCATTGCTGAATTTAAGAGTTGCATGATGAATAAATTTGAGATGTCTGACTTAGGTATGCTTCATTATTTTCTTGGGCTTGAAGTTGTCACGACCCAACCCGTTGTGAGTGGCACCCACCCAACCCCCAAATGAGCGAACCAATAGATTTCAACCCTTTGCCTAGACTAACAGCCTAAAACCAGCAACATAAAGTGAACTAGCAATCAAAATAAGCGAAAACTATAGCATAATATTAACCTGCAGAAAATCCCACCTAGGAACTGAAAGTTGTTGTACCAAACATCAACACCAATATCTAGAATACGGGGATGCAACCCCAAAAGAAAATATGAAGTAGTTTTAAGTCCGAAACAAGTGGACTGAAACTCTGAAGATAACCTAAGGTAGCTCAAATCAAACAGCTCACCCTTGAAAGTCAGGAATCATCGGCGCTAAAGCTGAGGTCGCGTCTCAGCCACTGGAAGATTTCATGTACTCACCAAAAGACAAGTAAGTGCAGTATAAGTACACTACCATTGTGTACTGGTAGGATCATCAGCCAGTTTTCAAATAAATAGTGTATAACGGTACAACAATATCAAGTATAAGGTATGGAAATCATGCATAAATAACCACAGGCACACTTAGACTACCAGTCTCTACTTAGCATGTTCCCCCATGAATACATTAACTATACCTTTCGGTCTAGCCCGGACCCATCCTGAGATCCCCTCTAGACTACACACATGTACCTTGAATCAACCCCGCCTAAACCAAGACCAACACAAATGTCAATGAACAACCCGGCCTAAGCCAAGACCAACACAACAGTTAACCAGAATTTCCCTGGACTCTCAAGGACCACCAAACCAATAACACATTTCAATAAGCATCCCGGTCCACTCACGGAACCAATATCAATCAATGCAACATAATAATAACAATGCAATGATTTAATAAAAGTAAACTGTACCAGGCGTGGTACCCGTGCCAACCATTTGTTATGCATGTACCAGGCGTGGTACCCGTGCCAATCATTTGTTATACTCGTACCGGGCATGGTACCCGAGCCAACCGAATGTCAATAATCCATCGTCAAATACATGAACACACAACTTGTAAACCAACAAGCAAATACCGTTCAAATCACAAACTGTAAAACAGGAACCTTAGACATCTTACACAACTTCCCTAAGCAATGTAATTCATACAATCACTTAGATATGAGTACAAGAATATACAGCATTCACCAAAATCATAAGCCATCACCTACCTCGAAATGAATCCAAGCTCTATTTAACCCGAGATTTTCCGTGTTCTGGATTTCTTTCTCGTTCTTGGTCTAAAATAACACACAAGTGCATACAATTAACACACAAGGCCTACACATTACTCGAATTATACCAAATTCCCAAACTCCAGGCCACCCATGATCATCCCACCCTTTTCTCGGGCTTTTACACCATTAATTCTCCTAGTTCTATCATTTTTACGGGTAAAAACAGAGAATTAACTAACCTATGATCATAAAAATATACTTTTATCAATACCCAAGAACATACATGCTTGGAATCCCCTTTGTTCCCCAAATTCTACCATTCCTAGGTTATTCCAACCTTTCCCCAAATTCCCTCCTTGCAATTCTACCACATAGGAAACGTATTACAAAGATTGGGGAACAAGAACCTTACCTTAGGGAAGAATTTCGATGGAAAAAGAAAGAAAAACGCCTGGAATCGCCTAGCCCTTCTCCCAAAATAAATTGTAGAACACTGAACTGTTTGGGGAAGTTTCTACATTAAAAACCCATCGGCCCGCTTTAGCGATCTTAAGTAAATGTTGACTGCCTTGACCACCGCTATAGTGGTATTTTCCACCGCTATAGCGGAGGTCGTTATGGCAGACCGTTATGCTTGCCACAAACAGAATGTCCAGAAATCTCCCAGTTTTGGCCATTTTACAACACACTTGCTTTCCCTGATGACCCAAAACAACCCCTTCACGTCAAACGCGATTCTGGGAGTTCTACTTACCCAAATTCGATTCCAAAAAGTCTCCCGGACTCCTTTATGTCTTGACAACGTAGAAAACTAGCTCAAAACAAGACATATAAACCAATCCTTACCCAGATTTTCCTAGAATCTACCTCGCTCCAAAACTGGCCGAGGCTAGCCTAGCCCAGAATTTTAAACTCCCAAATCTGGAGTTTTCTAACTCTAAAACTTGGCACGATTGGACTAACCGTAATGACGGACCCGGTCGTTACAACAGATACCAATTTATCCAGCGTTCGTCCCCAAATGATCAAACCCAAAATTACAAAAACAAAAGGAGGAAAGTGTAGTACCTGAATTCTCAAACAGTTGAGGGTACTTGTTCCGCATATTCTTTTCGATTTCCCAAGTGACTTCCTCAACCGAACAATGCTTCCACTGAACCTTCATCATATCAATCACCTTTGTCCTCAACCTCCGAACATCCCGAGCAAGAATCAAAACTGGTTCCTTCTCATAACGAAGATCCTTATCAAAAAGTACCTCATCCCACTTGATAATGTAATCCCCATCCCCATGGTATCGCTTAAGCATGGATACATGGAATAACAGATGGACGCCCGACAAACTAGGTGGCAGTGCTAACTTGTAAGCCACTGGCCCCACAATTTCAAGAACTTCAAATGGACCAATGAACCGAGGGCTAAGCTTGCCCTTCTTACCAAACCGCATAACCCCTTTCATTGGTGACACCTTAAATAATACCTGTTCACCAGCCTGAAAATCCATGTCCCAGACCTTGCGATCTGCATACTCTTTCTGCCTGCTTTGAGCAGCCAGCAACTTGGTCTATATGCCCCTTACCTTTTTCTGCGCTTCCTTCACTAAGTTTACGCCCAGAGGCTTTACATTGCCTTCATCAAACCACCCAATCGGTGATCTGCAGTTCCTCCCATATAGTGCCTCGAACGGTGCCATATCAATACTGGAGTGGTAGCTATTGTTGTATGAGAATTCGCACAATAGTAGAAACTGGTCCCAATGACCCCCGAAGTCCATCACACATTCTCTCAGCATGTCCTCCAATACCTGGATCATCCTTTCTGACTGACCATCAATTTGAGGATGGAAGGTTGTGCTAAAAGTGAGTTGTGTACTTCATGTAACCTGCCCCAGAACTTAGAAGTAAAATGCGTACCCCTATCTAAAATGATGGATAGTGGTACCCCATGCAGTCTTACAATCATCTTCACATAGATCTTAGCCAATTGCTGTGAATTGTAATCTACCCTGATCAGAATGAAATGAGCAGACTTGGTCAGCCTGTCAACAATGACCCAAATTGAGTCATGCTTCCCCAATGTCTTGGGAAGACCCACCACGAAATCCATGTCTATCCTTTCCCACTTTCACTCTGGAATTGGCATTCTTTGAAGTAGCCCTGCAGGTCTCTGATGTTCATACTTCACCTGCTGGCAGTTCTGATATTTGGATACAAAATCCACTATGTCTCTTTTCATCCTAGGCCATCAGTAAAGCTGCCTCAAGTTCCTGTACATTTTGGTCACACCCGGATGAATTGAGTACCGCGAACCATGGGTTTCCGCTAAGATTCTCTGAATTATATCATCAACCCGAGGAACACAAATCCTCTCCTTGAAATTCAACACTCCACCAGAGTCTAACATGACATCTCTGGACTCCCCGGATATTACCTTACCTCGCAACTTACCCAGTTTCGGATCCTGAAACTATTTTGCCTTTATTTCCTCTATGAAGGTGGCCTTGACCTCAATGCTGGCAAACAACCCACCTTGATCTGAAACACCCAAGTGCATGAACTTGGCCTCCAAAGCCCGAATCTCCTTAGCTAGTGGTCATTTGGACACCCCCCAAACAAGCCGAACTACCCATGCTAACAGTTTTTCGGCTTAACACGTCTGCCACCACATTAGCCTAACCCGGATGGTACTGAATGGTCACATCATAATACTTCAATAGCTCCATCTACCTCCTCTTCCTCAAATTCAAATCCTTCTGAGTAAAAACGTGTTGCAGACTGCGATGATCTGTGAATACCTCACACTTAACACCATAAAGGTAGTGCTCCAAATTTTCAATGCAAAAACCATCGCTGCCAACTCTAAATCGTGAGTCGGGTAATTCCTCTCATGCACTTTCAACTGCCTGGATACATAGGCTATCACATTCCTATCCTGCATCAACACAACACCCAAACCAGAATATGAAGCATCACAGTAAACAACAAAGTCTTTACCTTTAACCGGCAAGGACAATATGGGGGCTGTGGTCAAAAGTGTCTTGAGCTTTTGGAAGCTCTCCTCGCACTTGTCGGACCACACGAACGGTACCTTCTTTTGCGTCAGCCTGGTCAGGTGAGTAGCAATAGAAGAAAAATTCTTAACAAACCTCTGGTAGTACCCCATGAGCCCAACAAAACTCCTCACCTCGGTCACAGAGCTAGGCCGAACCCAACTCTTGACTGCCTCAATTTTCTGGGGATCCACCATCACCCTTTTTCTGACACTACATGCCCCAAGAATGCCACAGAAGTCAACCAAAACTCACACTTAGTGAATTTTGCATAAAGCTTTTGGTTCCTCAAGATATTCAGCACAATACGAAGATCATTAACATGCTCCTCCCTACTTTAGAGTAGATCAAAATATCATTGATGAACACGATAACGAAGGAATCCAAGTAAGACTTAAACACCCCATTCATAAAACTCATGAATGTTACCGGTGCATTGGTCAAACCAAACGACATTACTAGAAATTCATAATGCCCATACCGAGTCAAAAAAGCAGTCTTTGGAATATCCTCGGGTCTAATCTTTAACGGATGGTACCCCGACCTCAAGTCAATTTTTGAGAACACTGATGCACCCTAAAGATGGTCAAATAAATCATCTATACGGGGTAGAGGGTACTTATTCCGGATGGTCACCTTGTTCAACTGCCTATAATATATGCACATCCGCATACTACCATCCTTCTTTTTTACAAATAAAATTGGAGCACCCCAAGGCGAAGCACTGGGACGTATAAATCCCTTATCTAGGAGTTCCTGCAGCTGAGTCTTAAGTTCCCTTAACTTTGCCGGAGCCATACGATATGGAGGAATGGAAATGGGACGAGTGTCTGGCTCCAAATCAATACAAAAATCTATATCCCTGTCCGGAGGCATACCAGGCAAGTCCGCTGAAAACATCTCTAAAAATTCAGAAACCACTGGAATTGACTCAATAGGAGGGGACTCCACCCTATCATCCCGGAGATGAGCCAAGAAGGCTAGACACCCCCTCCCCACTAGCTTCCTAGCCCGGACAAACAATATTATCTTAACTGGTTTAGGCCTGTACACACCTTCCCACTCTAGTCTATCCTTACCGGGAATCTCTAGAGCCACAGTCTTGGTGTTACAGTTTAACACAACATGATAAGGATATAGCCAGGTCATACCTAAGATAATATCAAAATCAATCATATCCAAAATTACCAAGTCTTCCCAAGTATGTAACCCCACAAATACAACAGAACAATCACGATATACATGAGTTACAATCACTGACTCTCCAACTGGGGTAGAAACATAGATAGGGAAATCAAGGATATCACAAGTCAAACCCAGCCCCAAAGCAAAACTCACAGACACATAAGAATACGTAGAGCCTGGGTCAAATAATATCGAAGCCAGTACCTGTGATCACTGCATCTGAGGCTTCCGCCTTGGTCCTTCCTGGAAAATCATAGCAATGAGCCCGATCATCAATCTGGGAAATTACCCCTACCTACGCCGACGTTCCCTCGGTCTCCCCAGCCTCTCTGAAAATTACCTCGCCACCTTGTGGACGACCCCTAGCATTACCGCCTCTGCCTACCGGAACCACTACTCTAGTCTGCTGCTGACCCTGATTACCTGCCTGCCTATGTGGACATTCCCTCTTAAAGTGGCCCAGCTCACCATAATGGAAGCAACCATGGTCAAGAGTAGGTCTGCTAGCTGATGTATAGGACGCTCCCTGGCCTTTAGGAGCTGAAGACTGAGCTCCCTGATGACCACTTGTAGTAGCTGGCAGAGCTGACTGAATAGGACGGGCCGGATAAACCTGTTGATGCTGGCCCCTGGATTATGAACCACCATAGTTTCCCTCATTCTGGGTCTTCTTGGCTAAAGCCTTTAGCCTGCCCCGCTTGCCTGACTCACTCAATCTTCTTCACATAATCCACCACATCATTAAAGCCCTTTCCTGAAAAAGTCATATGCACTGACAGTACCTGCAGTTCACTATTTAGATCATTGACGAACAACCAGACTCGTTCCTCCTAGGAACCCAAAATCTGTTTAGCAAAATGAGACAATGCATGGAACTTAGCCTCATAAGCTGAGACCGACTGCTACCCTGCTCCAAGTTCAGAAAATCATCCTTCTTCTGATCCCTCAAAGTACGGGGAATATATTTCTCTAGAAATAACGCGTGGAACTGCTCCCAAGTCAGTGGAGGTAGAATAGAAGACCGACACTCAACATGAGACTTTCACCACTGCTTGGCATCACCCTGCAGCTGAAAAGTGACAAACACAACCCCATGCTGATGTACAATACCCAACTTGTGTAACCTCTCATGACAATCTAGGATGAATTCATAGGCATCCTCCTTGTTTGTACCCTGAAACGTCAGAGGTTTCAGCTTAAGGAACTTAGTCAGCATCTCATGCTCATTCCCTGTCATCACTAGGCCTAACATTGGCCTGAGGAGATCATTTGTGCCCGAAGCTGCGTCCATCCTGGGTGTTGTAGTAACCGCTGACTGAGTATCCAAGGCCTGATTTGCATAAGCTGAGGGTATGGCTCCAGCACCAACCAACCCACTCAGAATATCCCACGCCTGCTTAAAAGCTTTCGGTGTTATAGTGGGAAGGCCTGCACCCCCAACTGGTGCCGTCTCCGCTTGAGCCCCTCCATCCTCTACAACCACTTCTTCTACGTCCTTAGCCACATAATCTTGAGGTGGGGGAGGGGTTACCTCACGTGCAGCAGCAGCTCGAGCTCCACCGCTGGCGGGTGCGGCTCCAGCTCATCCACTGCCCCTTCCCCTACCTCTGCCACGAACTGTCGGGCCCGCTGCTGGGACCGCTAGCCTTGCTCCATTATTCCTTGTAGTAACCATCTGCAGACAGAAGAGTGAATGGGGTTAGATACCAATTTGTATCACCAGATATCAATTGGAATCGAGTTATAGCACGAAGGAAAGAAGGAAGAGATTGTTTTTCCTAAAGCCCATAGCCTCTCAAAGAAAAGTACGGACGTCTCCACACCGTTCCGCAAAACTCTACTAGACCTGTTTGGTACGACGAGATCAACGAACCTAGGCTTTGATACCATCTTTGTCACGACCCAACCTACCGTGAGTGACACCCACCCAACCCCCGGATGAGCGAACCAATAGAGTTCAACCATTTGCCTAGACTAACAGCCTAAAACCAGCAACAGAAAGTGAACTAGCAATCAAAATAAGCGAAAACTATAGCATAATCATTAACCTGCTGAAAATTCCTCCTAGGAACTGAAAGTTGTTGTACCAAACATCAACACCAATATCTAGAATACGGGGATGCAACTCCAAAAGAAAATAAGAAGTAGTTTTAAGTCTGAAACAAGTGGACTGAAACTTTAAAGATAACCCAAGGTAGCTCGAATCAAGCAGCTCACCCTTGAAAGTCAGGAATCGGCGGCGCTAAAGGTGAGGTCGCATCTCAGCTGCTGGAAGATTTCCTGTACTCACCAAAAGACAAGCAAGTGCAGTATCAGTACACCACCACTGTGTACAGGTAGGATTATCAGCCAGTTTTCAAATAAATGGTGTATAACAGTACAACAATATCAAGTATAAGGTATGGAAATCATGCATTAATAACCACAGACACACTTAGCCTACCAGTCTCTACTTAGCCTGTTCCCGCATGAATCCACCACCTAACTCTAAGCCACAACCATATACGATTAACTATAACTTTCCGTCTATCCCGGACCCACCCTGGGATCCCCTCTAAACTACACACATGTACCTTGAATCAAGCCTAAACCAAGGCCAACACAAATGTCAATGAACAACCTGGCCTAAACCAAGACCAACACAACAGTTAGCCAGAATTTCCCTGGCCTCTCAAGGACCACCAAACCAATAACACATTTTAATAAGCAGCCCGGTCCACTCACTGAACCAATATCAATCAATGCAACATAATAATAACAATGCAATCATGCAATAAAAGTAAACCGTACCTACTACGATATAAAATTTAGTAGATAAAATAATAGTTAACGATAATTATCAAAAGATAAATTATTTAAAAAAAGAATAAATTACGTATATGACATGTAATATCATATTAAATTTATGATAAAAATAGTAATAATAGAAAATAATTATATATTTATATACTAATCTTAAAGTGTTAACACGTAATTTATTTAATAAATCAAGTAAAATATACAATAAGTTAATATTTAAAAATAATTATTGTTATTAAAATAACAGCCCGAGAGGGGTATAGGGAGGTCAAAATTGGGTGTCAACAGCTGCCCCTTCCTTGCTCGGGAATGAAGGATGAATTATCGGGCAAGGAACGTTGACTTAGTAGCCAATTTTGTCCGATCGGAGGCGTAGTTCTTCGAAATCGGAGAAATAAGGGGGGATTATAAAAGAGTTGTGGCCGAGACTTCAGTTTTCAAGTCGCCTACATATCCCTGTTTTTACGGGAATCAGACCATGTGTAGTTCTAGATTTAGAGACGAACGAGGTCCCTAAGGAAAATCGACCGATATGAGTTTTAAATTAGGATAGCACGAGTCGACAAGATTAGAGTATGAGCAAAATGGAATGGGAATATGATTTACGAATAAAGATTACGCTTTGAAGAATTTCTCTTGGCCGTCTCTTGTCTTACCTGCACAACTAGATAAAATTGTTAGCTCATTAATATAGAGAAGTGTTGACTAATGTGGCGCAAAATAGTAATAAATAATAATGAAGAGAAGAGGCGAGAAAGCTTATCGCCTTATGTTGTTGCAGTATTTTTGAGGAACCTCAAAAATTCTGCCCCAGTTTAAACCTTTAAATAGAAATCGTCAGTTGTTAAACATGTGGATGGTAGTACGTAAGAATTTTATAAAAAAATAATTTATATATTTTGTAGGGCCAAAAGAAGATGTCTTATTGTAAGGCGAGCGAGCCTGAATGTACGTTTGTAAGGCGAACGAGCCTGAATGTTCATTTGTAAGGCGAACAAGCCTGAATGTCCCTTTGTAAGGCGAACGAGCCTGAATGTTCATTTGTAAGGCGAACAAGCCTGAAGTGTTCCTTTGTAAGGCGAACGAGCCTGAATGTCCCTTTGTAAGGCGAACGAGCCTGAATGTTCATTTGTAAGGCGAACAAGCCTGAAGTGTTCCTTTGTAAGGGAACGAGCCTGAATGTTCATTTGTAAGGCGAACGAGCCTGAATGTTCATTTGTAAGGCGAACGAGCCTAAGTGTTCCTTTGTAAGGCGAACAAGCCTGAATATTAGTAGCTCAGTAATAACACAATTTAATTACTTAGTAGCAATAATAATCTGATTTCCATATTCAATGGATCAAAAGTAGCTTAACTAAATGCTAATGGATCAATTTAAGTATTTAGTGGCCAAAAGTAGCATAATTCAGAAGTATAAGGATAGAACATCTTAGCCTTTGCGTCAGATGCGAGAGGAAGCAGAGCATCTCTGGTGGCGATTTTTTTTTTCTTGATTGCGAAAATAATTTTGTGATTTACACTTGTTATTCCTGCATTCAAAGAAAAGCTGTAAGTTTTAAAAAGCGAGATTGATACGTACCTTAACTTGTCTTTGCCTCTTTGCATTGTTTTGATTCTGTGAATTCGAGCTCGCCAAAATTTTTGAGGACTTCTCAAAATTTTCTGCCCCAGTTTAAAATAAAATACTTTATGCAGATCTTCCCATATTGGAAGATTGCCTCCGGTTTGCAGAAATTTTGAAGGTTTCTCAAAACTCAGACAATATTTTTTAGGTAAAGAGTCATGTATTCCTGCTTCACTCAAAGAAAAATATTAGCACAAAAGATATGGTTGCCTTGCGCTTGACCATCACGATCCTAATTTTGAATCTGCATTATGATACTATTGGCCGCTTGACAGATTAAAAGAATTTAGGCTTAATGAGTGGATAGCTAGGTCAAGGCCAATTCGATTTGAAAGTGAAAGGAGAAGAAATTTTTATTAGATTAAAACCGAACCCAGTAATGGGCTGCCTACATATCCAAATGGAAATCAGGTCAAATGTAGTTCAGGATTACAGAAAGAGAGTGAATAAAAGCAGAAGAAGTTTATTGATCATAAGACGGACAAATAGAGGATAGTAATACTTTGCATATGAGAGTCTTGTTCTCGTCAATTCCTTCGATATAGCTTGCGCTTTCTTGTTAAATGTCTTGAAAATATTTTTGTTGGATCACCTTGAACAATAACTGCATTTATCATGACAGGATTACTGTTTAGTGATCTTTGCACTTTTATTTTGCCCTTCTCAATCAGAGTCTGAAATTTGTGCCTCAATGCTGAACATTCCTCGATATCATGACCTTGAACATTTGAGTGATAAACACAACTTTTGAATGGATCAAAACACGGAGATGAGTACCTAGGAATCCATCCTCTTATTGGTTTCAACACTCCTTGAGCCCACAATCTTTGAAATATACTCGACAAAGTTTCCGTTAAAGGAGTAAAGATACGAGGTTTTCTCCCTTTTTGTGGAGAAGAATCGGGTGCCTAATACACCTCTGGAGAACTTTGTGGGTTATACGACTGGGGACGTTCATCGAAAATGGCGTGGACTTGTTCAGAATTTTGATGATATTGTGTTTGAGGTACAGGGGTCGATATCTTATTTCCTCTTTCATCCTGTGAGCTCTTCGATATTTGAAAGGCGGCTTGTATTGTAGAAACATCATTGATTCTCCCCGTCTGAATGCCATATTCTAATTCTTTCCCAATTCGAATCAGATTATCAAAGCTTTGAATACTTGCAAAGTATAATGATTCATAATATACACCATCGAGTGATCTTATGAACGTTTGTACCAATTCTTCTTCAGGTACTGAAGGACGCACTTTAGAAGCTTCTAATCTCCATCGTGTTACATATTCCTCAAAAGACTCGTGATTCAATTTTCTTAATCCGAGCAAATTTAGCATAGTTGCATCGGCCTTAATGTTGAACTTATATTGTTCTACAAAGTCTCGAGCCATATCTTCCCACGAATACCATTTGTTAAAGTCTTGTTTGACATACCATGTGAGTGCTATTCCCGATAAACTCTGAATAAATAACCTCATAAGAAGGGCCTCGTTATGTCCTGTTCCAACTAATCTGCTGCAATAATCCTTAAGATGTGTGATTGGATCTCCATGCCCATCAAACACATTGAATCTTGGAACTTTGTACCCTAGCGGCAATTCAATTCCTGGATGTAGACATAATTTCTTATATCTCAGGTCATAAACATTTTCAGAGCGTAATTTTTGATCCACCCTCTCCTCTAAATCATGAATCCTTTTTTGCAATGCACCTAGCTTGTTGTTCTTATTTTCGCCAGATACAATCATGCTCGGTAAAGTATCACGATCAATGTGGGCTGAAGATATTTGTTCAGGGAGTGTATGAGTAGGGACGGAGAGAGGAGATATAGTCCAAAAAGTGTTTTGCCTGGAGCTAGAAGGAAGAAGACTAGCTTTCTTTCGAATACTGAGCATATTTGTCATATTGCAGATTCTTAGTCGAATCGATGTTCAAACGCTAGAAAACCTTTGAGCAAAATTAAACACAAATAAAATTATCATGTAGCATACATAAGCTTGAAACATTGAATAATAATGATGATAATGATACTTAAAAATAAAAGACGCCAAAAACGGACGAGAATTAAAATTTAAAGAGTGATTTAAACGCAGAGATTTGAGCTTTGCACGAAATTTATGATAGTAACAAAACTTATGATTTCGAAGGTTCGGCACGATACTAGGATGAAATCTTAAGAGACAAGGGAGTCGTAGGATGAACAAGGTTGATTATTGTTGAACACTAGAGCTCTCTCCACATCTAACGTTCAACTTTAGTCAACCTTAGGAGAAGTAGATTCATGATGCACGAAAGAAAATATCTTATGAAGAACAATATTATGGAGCCATAGAGTGGAATGCCTTATTTATCTGAGTAACAGATTATGATTTTTTTCAGAATTGAATTGAGGTTATGAAGGATCTATACAACTCAAAAGTTGCGAGAGTTGAAAGATGACTCGAATGTTGATGATTCTTACGATGAAATATGGACCCAAATAAATAAGATTTTGACAGAGAAAATAATATGTCCATGTAGAACGCGACGAGTCGAGGATATTCTAAAGGTAACAAATTACCCTAAGAGGTTAGAAAGGTGTCTAGGATATCCTATCAAGAAATAGATCAAATCAAGAGATGATTTGTATGTCAAAAGAAGATTTCTAGAGGACAAGCTCAAATCATAACGTTAGAATAAAGGAGGATTTGACTAGGCCCTAAGATTGTATGATTTGGGCCTAAAGGAAAAAGGTACGGTACTATAAAATTACTTGCATTAGGTGCAAATAAATAAATTTTAACATCGCCTGGAGCTTGAAATTCTAAGAGCAAGGGATAGCTAGGACACGAATTAAATAATCGAGTAGGTAAAATAATAACGTAAACGTAAAGATTAACATATATGCATCATTTTTGTGTCACAAACACGCATTTAGTTAATACATGCATGACTAAAGTATAAGAGGTGGGTACAACGCTATCTTAGGTTTTCAAGATTTGGATGGACACAGACTCAAGGTTTTCCTATGCGAGGAGGCACATGGTCACACGGTAGCAAAACTATCCGCTCACCCCACGTCTATGCCAACTCTCTAAAATGGGTATTTGAAAGGATTTTGGAGAAGTGCAAAGGCACAACTCACGTGTATAGTGTGTGAAAGTGTGAAATTCCCGAGTGGGGGAAGTATGAACGGAATGCCAGTTATGAAAAGCGATAACATGTAGCATATAAAAAAAGGAAATTAACATAT
Organism: Jaltomata sinuosa; assembly: GCA_003996215.1. NCBI lineage: Eukaryota > Viridiplantae > Streptophyta > Magnoliopsida > Solanales > Solanaceae > Jaltomata > Jaltomata sinuosa. Next base: position 204,814 of record QJPP01000540.1, read on the forward strand.
TGAACAGTTAATGAAAGCAGTAAAGAAAAAAGCAAGTAAACAAATTAATAAAGAATCACAAGTAATTTGTCAAAAGAGCAAGCTAAACATGAAAAAATAAGAATAACGAAATTAATTAGGAAGAGAAAACATTATTTAAATAAAATAAGGTAACACAAATTCCCACATAAAGTAAAATCCGTAATGGTTAGAACCTAAGTATCCCCAGCAGAGTCGCCATTCTATCGCGCCCCATTTTCCTCGCGGAAAAGCGGGTTTCGACGTGACAACTCTCTTTCAGGAAGAGAGCGTGAAGAGTCGCCACCTAACGAGTTTAAAGCGCGTTAGGGCGCCGTTCTAACTAATTACAACTAAATTAAATTTTAAGTCTACGCAACCAGAAATCGGGTAAGGGTTCAAGTTACCTCGAAAGGAAGGTGTTAAGCACCTTTCGAGGTCCACAAATGTGGGTCCCTGCCGGATTCGTTATTTATGTGGGAATAGGTGATAAATAATAGGTCGATTAATTAAACTAAAACTATGTAATCAAACAAGTAAGACTTTATTTAAAACAAGTATTTAAGCCAAATTAATTGCTAAAATCTAAGTGAGAAAAGCGGTCATGAATTAACGCAAGTAAATAAATAAACGAAAAGATCAGATAAGCGAGAAGTCAGAAGTGACACAATGATATAGGAAAAGAAACCTAATTACTAAGTGATTTAGTTAATTACCCCAAACAAATAGAAAGAAACAAACCTAGGTTAATTTTAACCTATTCGGATCAGCGCCCGGCTTATTATCGGAGACAATTCCAAAGATATTGTCGTATTCTGCTCGGGTCGATTTCCATCATATCCGTCTATCTACCCGCCTAAGTTGGTTATTAAAATTGTTATTAACCTAAAAGCGCACTAAAAAAATGAAAAGACTAACGCGTCTTAAGATGCCTACCCGTCCCAACTTAACGTCCAAGAGGCTTTTGGACTTACTATTTGGGTATGGGACTAGACAAATAAAATCTTAGGTTTCCTAATTAGACACGGAAAAGCGTCAAGCAAAAACAAGAAGGGACTTTAAATCAAGTAGCATATAATGGTTTCATAGAAGCCTCTTAATTAATTAAAAGATAACTAAGTGATTAACATACTTCAAACATTAACACTTTCGTATGATTAAACCTATAGGCATGATTCCTAATGCAGAAATTTATTAATTAAGTCCTATGAGCATAATATCTAGCAGTTTATCATGCTGAAATTGGTTTTGACATGCTGAAATTAACGATCAGATGAATTAATATGCTGGAAACAGTTTTTGACTTATAAGCGGGGTTTCCAATTGAAACAGTGAAACTGCTTTGAATACTATAGCCATATTATTTAACCATCTAGTTATTTAATGCGAAAAATAGGTTTGAATCCTATAGGCAAGTTACCTAAGTTGGATGTGCAGAAAATTGATTGTCCTATAAGCATAATGTCTAGCAGTTTATGCTGAAACAGAATTAAAACCTCTAGGCATGCTTCTCTGAAGTACTCAGAACACTGATTTTAATATGCTGAATTAAATTTAACATATTTAAACATGTTGAAAGTGGCTTTAATATGCTGAATTTAATTCGACAGATTTAAACATGCTGAAACTGATTTTAATATGCTGAATTAAATTTAACAGATTTAAACATGCTTAAAACGAATTTGACTCTTAGGCGTGGTTTCACAACTGAAAACTGTTTTAAGCCTATAAGCATGGTTTCTAGGTAAATAATATTATATTTAACATGTTGAAACAAAATATCATATAAGCACGATTTCTAATTTCTTTAAAAGACAAAAGCGGATTTTAAAACCTAAAACATGATTTCTAACAAACGATATTAATACACTCCTATAGGCATAATTTCTAATAAATGACATCAACAGAAATCCTATAGGCATAATTTCTATGGTTTACGATTAAGCAAGTAGCACGTAGTTTGCCCCTCCCCCGTAGCAGTCCCCTAAAGTATTTTATTACATTATCAGAGTTTATACAATAAATTATTACAGACCCAAATGAGTAAATATGAAAGCATAACAGAATTAATAAAGTCTAAGTTCTAAAAAAAATCTCCCAGTCTCGGCAACTTTCCATTGTGCAAACCCATCTTCTAATAGAGTACCTGTCGAACATGTCAATGTAGGATTTGGAGGACCTTGCTACAGCCCATAAGACCGCCCCTTGACATGTCAGAGTTCCTGAGGATCTCGAAGATCCTAGGCAGTGCTTATGTCAAGAGATGGGATGCGCTAAGGCCTTCTTACCTCACAAAATTCCACATAACGAGCCAAAGTAGAGCCAAATTTAATTGTATAAACCAACAAAATTGCTAACATCAGACAACTAACTGATTTGTGCTAACAGTAGTTTAATGCAAAAGAAATCAAACCAGACAGAAATATAAGTTCTAAGTTTACGTCCTATAAACATGCTTTTATAAACGACTCACAGAATGGCCATGGATAAGCATAGATGATTACACATTCTAAACTAAAGGTAAACATGCATATTAATTGAAATATACAGAGGTAGAGCACTAACCAGTTATCCGCAAGTAACAAGAAAATATTCAAAGTCTTTATACTTAGCAATCAATACCCCTTTAGCAGCTAAGAAGAGAAGTTCTAAAAGAAATGTAAGAGTAGCCGTGTGTGTAAAGTCTGTCCCCAAATAATGAAAAGGGGCTGTTTATAGTTGAAAGATAAGGGGCTTTTTCAAAGGCAAGAAAATAATCAGAATAATAAATCAAGGGAGCTCTTTCTTTAATTAACATAGAAAATCAATGAGCCTGTGAGGCAGGTTCGAATTTACCATAAATAACTAAGTAAAAAAGTTGTCAACCCAAAATCTTTTTCCAAAATTAGATAGTCGTATGAAATAAACATGTCAGCATTTTACCATAATTATCCGAATACTAAGCTACTCTATTCCATGAAAAGAAAGAGAAATCAATCAAAGGGATGAAAGGCATGCTGGTGGATCAATTACATATCCAAGTTTGCCAAGAATAACCAAGTACCACAATAATTTCAATTCAACTAAGGAAACGAGATCAATTAGACAGTTATGATGCTGAAATTAATCAGTAATATCCAAATTTTGATTTCAAGGAGGAGGGAACGAACAAGTCGAAATTTGCCAAAAATAAACAGGTGTCAATGTTATCTCACTTATACAAGGAAAGAATAATAAACATCAATCATGCCCAATTACGACTCAAATTGACAGAATCAGTCAACGAATAAAATCATAGCTTTGTAAAAGAGGGAAAAATAACAAAATTTCTCCGACATGGGTACGAATTACGTTCTAACAAACTAGTAAACAGGACATGGTTCAAAGTGTAGAACATAATGCTGAGGCCGCAGACGAGAGTAAAAATAGACAAGTCCAGCCGCTTAGAAATCAAATTCGACATACAAATGGCTCAAAATAATCAAAGCACACAAGGAAAACACATATACTTGGAATTCCAGAATTAAGTCTAAAGTAAAGGTTTGTAAAATCAGGGTTTTCAACATGTTGTATAGACGGCCACACAAGTCAAAAATAATAATTAAACAACAATACACAAATTCTTGCAGATGAATTTCGAATCTTCAAAACCTGTAAAGAAGAGCATGAGATGGAGAAGACGATGATATGCCCGAGCACAAATCAAGACCCAAGTCAGACCTTAGTTGGATCCAACTGGTGATGGAGGCGACTGTTTGTGGAGGGAGTTTCCGTCGTGGTCGGCGGAGTTTTGGTGGTGGGGTTTTTATCGGAGAAACGAGGCGGCGACAACGAGCCGCCGCTCGTCGGCAGGGGAGAAAAGAGGAGAGTGAGGGGGATAACGGTTTTTGGTAGTGGTGCCGGCTAGGGTAAGAGGGTGGTGGCGGCATTGATGACAGAGAGGGGGAAGATGATGGGGATGAGGGTATATCATTAGGGATTTTGGGTGGTGGTTTCACGATGCCTAGAGCCGCATGCGGCTGGCGGTGGCGCGGTGGTGGCGATGGTGTTCGCCTGTGGAGATGGTGGAGGTGAGAGAAGATAAGAGGGAATGGAGGCGGTTGATTTTGGTTGTGTCGGAAAAAATGGGGTTAGGGTTTGGGGTGGGTTTGTTTAAGAAGGAAAGAAGAAAGGGTTTGATCTCGGCCGTTGATCGTATTATATCAACGACTGAGATTGGATCAGACTTTGTGATTTAAAATTGGGTCAATTTAGTCCAATTTAGGCTAAAATTGAAATAAATTGGGTAGAAAGGGGGCTAGGATTTAAATAATTTGAGATTAAAAATTGAATTCGGACGGCTATATAATAAACAAACTACTACGATATAAAATTTAGTAGATAAAATAATAGTTAACGATAATTATCAAAAGATAAATTATTTAAAAAAAGAATAAATTACGTATATGACATGTAATATTATATGAAATTTATGATAAAAATAGTAATAATAGAAAATAATTATATATTTATATACTAATCTTAAAGTGTTAACACGTAATTTATTTAATAAATCAAGTAAAATATACAATAAGTTAATATTTAAAAATAATTATTGTTATTAAAATAACAGCCCGAGAGGGGTATAGGGAGGTCAAAATTGGGTGTCAACAGTCTATATGTATAATTCTTATTCTTCTTTGAGTATTGTCGACTTAAAAAGATTATGAAAGAACATTAAGAATTTGCAACTAGTTCTCCTTTCTTGCCAAAATGCTTTTTGGAAAACCCTAAAATAATACGTCAATTTCCGAAACTCTCAAATGTAAGTCGCATGTTTAAACTACCAAAGGACTCAATTCTTTTGAAATACTTTCTCTTACAAACTATTAGGGAAACATATATAGGAACTAAGTGAAACACGTTAGGCTCTTTGTGAACATCCTCAAGTTGAAGTTACCTTTCGAAAGTTAAGTTAAGTAATCAAGTTTATTCTAAAAGCACATGAGGTTCTACGAGGATTTTACATGTCACAGAGAAGTGATTACGAGATTATGAGAATAAAGAGTACCAGCAGGCCAAGATTGGCAATATAATTATGATGACATACGTGCATTACGCATCCATGACATGACATGCTATGCATCGAACTCTCGAGATATAATCGGGAGGTATGTGCCTATATTTATACGTATGAGACACAGATGGCCACGAGTTGGCAGATATGATCCCGGTTAGCTACCGGAAGACACCACCATTGCTAGCACTTGGTTGTGTACGACATGCATTTGCATCTATATATATATATTCACGATATACGATTGCGCGATCATACCATGCATATTTGATTCCTATAAAGTTAGATGTCGGCCATAGAGGCTATTAGAGTTTCAATTTCAGGTGGTATCTCTATTACCTTTTTTACAGCAGCTATTTATGATTATATGTTCAACCTTACATACCAGTACATTTTTATTCGTACTGACGTCCCGTTGCCTGGGGACGCTGCATTTTGTTTCGTGCGTGCAGGTCCAGGTAGGGATTCTGATTAACCCCTCTACTAGGATTCAGGGTTCAGCGATGAGTTGGTAAGCCCCTCTTCTCCCTGGAGCTTTTATAGGATGTTCATTTTTGTTGTACAGTTTGGGTATAGTCGGGGCCTTGTCTCGACCAGTGCTTATGAAATTCTTAGAGGCTATTGTGGACACAATATTCTGGGTTTCTTTCTGTAGCTTCCAGTCTCCAGTCCCTTAGGCTGGCATGTATATGCAGGTATGTATGTATGTTTTCTGTTGCGGCCTCGTCGGCCAGCCAGTACTTCATTATTTTTTTGGCTCGTCTACCTTCGTATATATGACTTGTTGTTATTCAGGTTATGACCTTAATGGTCCAGGCTTAGTATTTCATATGTTATGCTGCCCGATCTTCTGGGCCCACAATTGAGTCACTCAGTATGTTTTAGTGGCTAACTCGATCGAATAAGGCATTGAGGGCTAGTCACGCCTCCCCCTAGTTTGGTGCATCACACTTTATGTCTTGGCTACGCGGAAGACTAGCTTAACACAAGACACATAAACCAATCCATACCCAGATTTCCCTAGACTCCACCTCGCTCCAAAATCGGCCAAGGCTAGCCTAGCCCAGAATTTCAAACTCCCAAACCCGGAGTTTTCTAACTCTAAAACTTGGCACGATTGGACTACCCATAACGACGGACTCGATCGTTACAATAAATACCAATTTACCCATCGTTCGTCCCCTAACGATCAAACCTAAAATTACGGAAATAAAAGGAGGGAAGTATAGTACCTGAATCTTCAAACAGTTGAGGGTACTTATCCTGCATATCCTTCTCGGTTACCCAAGTGGCTTCCTCAACTGGAAAATGCTTCCACTGAACCTTTACCATGTCAATCACCTTTGTCCTCAACCTCCGGACATCCCGAGCAAGAATCAAAATTGGTTTTTATTCATAACAAAGATCCTTATCGAAAAGTACCTCATCTCACTTGATGATGTAATCCCTATCCCCACGGTATCGTTTAAGCATGGATATATGGAATACCGGATGGACGCTCGACAAACTAGGTGGCAGTGCTAACTTGTAAGCCATCGGTCCCATAATTTCAAGAATTTCAAATGGACCGATGAACCGAGGGATAAGCTTGCCCTTCTTACCAAACCGCATAACCCCTTTCATTGGTGACACCTTCAACAATACCTGTTCACCAGCCTAAAAGTCCATGTCCCGGACCTTGCGATCTGCATACTCCTTCTGCCTGCTTTGAGCAGCCAGCAACATGGTCTGAATGCCCCTTACTTTTTACTGCGCTTCCTTCACTAAGTCTACGCCCAGAGGCTTTACATCACCTTCCTCAAACCACCCAACCGGTGATCTGCAGTTCCTCCCATACAATGCCTCAAACGGTGCCATGTCAATACTGGAGTGGTAGTTATTGTTGTACGAGAATTCGCACAACGATAGAAACTGGTCCCAATGACCCCAGAAGTCCATCACGCATGCTTTCAGCATGTCCTCCAATACCTGGATCATCCTCTCCAAGTGACCATCAGTCTGAGGATGGAAAGTTGTGAGAAAAATGAGTTGTGTACCCAACTCTTCATGTAGCTTGCCCCAAAATTTAGAAGTAAACTGCGTACCCCTGTCTGAAATGATGGACAGTGGTACCCCATGCAGTCACACGATCTCCTTCACATAGATCTTAGCCAATTGCTGTGAATTGTAATCTACCCTGACCAGAATGGAATGAGCGTACTTGGTCAGCTTGTCAACAATGACCTAAATTGAGTCATACTTTCCCAATGTCTTGGGAAGACCCACCACGAAATCCATGGCTATCCTTTTCCACTTCCACTCTGGAATTGGCATTCTCTGAAGTAGTACTGTAGGTCTCTGATGTTTTTAATTTACCTGCTAGAAGTTCTGACATTTGGAAACAAAATCAACTATGTCCCTTTTCATTCCGGGCCACCAGTAACGCTGCCTCAAGTTCCTGTACATTTTAGTCACACCTGGATGAATTGAGTACCGTGAACCATGAGCTTTGGCCAGGATTTTCTGAATCATATCATCTACCCAAGGAACACAAATCCTCTCTCTGAAATGCAACACTCCACCAGAGTCTAGGATAACGTCTCTAGACTCCCCAGATATTGCTTGAACTCGCAACTTACCCAGTTTCGGATCTTGAAACTGTTTTGCCTTTATTTCCTCTATGAAGGTGGCCTTGACCTCAATGCTGGCCAACAACCCACCTTGATCTGAAACACCCAAGTGCATAAACTTGGCTTCCAAAGCCCGAATTTCCTTGGCTAGTGGTCATTTGGACACCCCGAAACAAGCCAAGCTACCCATGCTAATACTTTTCCGGCTTAATGCATTTGCCACCACATTAGCCTTACCCGGATGGTACTGAATGGTCACATCATAGTCCTTCAATAGCTCCATCCACCTTCTCTGCCTCAAATTCAAATCCTTCTGAGTGAATACATATTGCAGACTGCGATGATCTATGAATACCTCACACTTGACACCATAAAGGTAGTGTCTCCAAATTTTCAATGCAAAAACCACCTCTGCCAACTCTAAGTCGTGAGTCGGGTAATTCCTCTCATGCAACTTCAACTGCCTGGATGCATAGGCTATCACATTCCTATCCTATATCAGCACAGCACCCAAACCAAAATGTGAAGCATCACAGTAAACAACAAAGTCTTTACCTTCAACCGGCAAGGACAAAATAGGGGTTGTGGTCAAAAGTCTCTTGAGCTTTTGGAAGCTCTCCTCGCACTTGTCGTACCACATGAATGGTACATCCTTCTATGTCAGCC